>OU342742.1:98158744-98673051 GCA_910589775.1 Avena eriantha
AACAAACATGCAATGACTCTAGAGGTTGATCCATGTGTGGTTTGTGGAAAGAACACACATGCAATGACCACTGGTGGATCCATGTGTGGTTTGTACAAAAGAACACACATGCAATGACTCTAGTTGTTGATCCACGTGTGGTTTGTGAAAAGAACACACATGCAATGACTCTAGTGTTGGTTTTAGTATAAGAACACACATGCAATGACTCTAGTGGTTGATCCATGTGTGGTTTGTGGAAATAACACACATGCAATGACTGTAATTGGTCCACATGTGGTTTGTGGAAAGAACACACATGCAATGACCACTAGTTGATCCATATGTGGTTTGTGGAAAAGAACACACATGCAATGAGTCTAGTGGATCCATGTGTGGTTTTGTGGAAAAGAACACGCATGCAATGACTCTAGTGCGGGTTTGTGGTTTTAGTATAAGAACAAACATGCAATGACTCTAGTGGTTCATCCACGTGTGGTTTGTGGAAAGAAGACACATGCCATGACTCTGCTTGATCCACATGTGTGGTTTGTGGAAAGAACACACATCATATGACTCTAGTGGGTCCACATGTGTGGTTTGTGGAAATAACACACATGCAATGACTCTAGTGGTTGATCCATGTGTGGTTTGTGAAAAGAACACACATGCAATAACTCTAGTGTTGGTTTTAGTATAAGAACACACATGCAATGACTCTAGTTGTTGATCCATGTGTGGTTTGTGGAAAGAACACACATGCAATGACTAGTGGTTGATCCATATGTGGTTTGTGGAAAGAACACACATGCAATGACCACTGGTGGATCCATGTGTCGTTTGTGGAAAAGAACACACATGCAATGACTCTAGTGTTGGTTTGTGGTTTTAGTATAAGAACAAACATGCAATAACTCTAGTGGTTGATCCATGTGTGGTTTGTGGAAAGAACACACATGCAATGACTCTGGTTGATCCATATGTGGTTTGTGGAAAGAATACACATGCAATGACCACTGGTGGATCCATGTGTGGTTCGTGGAAAAGAACACACATGCAATGACTCTAGTGCTGGTTTGTGGTGTTAGTATAAGAACAAACATGCAATGACTCTAGTGGTTGATCCATGTGTGGTTTGTGGAAAGAACACACATGCAATGACTCTAGTGGTTGATCCATGTGTGGTTTGTGGAAAACACACACATGCAATGACCACTGGTGGATCCATGTGTGGTTTGTGGAAAAGAACACAAATGCAATGACTCTAGTGGTTGATCCATGTTTGCTTGTGGAAATAACACACATGCAATGACTCTAGTGGTTGATCCATGAGTGGTTTGTGAAAAGAACACACATGCAATGACTCTAGTGTTGGTTTTAGTATAAGAACACACATGCAATGACTCTAGTGGTTGATCCATGTGTGGTTTGTGGAAATAACACATATGAAATGACTCTAGTGGTTGATCCATGTGTGGTTTGTGGAAATAACACACATGCAATGACTGTAATGGGTCCACATGTGGTTTGTGGAAAGAACACGCATGCAATGACCACTGGTGGATCCATAAGTTGTTTGTGGAAAAGAATACACATGCAATGAGTCTAGTGGATCCATGTGTGGTTTGTGGAAAAGAACACACATGCAATGACTCTAGTGTTGGTTTGTGGTTTTAGTATAAGAACAAACATGCAATGACTCTAGTGGTTCATCCATGTGTGGTTTGTGGAAAGAATACACATGCAATGACTCTGGTTGATCCATATGTTGTCTGTGGAAAGAACACACATGCAATGACCACTGGTGGATCCATGTGTGGTTTGTGGAAAAGAACACACATGCAATGACTCTAGTGCTGGTTTGTGGTTTTAGTATAAGAACAAACATGCAATGAATCTAGTACTGGTTTGTGGTTTTAGTATAAGAACACACATGCAATGACTCTAATGGTTGATCCATGTGTGGTTTGTGGAAATAACACACATGCAATGACCACTGGTGGATCCATGTGTGGTTTGTGGAAAAGAACACACATGCAATGACTCTAGTACTGGTTTGTGGTTTTAGTATAAGAACACACATGCAATGACTCTAGTGGTTGATCCATGTTTGTTTGTGGTTTTGGTATAAGAACAAACATCCCCTCTCTCTCTCTCTCTTTCTCTCTCTCTCTCTCTCTCTCTCTCTCTCTCTCTCTTTCTCTCTCTCTCTCTCTCTCTCTCTCTCTCTCTCTCTCTCTCTCTCTCTCTCTCTCGTAGAAGCCCAAACTTGTGCCTACTCTATCTGCTACGCAACTGGTCATCCACGGACCACCGGCTATACCATTTTTACTACGCAGCGCGCCTGCACTCTCGCTTCCGTCAGGCCCCCACCACAGAAACCTTCCACGCGGCAGCCGCAGCCGGAAGAGCTGTCAACCGGGGCCCTCGAGGAGGACTAAACGTCCCCGCAATAATAACCCAGCCTATCGGGTCCTCCATTCGCACTCATCCACTACTCTCTCTTCCCTATCCAGCAAAACACCACAATCTTGAACGTACTTGCACGAACCTTCTCCATGAAACCAGTGCGTGGGGGTGAGTGTCCGGGAATCGCCGCTAGGGTGGTGCTTCACGCGGTAGATCTGGAGGAGCATCACGCAGTATAGGCCGAGGAGGACGTGCAGTTCAACCCCTTCAGAGGCGCCGATGAGGGCGTGGAGTTCGACGAACACGCTCCACTCGTGTACCCAGAGGTACATCTATTTCCAAGTGTTTCATTCTTCTCGAGCTTAATCTATCCAGGCGTCATAAAAAAATCTAGTCCTAATGATTAGATGCAACGTATGAACCGGTACATGGAGAGATGTAGTATGTTCTGAATGAATCCACATTATTTATTTATTAATAAGTTACCAAGAACACAAACCACATTAATTTAGGAGCGAGCTGGGGAGACGGCCGTAATGAACTGCTGAACCTGTATAGACATGTTATTGCATCGAAAGTAACTTGGAATGGTGGAAGGAATATATATTTATTATTTTTCTCACTTCGGTTTGTATTCCATACATTACAGGTGTATTCAAGTGAGATGGACTCTGACAAGGAGACCAAGGACAACAAGAGCCGCCATGTCATGAAGAAGCTCAAGAGCTGGATAATCCCTTTCCGCACTCGACTTGGGGAGCTCAGGTGCCCTTTCTGTATGAAACGAGTCAACCCGAGGATTGCCAGCTTGATCCTGCATGCGGTTGGCATCGGTAAAAGCCCGGCTAGTAAACACAAGTCGGCGACCAAGGCTAAGCACGCTGCTTATGGCAAGTTCCTGAGGGAGTATGTCAAGAACGGCCTAGTGTCCCCTTACTTAGGAATCAGCAACTCCTAGCCGACCAACCCCGTCACTGTGTTGGCCCGGCCACTAATAATATTTAGTTCTCTTACCGTATCTAGACCCTTAAACTATGTGGATTTCTATTTTCGCACCCTTCAAGATATATTCAAGTTCATATGTTTATGTTGTTAAAGTTCCGGTGGCATACTCGTTATTTTGCATGGATAGAGGGGTGCCCCCGACAGATATAAGGGTTATCATGTCCGCTAGATCACAGAGGATCAACGGTTGGTGGATAAAATTGTGTAGAACTGAATCGCCATGGTTAGACACGACGGAAAAAAAACGTGACTCACGGTACGCGTGTGCGGTGCACGGGGCGGTAGCGGACACGTGTGGCCGTGCACGGTGCATTAGCCTACGCGGTGCACGGTATTGCAACGAACCACCGCTTCCCTTCTCCTTTATAGAGGCCTCCCCACTCCCACTCCTAGTCATCACGCACTCGCTCACTCAACCGTTTCCACTGTCCCATCACCTTCTGCAAACGCCCTACAAAACCCCAACCACGCCGGCGATGGAGAAGATCGGCGTGGTGGCCATCGGCGCCTCCAAGGTAGCCGGCGAGGAGCCCCCCGTCCCCGTCCCCGCATCCAATGTAGCCTCCGATGAGGAGGCCCCCGCCGGTCTCGGACAGATCCCGCTCGGCTGGTACCCCTAGGAGGAGGTTGTCTACATAAGGCCGGAGAACCCCTTCGACACCAGCATCGCGGAACCGTGGTCTGAGGGTAACCAGGGTTTTCTCCCCTTCTCTTGTTCTTCCCCTGTTCCCAACGTTGGATGCTAGATCGTATGTTATTAGGGCTTGGCTGTTCGTATTTTTTACAGTAGCTAATCCTATTGTAACCAGGGTTTTCTCCCCTTCTCTTGTTCTTCCCCCGTCCACCGCAACGTAGACCTTGTGTGCGTCGAGCTTGACGAAGATGCCGTTCCGCGGAAGAGGGCACGTGCCGAAGCAGCCTGCGTGGTCGCTGACGAAATCCCGTGCTCCAAAGCGCTGAACGAGCCCGGAGACGATGCGTTCGCCGGTGGCGATGAGGTTTCCCATCCGGATCATGACCCCTGCTAGCGCCGCTAGCCCCACGGTGGGTGCCAACTGTCGTGGTGGTGTCATGACAGATGCCATGGATAGGCTAAAGGTGGGGTCTAATACACGCTAGGGGAATCCAGGGAGGGATATTGAAGTGATTCTCCACATAGATGTATTGATTTCCTTCCAAGGTTACAAGTGCTCCTAGAGCTGTATTGGCGAGAGGAGGAAGAAGGAGCTCTCTTACTCTCACCCACAGATCACCCCTGAAACCCTAGCCCAAAACGGAATAGTAGAGAGACCAACCCCTCCTACAGAAGCCCTAGCCCCCCTTTTATAGAGGAGGCTCGGTTCCTGCCTAGGGCATACGTGGAGCCATATTCCTAAGAATATGCTTCCTCCCAAAGGGGTAAGCCGACCGGGGTGCTTTTTCCCCCGCGTCATACTTGCTTTAGCTACGTGAGCCTCTGCGGCGCCCGCGTCAGCCGACATGGGCGTCGTCACCCCTGTCGGCCATGACCCGGTGGTCCCGCTCTTATCTGCTTCGCTCATGCAGTGCGTACCGGACCCTCCTTTTGACCAGCAAGATTCCTTCCTTCTCCTAGAAGCCAAACATGACCCGGATCACAGCTGATCCAGGCACCCCTATTCCTGCATACACGTAAACATACACTTCCGACTTAAGTCGGTTGAGACTTAGTTAGGTGATCACCCCCCTCGGTCCGGGTTACTTCGTGATCCGGCCTGCCTTTAGGTGACCCAGCCAGCATTCACTTTGGCCTTGCCGAACCTTGGCTAACTCGGCCTTTATACCCCGGTGTGACCCTACCCGGGGGTATCCCCCCAACACCCTTGGCCTTGGAGAGCGTCTCTCACACGGCAGAGCTGCGATCCTCGACTGCTGCAACAGCACCCGCCAAAGCATCGTCACGGCGGAGAGCCTGAGGGTCAAAGCTCAAATTATTGGCATCTGCAACCATGTAGAGGTTCAAAGAGTCAGCACCAATAACGAATTCGAAAAGCAGAAGAAAGCACCACAAATTCACACAAGGGACTACCTAAGAGAGCCTTGGCGATTGAGAAAAGTTGTTCCTCGAACAACTTCTCCCTAGCTATGATGGAAGCACGCAGATCCTCTCCGCGCTTTTGCGCCTCGTCACGCGCCGCGATTGCCTCATCGTGACTCTTCACAGCCACGGCGAGCGTCTTTTCCATGGCGGCAGCGTCGCGAAGAAGGGCATTATGTTCAGCTGCAAAACAACACAAAAGGGATTTACTATCAGTCGACTAAAGGACAACGATGTAGAAGAATGAGAAGAAAAGGGCACTTACTTTCCACCACGCGATATCGCGTATCTAGCATTGCATGCTGGCGACCCATCGTAAGCACTTGGTCCGCCAGATGAGTGGATTCTTTCACAAGGAGCTATCGCAAAAAATAAAACAACAAAGTGAGAAGACGCCATATGCAAAAAGGACTGCAGCACGAGAAGAAGAGAGGCTACACCCACATGATCCTCCAGTGACTCCGAAGTCGACTGGTGTGCAGTCATCTGGGCAACCATCCGATGCACCCCATCGTGTGGAGAGCTTGATGAATTGTGCCCGGAGTGGGTCGCCAATGGAGGAGAAGGAACACGCTCAACCTCTTTCTTGGCTTTGGAGGTCACGACTCTAGATTCTTTCAAAAATTGGACGTCGTCAGAAGATGACGACGCCTGCTGACTGCAAGATAAAATCAACATCAAGAAAAGGCAACTGCAATGAAGAACCAAAAAGGAAGATTCGAATATTTACCAATCAAACTTATCAAAGTCAAAGGTTGGCTCCCCCGACTCTGACGAGGACTCTTTTGGCAGTCGCATCTTCTTGCGAGAAGAGGGCGCCACGGCACTCACAGGAATGGCAGAGATCGGCGACTCCGCACCAATGCCTGCACCTTCCGGAGTCGAAGGAGACGACGCATCAGAATCCTCGATGCGCGAACGCTTGCGAGTATCCAGACTACTCGACTCGGGGGCTTCCTCCTCCACATCGGATAGGACGGTCGACTCCGACTCGTCCTCTTCCAAGGCTTCGCGAGGGATAACCCCCTCAGGAAGAGGGGGCATACAGGGTGACACCGCCCAATCCTGCATACAGACAACAATTGAGCACAAAGATAAGAAACAACAAAGAAGCAATCAACAAACTAAGCTACTACGTAGCACAACTATACCTCAGGAGGAGGGTTAGCAGCATCGAACGGAGGAACAACTGGTTCACTGGGGAGCACGTCCTTGACGGTGTGCCTAGTAACCAGTCGAACCCTTTTATCTACCTCACTCGCGGACATGCCATCGGCAGACACGCGAGTGACATCGCCAGCGCCAGTCCACTGAAACATGGGGTGGACTCTGGCCTGCAGGGGCTAGACGCGACGGCGCAGCCACGTGCGGATAAGGGCGCAGCCTCCTTCCTCTTTGGCTATGCGACTCTCGAGGTCGCAGACGTGCTCGTACAGCACATCTGTCTCCGCGGACTCGCCAGGCATAACCACATTCTTCTAGGAGTGCCTCCTCTTGCATGGCGTCGAGGGGTCGAAGGGTGCAAATCCGAAGTGGTCTCCGTCGGCCTTCTGGTCGCGAACGTAGAACCACTTGTCCCTACACCCTTGGACGGACATCATCAGCTTGATGTCGAAGTATGTGGCGGATGGATCGACATGGATTCCAGAGCTGCCTACATCGTAGACTACTGAACCAGATGCGGATTGGCGTTTCAATTTGAAGAGGCGCTTGAAGAGACCGAAATGCGGCTCGATCCCGAGCCAACACTCGTAGAGGGTGATGTAGCAAGCTACATGGAGGATGGAATTGGGGGACAGCTGATGGAGCTGGATCCCGTAAAAACAAAGAAGGCCCCTGAAGAAAGGATGCAGGGGCAACAAGAGGCCGCGAATGATGAACGCTAGGAACATTACTCGAAAACCGGCAGGAGGAGAGGGGATTACCTTGCCGCCGGGGACGCGCGTGTCGGCGACTGCGGCAAACAACACTCAGTCTTGGCGAAGAAGACGAAGACCAGAGGACTTGATGACGGATGGACGCCACGCGCCATTCGTGACGCGGGTGCCCGTGCCCTTCTTCTTCCTACCGGCGGCGGTGCTGGTGCCCGCAGCGGCGGAGCTGCCTTTCTTCTTCATCGCAGCAGTGACAGCGGTGGAATCGGCGACAACACCTCCTTTTTTCTTCCCCATTACGTGGCGGCGATGCGACCGGAGGAAGTAGCTGGGAAATGTGCGGAGCTGGTCCAGTGTCGCGGAGGGAAAAGAGCACAGAGAAAGCAGAGGAGCAGCAGCAATGGCGATGAAGGAAAAGGATGAATGAGAGTAGATGTGAATTTTACCGTCGCAGCGCCGCTACTTAATCCCTAGAAGATGCAATCCAATGGCCTAGAAAAACCATACCAGACGCGTGGCGTTCATCGCGCTCGACACGTGGAAGAGATGAAACGCGAACCGTCCCCCCACTACTCCCATTACATGCAGAAATCGAGGAGGCGCAGTTAAAATAAAGATTACGCACGCCCAGTCAAATCAAAGTCAGGGAGTGGGACCCACCGCTCGTCACGTCCCGTCAAACTCGCTCACGCGGGCAACTGAGGTCATGAAATCGTTAGCAATGACGTCATCAAAATTACGCAGTAGAAGACTTCGATTACTTTAGTCCTTGCTCGAGTCTTCGACTCCACCAAGCACTCGGGGGCTACTCCCATAGGGAGCGCTGGTCACACACCCTATGATTTTTTCTTCTTCTTTTGCAGGAACATGGAAAATCAAGGAAAACCCAACCACTCGAAACACGGTTCGACTATGGACATGGGTTACTCCCATAGGGAGCACCGGAAACAAATTCGACTGAAACACGCAAACAAAAGACAACAGTAGTCGCAAAAGTTCTTTAGTCCCTACCTGAGTCTTCGACTCAACCAGGCACTCGGGGGCTATTCCCATAGGGAGCGCTGGTCACGCACCCTATGATTATTTGTACAGAGTACTGTGTGTTGATAACATCCACACTCAAAGTTTATGGCGACACCGCCTCATAATTTTTCCCTACAAAGAGACTGCGTCTCCTGGGTCACCCGAATTGTCTCCGCGATGATAAAATTCGGATGCCACGCTTACAGCGTGAAGATAAGACCTGAATAAGGATTGGCAACGCATTAGCTGCGCACTACCAGAAATATATCCGTGCCTACAGGTACGATGAACATGCCTTGACGGACGCGTCAAGTGCTCACACCCATATAACTGGAATTCGACTCCTGTAAGACCTCCGCGGCTTGAGTCAAATTACACCAGCACTTTTCCGGATTCGAGTCCGGGGACTCGAGTTTGAGTAGATGGCGTTGTTTTACCCTAAGGTAGTTAACTGATACCGGTACATCAGTTAAATCAGGCACGCACATCAACAATCCCTATGACATAAACAGAGCAGTCGAAAAACATACTCAGTCATGCACTCGAAAGGCTTCATAAAGTCTCCAGTCGAATCTGCAATTCCACTAGACACTCGGGGGCTACTAACATGGGTATACCCCTACAGGTACTCGAGCTTGGTATATACGGCCTGAATACGTAGAGGCCCACGGTGTCGCCAAGGCCCAAATGAAGAACTTGAGTAACCTATGGACTCTCGATTGCTTGAAAAACAAGAAGAAGCTAAAGATAGAAAGTTAAAAGGGGAAAACCCTAACATGTAACTGACTCGACCTGCTACCCGAGACCTAGCCTATCTATATAAAGGCTAGGAGGGGGCGGCGAGGAAGACACACGCAACCCTAGTTTCCACAACCCTCGCTAGATTACATCTGCGCACCATTGTAATCTTTGATTCCTTTGATAATTCCACGAGCAGACAAGCAGGAGTAGGGACCTCTACAAGGCCTGAACCTGGGTAAATCTTCGAGTCCACTGTGTGCTTGTTTTCTAGCCGATAGATGTCTCCAACGCTCCCTCCTTCTCCAAAAGCCAAGTCCATAACAATTGGCATTGATGAGTTAAACCCTCGTCAGCACCACTTCTAGTTCTAATTTCATAAGCATGTTTTTCTTTAGCAGCATTAACTAGCAAGTCTTTTTGTACTTTAATAAGCTGATCAATTTGAGTTTGAACCATTTGAAAATGTTTAACAAGCATTTTAACATCATTAGAGGTTCTTTCCACAATATCCTTCAACTCAACAATAGCTCTAGTGTTTTCCATCAAATGATTTTGCACCCTTTTATTGAAATTATCTTGTTTAACAATAAAAATATCGAATTCTTCTAAGAATTGATCAGGAGGTTTAGAGTAAGGGATATCACCTTCATCAAAATGCTGGAGAGAGTGTACCTCAATAGTGGATGAGTGGGAGATTGGCTTACATAATTCTTCTATAGGAGGTACATTCTTGACATCTACAGCTTTAATTCCCTTCTCCTTAAGACATTTCTTGGCTTCCTTCATCACTTCATCATTTAGTTCAATAACTCCCCTCTTCTTTGATGTTGGTATAGGCGCAGGTATAGCTGGTTCAGGTATAATGGTTTTAGGTATAGCTGGTTCAGGAGGAGACCAGTCTTCATAATTCTTGCTTATTTTAGCCATTAATTCCTCAGCTTCCTTGGGAGTCCTATTCCTGAAAACACAATCAGCACAAATATCCAGGTATGTCTTAGATTCTTAAGTTAGTCCATTATAAAATATGTCAAGAAGCTCATTCTTAGGTAATGGACATCTAGCCTATGCATGAATCAAAGCACAAAACCTTGCCCATGATTCAGGCAATATCTCTTTTTCTCCTTGTTTAAAATCAAAAAGTTCCTGCAAAATAGCATGTCTAGCACTAGGAGGAAAATATTTCTGCAGGAAAGTACTAATCAAGCAATCAGGGCTATCAATAGATCCATGAGGTAAATTATTAAACCAAGTTTTAGCTTCTCCTTTCAGTGAAAAAGGGAAAATTTTAGCAACAAAGTAGGTGCGCATCTCAATATCATCAGAAAACATGCCACTCATGGTAGAAAGCTCAGTCATATGTGCTACCGCACTTTCATTCTTAGTCCCACAAAAAGGTTCTTTCTCAACAATAGCTATGTAAGATAAATCAAGCGAGAAATCATAATCCTTATCTTTAATGTTTATGGGAGATGCAGCAAACTTAGCATTAGGAGACAATTTGGGTTTTATAGTACGCCTGTCAAGGAGACTCTTGATAGCACTCCTATCATGGGTGTTTTGACATTCTTTAATAAATTCATCGGGCATCTCAATATAATCGTCTTCAATATCATAACTCTCTCTAAACTCGGGTGAACTAACAGGTGTAGTAGTGTCTTCATTAGGAGCTTTAGTATTTCCAGCTATAGTTCTACCAATCGTAGCATCTAGGAAAGGACCTAATGAACCACTCTTATCAAGCACAGTAGAATCAGCATCATAAGTATCAGAAGTTTCAGATTCAGCAGTAGTGGCAGTGTGTGTAGCATGTGTATGTGGTGGTGTAAGGAGCTTACTCATGACAGATGGTGAATCAAGAGCAACAGAGGTGTTTAGAACCGGATCTCTCCTTATAGTGGATGGTAAAATAGGGACCTTGCCATCACGTGACTTACCCATGATGGATGGATGGCAGCGAACAATAGTGATTCGAAGTGAACTTGATAAATAAAGCTATGCTCCCCAGCAACGGTGCCAGAAAATAATTTTGATGACCCAAAAGTATAGGGGGTGTATCGCAGTATTTTCGAGGGAAGTGAAACCCAATTTATTGATTCGACACAATGGGAGCCAAAGAATATTTATAAGCCTTAACAACTGAGTTGTCAATTTAGCTGCACCTGGAAACAATCTTGCTCACAGCAGTTTATTAGTAGCAACAGTTTTGTAGTAGCAATAGTAAAGTAATAGCAGTAGTAAAAGTAAAGACAATAGTAACAATTGCAGTAAACAGTAGGATTAAGGCGCGGTAGGCATAGGGATGGATGGACGGGCATTGCATGGACAAGATAATTCATATGGCAATCAAGACATAGGGCATTTGTAGATAAATAAGATAAAGCATCCAAGTATTAGATAATCATAGGCATGTGTTCCATATATAGTCATACGTGCTCGCAATGAGAACTTGCACAACATCTTGTCCTGCCACCCCGTTTGCAGCGGGGCCTCAAGGGAACTACTAGCAATTAAGGTGCTCCTTTTAATAGAGGACCGGAGCAAAGCATTAACACTCCATGAACACATGTGATCCTCACATCAAAGTCATTCCCTCCGGTTATCCCGATTGTTGTCACTTCGGGGCCTTTGGTTCCGGACAACAATATGTGTAAACAACTTGCAGATAAGACCATAAACAATACTATATAATGAATCAAGAACTTGTTCAGATCTGAAATCATGGCACTCGGGCCCTAGTGACAAGCATTAAGCATAACAAGTTGCAACAAAGTCAAAAAGCACTAACAATTGATACTTGGCACCATGCCCTAACAATCTGATGCCATTACATGAACGATCTCATCCAATCCCTACCATCCCCATAGCCTACATCGGGGGATTACTCACTCATAGATGGGGGAAACATGGATGGTCGATGGAGAAGCGATGGTGATGATGATGGCGATGATCTCCTCCAATTCCCCGTCCCGGCAGGGTTCCAGAACGGAGTTTCTGGTTCCGAATCATAGAATCTGGTGGTGGCTGTGCAGCGGAATTCTTTCTGAAAAAACATCGAACCCCCTGGGTTTTTAGGTCAAGAGGCGACTTATAGGCGAAGAGGGAGGCCGATGGGGTGCCTGGGGCGGTCATACCACCCCCTAGCGCGTCCAGGCCTAGCCTGCACGGCCAGGTGGTGTGTCCAGGCCCCAGCCCCTCTCCGTTTTGTATTCTGGCTCCTGGTGTCCCTCGGTGAAAAACTGACTTTGGCTTTTGTCCCTTCCAATTCCGAGAATATTCATTTTCTGACTTTCCTGGAACCAAAAACAGCAGAAAACAGGCAGCTGGCACTATGGCTCTTGTTAATAGGTTAGTCCAAGAAATCATATGAAAAGTACTCCAAAGTGTGGACAAAACATAAGAAAGTAGATAAAACCAAGCATGGAACATCAAAAATTATGGATATGTTTGCAATGTATCACTCACAGGTGATAAAAATACAAGTTCCACTGAGTCGGTTCATCAACCTAAGCATGACGCTTAAGTCAACAAACTAGTTCTAGAAGTGGCCTCTCCTAGATTGTGATGAGGTGCAAGTGAAAGAGGATACAAGACACGAGTGTGCAACCCCTATGTGCTGATTTAAAAGAGGTTTAAGTGTGAAGGTTTTACCAGACACTAATTGTTGAAATGTTGAAGTGAAGCAACCAAGTGGCTAATGTGAGTGTTTGCACGGTTGGTACTTCCGTACACGTCATCACACAAGGTTCAAGTCCCTGCGAAAATAACACACAAAATAAATTGCATCAGTTTTGTATATGAATTTAGTTCGTTTACCCCACCGATAAAAAGGAAAATAAAAAGGAAACATGAACTTCTATAGAGAATTATAGTCTAGGAAGTTTCTTAGGAGAAAGTATATCTGAATTTTGATACCGGGGTTACCTTCCTATAGCGATTTTGTGATCATACCAACTATACGGGCGCAACTATACGGCCAAAACAATGTGTTTCCACCATATAGTTGGCCTGCTATAAAAAATTAGGGTTTCCTCCTGGCGGCGCAGCTATACGGGCGTAACTATACGGCTAGAGAAAAATGTTCCCGTCGTATAGTTGGTCGTCTAACTATCTGTCCCTAGGAAAGAAAATATACAATGGCATAGATATCTATATGAACAGAACTATACGACCGGAATTTTTATTCGCATCGTATAGTTGGTCGTTAAACTCTCAGTATATTAGAAAAGAATTTGTATGGAGGCACCGATATCGATATGACCAGAGCTATACGGCCAGAGTTTTTTATTCCTGCCATATAGTTGGTCGTTAAACTCTCTGTACATATGAAAGAAAAATTTCGATGGCAAAGATATCTATACGACCGGAACTATACGGCCAAAATTTGTATTCCTGTCGTATAGTTGATCGTTAAACTCTCTGTATGCATCAAAAAAAATTGTTTCTTTGAGAATTATTTATTTTCCTGTAACTTAGTGATATACCTTGTTTATGACAGAAAATTAACAGTTAAAATTATCGACCTACAACAACATGTATATAACGGTATTTAAGTACAACCGAGTTTATGCAACACATAATAACAATAAATTCTACCTTTTGAAAAACTTCAACAAGATTACTCTAATAGCAAGACATGCGAAGAATAAAAGTGCCAATGCAACATGAATGCAACTAGACTCAAGACACAAAACTAAGAAAGACGCCTAATGACTTCTGGGTTGCCTCTCGGGAAGCGCTCTCTTTAAAGCCATAAAGCCAGGCTAGGATGCTCCATATATTACCCAGCTGGATCCCAAGGGATATTGACTCGAGGTGAAGGTGTACATACTGGCTTGGAGCATCTCGAAGGAGAGTTCGGTTGGAGCCGTACCCGCTTACGGTGCATCGGCATCATGTAGATGAACAAGTTTTCGCTTTCAAGCGAGTGTTGATGCACCAAGCTTGGTGAACATGCCTCCGTGTATAGCTGCAATGAGAGGATTTGAGATTCGTGTAAAATTCTTAAATCTTTACCTTGGTTACCTATGTAGGGGAACACTTCATAGTATTCTTATTTCATAGCAGGGAGTTCAGGACCCTGCATGTTAGTATAGCAAGGTTGTATTCTAGTTCATTAGTATTAATATTCTCCATATGAGTGTCTAGGCACAAGGCCTCCGTAGAACAATTATCAACAGTTTTAGCATCGTAAAAATCACTACTAGAGTGAGAGGCATCACAAACAAAAGTTGTAGCGTGACTCTCTTTGTCAACCTCACTTTTTTGTTCCTCCTTTTCATCGACTAGTTTTTTAATAGCAATGATAGAACCAAAAGTAGGAGTTGAAGGTGTGAGCGGGTGATCAATCCGTTCTTCCTCCTCTTCCTTGTGCTCCTTTTCCTCTCCACTTAAATTATTTTCGCAAATGAGGAATATGAGGTATACTAAACTAAAAAACCCATCTAGTTCTTCGCTTTCAACATCAATACTTCCTAGTCTAAATACGATTTTAGATGCACCTTTGAAAATATCATATTCTAGTACTTCCAAACTAGCATAGGATTTATCTCTATTATAATTTGCTAGAGTAGGATTGTTGGAATACTTACATTGAAAATTAAGGTGGTCATCTGTTATACAAATTGTGCAGTAAGATCAAACATTAGCACGCAACCATAATGAATGCATTTCAAATTGGTCCACCAATTTTTTATCAGCTCATGTCTAGCAACCAGGCTTGATGAACTTGAATCCTTTATCTCTTCCAATGCTTATATTGTCTCTTGAACAAACTTTATCGCGGAAGACATGATTAGTAGCAACCGTTTTTTATCAATTTTTGGTTTTGTAATATTTTTATTGTTTTCAATATAAAGGAAAGCCGTATGATAATAGCAAAAAACGTAAATAAACTATGTGGGAGTAGATAACCGACCGCTTTCCTCTCCGGCAACGGCGCCAATTTGATGGGGCTGAGTTCCTGCACCAAAACATGGTTATTGTAGTACTTGCAGCAACAAATATTTAAGAGTTTGTCTTGATGGGAGCTCGGCGAACATGACCCTCGCAGCCGCATTGTCAATGCGACCATGTACGCACCCAAATCGTGGTTTGGAAATAGCATATTATATAATTTGCTAGGATAAATTAATTTAAGATGTTTTGTAATAACTACTACTAGGACTGGAAGAAAACTAGAACAAAAGTAAAACTGAAAATAGTGAATGCAATCAGATGAAATATTAATGCTATGATTCCTCAAGTAATGTTGTGTATACCGGTGTGTATGATAAGTGCTTATGGAATAGCTGTTAACTATAATTGTGGCGGTCCCTCATATAACGTTGTCTCCCACTGTTGGTAAGTGGAAACTAGACAACTCAATTGTCGACACCCTCTCCGGACATGGGTCATCCATAAGAGAATAGTGTATTAAGGTAACAAGACCAATCAAGGTAAACCAGAGCAAAAGCATTAAGTTCTATGGACAACCGTACTCCTAAGCAAGTGTGCTAGTCACAAGATATCCCATATATCACTTTGGGGTCAAGTAATTCGCAACACTATACCTATCTATATCATGAGTGATCTTGAGGAAATTAAATCTTAACGGGCAGTGCATCCTAGGCTACTATTGCCTCCACAAATCACTTATAGCAAATAGCCTATTAGTTTTACCCAGGGACTTGTCAGGCCCATGGAACGAGTAGAGACTAATGATAAGTTTTGTGACACTCCGTGAATACCTAGTAAACTCCTCAAGAATGGATTGGACGTCTCCAATCACTAGAATAATATCATGAATGGAACAATGTAAAGAGAAAGCACAAACATATTAATTAATAAGAACACACCATACTTCAATTACTCAAATCATCATAACATTAATAAAAGGGGTTTCAAGAAATGTTACAACCCATCATGGAGATCATGATGGGAAAGGATGAAGGAGTAGCAGCGATGGAGATGGTGATGACGACGCGGTGATGGTGGCATCGGCGTGGTGATGGCAATGTCCTCCTTATCCTCCTCTTCTTGCTTGGATGGCTTGATGGTGTTGATGGAGATATAGATCTTGGTGGAGCTATAGAGGCTATGGAGGCGGCACAGCGGCAGGGCGCTGTCGTGGAGGCGGTAGATGAGATCTAGATCTTGTATATGGTGTCTTGTGGCTTCCTTGGGTCCTCCCTCCTTTATATAGGCCTTGGGGTGCCCTAGGGTTCCCCAATACCGTCATATGACTTAGGGAAGGTTCTGGAGCTTTTGTGGGGAAAAATCCTGTCATTTCCAACATATTTTGCCAATTATACGGGCGAGCTATACGACCAAGAAAATAGCTCCGGCTGTATAGTTGCTCGTCAAATCGTGTGTCCTCTTTAGTATTTTGACCGCCATTTCTTCATACAAACTCCGTTTTGGGTGTTCTTGGGCTCGTTGAGTTCGTATTGTCGAGGGCTACAACCCCATGGTATTGGATATTAATTTTCATAAGTTGGAAAAATTCACTTTTCCAACCTCTCCAATGGCTAAGTCTAGTCCCTACAGCTCCTCTATACTATGCTCTCTTTGTTCCTTTTGCCTTTGTTTTGCCCATAATCATCATCAACACCTACACATGTCAAAGACAAGGAAGAGGGATAAAATTCTACCTAAACTACTAAATGTCCAAAGCTCATATTGAATTTAATAAAACAAGTAATCATGCATATCAGGCATAGCAATAGTTAGATGGAGCATGATATGATAAGAAAATGACACAATTTATATTGCGAAAAAGTGGTGTATATCATAGCCATCATTCACCTATGTGCACCAACAATTTATGCTTTGCAAGAGAACAAACAAAGTGATAGCAAGATAGATTACTTCAAGCACGAAGACTATCACAATGGAGAGTGCATAAGTAAAGAGCTCGAGTATAGAGATAACTGAGGCACGAGGGGATGATGATATTTTACCGAGATCCTCCCAACAAGGGAGTACGTCTCATTGGAGGGGTGGGCGGTACTAAGACCACCAATTCCACAAGAGGCCTTACCCTATTCTCCCGAGCACTCACCGCACATATCATGACACAAGGAGTATGTTATCTGGATTACATATAACAATAATACTATGCTAGTGGTGTATCCTACATCCCGAGGATGTTTTAGCCCTATTGAGTTCAACCACGCTTTCATACAAACTTGTTACTTGTTTCGTTTTACTTGTTTTAATTACTTTTCTACAAACAACCATAAACCTTTCAAACACCCTTTACTTGAGATCAAAGGCAGCTTATAAGTATCCTTTGGTAGATAGTAACGAGGGGCATAAATACATTTTCCAATAGCTCTTTGTGGGTTTGATATATTTACTTCAAAACTAGCTACAATTGATCTGTACACTTGTAGTCATCACTGGGCTGAAGCAACATAATGCATATCCGAAGAAGACTCAACAAATGGATGCCTCCTCTTCTTCATCGGGTGCAGTTCCAGTTTCGGTGAAATCTTCGGATAGGGAGGCACTAGCGATAGTTCACCATTCTCCGAGAGGGGAGGAAGTGCAGAAAGATGATCATAATCCTACACGACAAGAAGATAGTATAAGATGATAAATATTATTGTAGGTAAAGAAAGGAAAGAACACTCACTTATGGGAGACGATTCTTCTCGCCAAAAGGTTCAACTTGTGAACTTGAAGGAACTGGGTTCTTATTCGTCAGCATGGTGAACGAGCGAACCCTTTTCTCATAAATGTTGAGAGGAAGACTATCCGGCGAAATCCTCATAGGATACTTCTTGCCCGTATAAACCCACATACCAGATAACCTTGCTTGGATAGGCTGGATGCGCACCCGGATGAAGTAGTCCAAAATCTGTAAACTTGATAGCTCCCTGCCAACTTCAGTGTGTAGTTTTTCAGGCCGCATAAGCAAGGGCTTGATCTCCTTCATTTCTTCGGGAGTAGGGCGTCGGTCCCATGAGTCAAGTCTACGACAGGTTTTCTTGGGGTTAAAAGGTGCCAACCCAAACGTTTGGCCCTTGTTTTCTGGCCCTTGATATAAAACTACTTGGTTTTCCATCCTTGGACAGAATCCGAAATTTTGAAGTCAAAGTAATCAACTTTAGGGCGAACAAAAAATATGGCGCCCCCGACATCATGGACAAAGTCGTCGGAGGTGTTACGACGAACATAGAAAAGTACTTCCACATAGCCCAATGTGGATGGATCCCAAGGAGGCACTCGCAAACAATGATGAAACAAGCGCATGAAGAATAGAATTTGGCGTGAGCTGATAAAGCTATATGCCGTAAACAAAGATCAAGCCACGAAGAAATTCATGAATAGGAAGAGAAAGGCCACGGTAGAGAAAGGAGAGAAACATTAACCGCCATCCAAGCTCAGGCGTGGGAGTTGCTTCATCTCCCGAAAGCTTGAAGGTGCCATCGTCTAGAAGGCAGTAGTTGTGGGCATCACGAAGATCTCACTGGTTGCACTTCGTGGGAGCCCATCCGATGGCCCTCTTCTTCATCGCCTTGGCGGCGCCGGCAGAAGTCCCTACCTTGGACTTGCCCATGGAGGCTCTAGAGGGGAGGAGGAGCGTGTGCAAGGAAGGAAGAACAGGCAAAGACACAAAGAGCACAGGAGCGATGCAAGGAAGAAAGAGTATGCAGCGAAGGGGAATAATAAAAATAGTAAAGGTATTCTCCCTTGTTGATAAGGGAAGGGAGCACGAAACTCAGCCGATAGATAAGGGTAGCGAAATATCAGTACGCAGAGGATGAAGACACGTGGCAAGGATTGATAAAAGGATAAAAATCGTGGACACTTATTACCATGGTAAACACAGAGAGAATCTGCACAACGCCTCGATCCTATCGCATAAAGGGGGTCGTGCTGTCAAAAATCACCGCTGACGCACCGCTCAAGCATCATCATTACTGCAATACGGGCCCACTATCGTAACGTCCCATCAAGACTCGTTTTTTGGAAACCACGGCACGCTACCTTCGCCAGCAATGATGTCATCAATAGCCAAAGTGAAGAAATGTTCAGGTACGTACAACAAACCGCTTCATAATAAATTGTCGGATTTAGACTTCGAACCTATGTTCAGATACAAACATCCGAACATAGCCTCGGGGGCTACTCCCATTGGGAGCGCTGGCCGCACACCCGATTAATTTTAAGTTTTAAAAAATAAATATTATTGATAAAAGGCGATATTGTGAGCCTATGTCCTAATGAAAGCATCTGAACACTCGAGGGCTACTCCCATTGGGAGCGCCTCCACGCACCCGATAGAAACAACATGGTGCAGGAAGACTCGAAGGAATATTATCATCGCGCGGTAAAAGCGCACTCATTAAAACGAAAATTCCAAGAGAGTCCAGAAACATATAAGCCTTTGAGTATTATATCTTTGTATCCTCAGATGGTTACTCCCATCGGGAGCGCTTGTACAATACCTGCGGAACCTGACAAACTTTAGTTATTCCAACAGCCAAACAAGGGAGTCGACAAAATTCAAAAAATCGTCAGACCGCGCTCGACACGATAAAAGTCTGAATGTCGTGTCCATGAAATAAAGGTAAGACCCTAGGATTTGTCCTATGTGGCCTGGTAACCGCACGTGAATGCGCTCTGCCGGTAAATTATCAGTATGAACGATACGATGAAAAATCTCGATGGACTTATTGGATACCCGAAATAATAGTACTAGAATTTGTTGGGTCCACAACATAGAAAACAAAAAAATCCTACGATGAGAACTATATGCCAAGATCTATCTATTAGATACAGAGCAACGGGTGGACATACATCCATCGAGAACTTACCCTCAAAGACAACGAGTTTTGTTAACGAGTAGGAACTCGTGGTTGATGTAGTCGTACACTTGCCGATCTCAAGATCGTGTGGAAGTCCGAGCGCCGCAAATCAGCAGCGCATCCGCCCTCGCACACACGTTCAAGCCACTAGACAACCTCCACCTCCTCTCTCCAGCGATGGAGAGGAAGCAGCAACTCCTTCCAGACAAAATGCCACCAGGAACATGTATCTCGCTAATCCGAGACCATGGGGAAATAATTCTACAGGAGGAGAGAGATCCTTCACGAGGAGGTGTGAGGAAGAAGGAGGAAGAGGGGGGCCTTTTATAGGAGGAGGAGGGGGTACCACCTCCATGGCCAGCGCCTCATGGAGGTGACCCCTCACCTCCTCCATTCATGTGGTGGTAACTCCCTCCACATTAAAATGCCTCTTCACATTCCCTTTTAAAGTCTCCACTTTAAATGCATTAAAATTCTCTAAGTTTAATGCTCTCTCATTTAATAAGACTATTTTATTAAATTTATTCAGAATTTTGTTAATTACTTTAATTAACAAACATTCACATAAAACCCCTTGCAACATTTCAATATCACATGCAGAACCACTTTCTGCAATTTCACCCGAAACAATTCCGGTTTCTATCAAAACAATTCATGCGCTTTGCAATTCTTTTGTCTGAAACATATGTCCTCCAAAATGGTGTCCGGTAAATCTTAAGTGTGTCACCCTACGGTTTGCGAATAATGCAGACATGATTGAGACTCCTCTCAGATCAATAATCAGAAGCGGGACCTGGAGATCCATACTGAATCTTGCATATTCAACGATGACTTCTGTGATCGTGAGAACCTTTAACGCTAGTAACTTAATCCCTTTGTCTCATGATATAATACATGTCCGAGATTCGATCATCGGTATCCAAATACCTAGTTTGATCTCGTTACCGACATGCACTCTTTTCTCGTTCCCGTGATATAACATTCTAGTGATCACATCACTTGCTTGCAAGCTATCTTAATGTGATATCACCGAGAGGGCCCAGAGTATATCTAACCGTCATTGGGATTAACAAATTCTACTCTTGATCCATGAGCCTCAACGTAACACCTTCGTAGCACTGAACCCATCTTTATAGTCACCCTGTTACGGTGTGACGTTTGATGTTATCAAGATACTCTTCTAGTGTTAGCAATTAACATGATCTCATGGTCTAAGGATAAAGATTACTTCGTATGATGTTATAGCAATATAAACATAATGAATTGATCGTAATGCTATACTTCGGATGAATGTTCATCACATCATTTCACAAATGATGTGACCTTGTTATTAACAACATCCAATGTCTATGATCAGGAAACCTTGATCATCTTGTTAACCAACAAGCTAGTCTATAAGAGAGGCATAACTAGGAACCCTTTTTGTTTATTAAACACACATGTATTGACGTTTCCGATCAATACAATTATAGCATGCAAAATAAACATCTATCATATACGAGGAATACATAATAACAACTTTATTATTGCCTCTCAGGGCATATTTCCTTCAGTCTCCCACTTGCACTAGAGAAAACAATCTAGTTCACATAGTGATAAATCTAATACCCATGGAGTTTTGGTGTTGATCATGTTTTCCCTAGGGAGAACTTTAGTCAAAGGATCTGCTACATTTAGGTCTGTGTGTACTTTACAAATCTTTATATCTCCATCCTTGACATGCTCACGGATGGAGTGAAACCGGCGCTTAATATGCTTGGAATTCTTGTGAGGTGGTTGTGTGAGTGTCAGGAAGTAGGAAGTGGTGCGGCGACTGCAACGCTGTTGCGTGCGTTTACGAGTGTAGCAGCAGCAACCAGGGTGTGGTAGGTGGAATGGTTGGTAGCTAGGTTAAGGATTAGGGTTTGGTCTAGATTAGATCTAGGGTCAGGATTAGACGGGATAGTAGGCTGCTACTAGCTAGGCTCTTTGGGCCTGGCCGGTGGCGGTTTATCCCGGTACAAAATAATTTTATTTATTTTAATTTGAAAAGGTTTTAATAAATAGTTTTTATACAAACAAAATATTCGGACAGACCGGTTTTATAATTTGAAATAAAGACAAAGGATATTTAGAAAATAAAGATAACCTTTTAGAAAATAGTTTTAGACAACATATGCATGATGACATGACGATGCTCAAATGCAATGTGGCATAATGACATGAGTATGCGGTCATGATGATGCGCAACACAAAAACATAGCGATTTTATAGTAGTGGTTTTAGCGGGATGCTACAATTCGACACCACTAACAATGGATCTCGCCCTCGAGATCCGCCTCATGGTACGGGAAAGAAGGCTGACGATCTGAATCTTCTCGCTTCATGTCGTTCCTCACGACACCACTAACAAAGACTCTTGCTCCATCTTGAAATCAGCGACACCACCAACAAGGGGTCGTTGCTCACGTTCGTCGAGAGAACACTCCGGATAACAAAGGGCGAAGATAAAGGTATCAAAATATAAGGTCACCTTTAACTTCCGTAGAAGGAGTAAATAGCATTGATGGCCCATTCAATGTACAAAAGCGAATGATAAGAGTAGTGGTATGGTAGCTACTCCATCCCGCACTCAAAGAATTACTCTGTACATGAACAAAAGAATCGTGCAACCAACTCTCAGAATTCAGACTGAAGATCTCGACAAACAAGGTTCAGAAACAAAGGAGTGATGTAGGGTTTCATCGGATCTGACGTAGACGATGTTGTCACGTTGGAACACACCAGAAGATACAAAGAAAGAACAAAGGAGGTACAACAGATGAAGGATTCCTCAGATAGCATGTAGATCGGATGTAGAAGCATTGTTACCAAAGGAGGAAGCGAATCCCTGAAGGTACAACGGAAACCCAACCACGAGAATTCCTAGACTTGAAGAAAAGATAATAAAGCAGATTCAAAACACGCAGAGGTAAGAGGAGAATAGCATAGGGGTAAGGAGTAAAACTAGACCTAATCAGATCTATCCAACCGATTTGGCAAAATAGTTTTGATACTCTACATCGGTCGTTAGCTAGGTTATCCTACAGGCTGGACTAGTGAGGTATCACAACTGCTGGGCTCTGATACCACTTTGTAACACCCTCGAATCGGCCCTATGCAAGTTTTAGCACTTCCCGCCAAACCCGCATAGAAACGATTCAAGGACGCCCACCAGGCACTTGCGTGCGGGTGGAGAACGAAGTAATACCTTTACACATTAGTCCACGATGGAACCCACAGAACATATATATACAACAACGACTCCATGAGTCAAGAATACAGATATACCATACAAAGATCCTAATCACCTTGAAAATGATAGAGCGTCCGACTATGGACAAGATGCAAATGGGGCTAAGATCCCTGAAGAATAACCAATGGCGTCCATAACCCTGCCCAGGCCAAGCCGGAAGGGTAACCCTACTAACAACGTCGATCTCAAACCTGCTAAAACAAAAGGGGTGCCGACAAAGGGAAAAGGAAAAAGAGGAGCGTCAGTACTGAGGCCAGTACACGGCGAGGCTAGAATTCGGCAGCTCTCGCCTACATAGGTATGGTGGACTGAAGCGGCAGCGAAGAGTGCACTAAACAACCTATAGAGACTCGATTCATCTGTCGGCTATTAGAGAGGGACAAGAGAGACCTATTCGGATCCAACCTGATACTAACACCAATCATACCCATCCTGGTATTCCCCCCCCCCTCGAGATCAAACGAGGAAGTTAAACCAAGAAACTCACACAGTTGGCAGTTTTATTCATTCCATTATAGTTGCAGCACTTACTAGTCAGATATAGATATCATGAGTCATCATGATAACATAAGTAGTGGGCAGTTTTAGTTAGCCATTCAGTGGTAGCTGCAGTACTTACTAGTCAGATACAACCAGCATGTGACATCCCAAACCCAGCAGTTGTTGGCACTTTTATTTCATTCCATTGGAGTTTCGATACTTACTAGGCAGATATAACATGACACGATACACACCAGTTCCACCAGTTGTTGGCCCTTTTATTATCCATTCCATTGTAGTGAAGCTGATTACTAGTCACATATTAAGTCAAATTTATAGCACTACTTTAGTTATGCTTGTCTATGATCAAGATACTATGCTCCAACTCGTCCATAACCGCGGACACGGCTTTTAGAAAGATTTACACTACAAGGGTGCACAAATAGCAACACACACACGATCAACCTCGTAAAAACCAAATCAAAACCCAACGAGGCTTTCACGACAAAGCAATCACAGGATTCATAAAATATTTCAGGGGGCCACCCCACTAAGCTACCCGCAACAAAGTTGGCCGGCTCCGAGACGGACCCAGGGTTTGTGTAGACGGCGGTAAACGACTGGGAACCCGATAGTGTGACTGGGCTTGTCGATACAGCGAAAACGTGTCACGGTCCAAAACAGTACAGATGCTCCACGCACAATCGTAAATAAAGCAGTAAAGCATGGCATAGGTACATGATAGTAATAAAGCCCCAAACTAGTTTGTGGCCCCAAGAAATAAGAAATGAATCAAGCTCTGGCTAAGGGGGATCCATAGGGTCTCCCGGATGTGGATAGTGCGAATAATCAAGGAACAGGTATCAAGTACTCGAGGCCTACGGGACACAAGTGGACATGAAAAACCAAATAGCATATATTGCCCACCGGTGCCTCTTTCATTAGTTATCCCAGCAATTTAATAGTTATATTTAAACTCATGATCATCTCCACCATTAAGCATCTCCACCATTAATCATGTGCCAACCTTCCATCAACAGTGGAACGACAACGACACGGAGCAGCACCTGAGCAAGCAACTACGACTCGCAAGGCCGACTATCTATCAAGCAACAGGCAATAGGATGTGTCCAAGGCAATATAAAGGCTGCACGGAATATATCTGGTAAGGAACACTAAAGCATTGTGACACGGATAGCAGTAGATCAACAGGAGGTAAAGACTATAAATGCAAAATAGGTAGAAAGGGGGAGATTGCTCGCCTAGGAAACACTGCCGAAGGATCATATCCGGAGAACTTGTCGATACTCGCATCAACTCATCGGCCTAATCCGCGAAGAAGAAAACACTATAAGAAACACCGAATGCAATATTTAATACTACGGCACAAGATCCGGCATGATTATGATATGATGCAGATGCGGTGCAATTAGGCAGTATTAAGCGGAACCGGGTGCCGACAATTAATTAATAGGTTCCATTTATTTAGATACCCCGAAATTTAAATGTTGTATTAACAAGGCAAAACATGGCATCGGTTCTCTACAGAAATTTTAATGGAGCCAATATAAGCCTAGAAAAACTCGCATATAGTCTCCATATTTAATTATGAGGTGAATCGGCATAATGCCCCAAACCCACACGATGAGATGTATGCAAGCATGAACAATTTAATATGCAACAATTTATATAGATAGCACTTTATAAAATAGGGCTAGAAAATGGTCACACATGTCGGATCGACAATCTTGGGTGCTCGGAGGGGTTGGGGTTCGGTCTTCGGGGTCAGAGCTTCAGGGTTTGGTCTTCAGATCTTCGGGTCCGGGGTCTTCGGATCCGGGGAAGTCGATCTTGGTGGTCCATGTAGAAGACCACGGCGTGCGACATCGGATCGGTCTTGGACTTCGATGCCAATGGTCGTTGGCGATCTTGGTTTGTATCCTTATCTTCGGAAGATCTTGCCAAGGAGTCGGATGACACCATGATGGGGAGCAACCCATCCACCCAACCTCATTGGACCGCACAACATGTGCGCAGGCAACATGACGCAAGGCAGAACATGGGCACTTAGAGTGTTTTCAGGAGGCCTTGTGGTGTGCAAATATTGACACGAATGCCATGCGGACAGGATACAGCGGGCTGACAGAAAACTCGTTCACGTGGCCTCTAGACGCTGCCGGGAACAGGGAGCTTAGCACAGGCTTGGCCAACAACCAACGACACATTGAGGCAGGTGTCGGGCGTGTGGAGTAGAGGTAGGTCGCGGACGTGGACGAGCTCGGGCAGCTGCTACCTGCTACAAAACATGGAGGGGAGGGGAGCTCGAGCAGTGGCGGCAGAGAACAACAGGAGGGGCCGCGACCACGACTACTGGAAGCGAGCACGACCGACGGCGAGGCTTGAGGATGCGGTGCAGGTCGGGCAGGGTGGCCGTGTCGTGCTTGGCGGAGGGGAGGCTCTGCGGGGCCGAGGAGAGAAGGGCCCGGCGGCGCCGCGAGGTAGAGCCAGAGAGGAGCGCAGCCTGAGTGGCTCGGGAGGCGCGGGGTGGATGGTGAGTTGGACCAGGGCGGCGCCTAGGCGAGCTTGAGAGAAGCGTCGTGGGAAGGCGCTCGGGGCGGCGCTCGGTGAGATCGAGGTTGACGAGGCAGTCGTGATCGGCAAGACGGGGCGCGAGGACAAGCGGAAGGCGATGCTGTGAGGCTGGCGGAGAAGATAGGCACGGCCAGAGACAAGGGTGACCCGGTGCAGCAGAGCTGGCAAGCTCGGGATGCGGCGGAGGGGACCCAAGTCGCGGTGGCGGCAGCTTGCGCGGGATCGAGGATCGTGAGGGTGTGAGAGTTACATCAGGGTGGTTGGTAGGGATGAGATCGATTGGGAGAGGTCGGGGTAGGTGGCGTTTACGACGCGTGAGGGTGGGGCCATGATGCGGTTCGATCAGGGTGTGAGAGAGGAGCGAGGACGGGGTGGTGGGGATTCGGTGTAGGGCTAGGGCTGGGCGACGCGGTCACGCTCATGACGAGGCAGGGAGCACGCGGGTGGGGACGTGTACGGGAGCGAGGTGGTTGTGTGCTGCGTTGCAGCGTGTCAGGCAGTAGGAAGTGGTGCGGCGACTGCAACGCTGTTGCGTGCGTTTACGAGTGTAGCAGCAGCAACCAGGGTGTGGTAGGTGGAATGGTTGGTAGCTAGGTTAAGGATTAGGGTTTGGTCTAGATTAGATCTAGGGTCAGGATTAGACGGGATAGTAGGCTGCTACTAGCTAGGCTCTTTGGGCCTGGCCGGTGGCGGTTTATCCCGGTACAAAATAATTTTATTTATTTTAATTTGAAAAGGTTTTAATAAATAGTTTTTATACAAACAAAATATTCGGACAGACCAGTTTTATAATTTGAAATAAACACAAAGGATATTTAGAAAATAAAGATAACCTTTTAGAAAATAGTTTTAGACAACATATGCATGATGACATGACGATGCTCAAATGCAATGTGGCATAATGACATGAGTATGCGGTCATGATGATGCGCAACACAAAGACATAGCGATTTTATAGTAGTGGTTTTAGCGGGATGCTACAATTCGACACCACTAACAATGGATCTCGCCCTCGAGATCCGCCTCATGGTATGGGAAAGAAGGCTGACGATCTGAATCTTCTCGCTTCATGTCGTTCCTCACGACACCACTAACAAATACTCTTGCTCCATCTTGAAATCAGCGACACCACCAACAAGGGGTCGTTGCTCATGTTCGTTGAGAGAACACTCCGGATAACAAAGGACGAAGATAAAGGTATCAAAAGATAAGGTCACCTTTAACTTCCGTAGAAGGAGTAAATCGCATTGATGCCCCATTCAATGTACAATAGCGAATGATAAGAGTAGTGGTATGGTAGCTACTCCATCCCGCACTCAAAGCATTACTCTGTACATGAACAAAAGAATCGTGCAACCAACTCTCAGAATTCAGACTGAAGATCTCGACAAACAAGGTTCAGAAACAAAGGAGTGATGTAGGGTTTCATCGGATCTGACGTAGACGATGTTGTCACGTTGGAACACACCGGAAGATACAAAGAAAGAACAAAGGAGGTACAACATATGAAGGATTCCTCAGATAGCATGTAGATCAGATGTAGAAGCACTATTACCAAAGGAGGAAGCGAATCCCTGAAGGTACGACGGAAACCCAACCATGAGAATTCCTAGACTTGAAGAAAAGATAAGAGAGCAGATTCAAAACACGCAGAGGTAAGAGGAGAATAGCATAGGGGTAAGGAGTAAATCCAGACCTAATCAGATCTATCCAACCGATTTGGCAAAATATTTTAGACACTCTACATCGGCCGTTAGCTAGGTTATCCTACAGGCTGGACTAGTGACCTAATCAGAACTGTTGGTTCCATTCTTGATATGAAAGAAGGCACCATTAAATATCAACTCCCACTCAATAAAGGTATAGAACACTTCCCTAAAAAGAGAGAGAATATTTCTTTTGTTTCTCCTATAAAAACACAATTTGGTCTTAATGCTTCTTCATTTGAGAACACTTGATTCTTTCTTGCTTCTTATGCCTGACTTAAAGGCGTTAAAGAAAAGTACTTATTAGGAGATAACCCAAAAGTTTTAGATGAGTATTGGAAGTTATTACCTCTGTAATAACCGCTCCTTATCCTTTTTATTTGCTTTTTGTGCCAAGAGTAACCTCTAATGAGAGACAAGTAATGATTGGGAAAGTTGCTGTCCCGAAACAGATTTCTGTGCTTCACCGTAAAAATTCGTGTAAAATCTCTATATGGTCTTTTGAGGCGTGAATGTTTTTGCTTCTGCCCCAGGTGGTTATCTAACTTTCGTTAGTTCAACACTTTTTGATTTGAGCAACAGAAGGTCTTCGAAAAAATTCGCCTTTACCTGATGGTCTGTTCTGACAGATTTCTGCCATTTTCTACATTTGCTTCTTGTTGGTTCCTTCTTGAGTTCTTTTGGGGAACTAAGCTTTTTGAGGGAAGTGCTACAGTATCTAGTGTTCTAATGGAAGTTTATTTGATGTTATAACTGAACCTTAAGACTTATTTATCTTGAGTGCACTAATGTTGCTAATAAAGATTGTGTGAAGTTTTGTATGAAGAAAAAAAATTCAGGTGTATGGAAGAAATGAGTAATGAGATGAAGGATGGACTAAAGCTCAAGCTTGGGGATGCCACGTGTGTCACCCCAATTCAATAAGTACAAGCATCAAAGCTTGGGGATGCCCAAGGCATCCCCTTCTTCATCAATAAAAATCCCAGGTTTCTTCCAAACGCTTCATTTTTATTGTTTCATGCATAGTTGTGTTGTTCTTGGAGCGTCTTCTTTTTCGTTTTCATTTTGGTTTTTCGTTTTCTTTTGTTTGCTTAGTTTGCTGAATAAATTGGTTGGACCCCCTCTTTCATACATTAGTTTGCAAATAGTTTGGTTTGGTTTGGAAAAGAGTAGGAAAGTTCATACTAATGTGGTAGAAAGAGCTCGTTTTTGACTGTGGCCTATGCTTTGTCATGCCATGCTTGATATTGTTTTGGGTTTATGCTTAGTATTCTTTAATGTAGCATGACTTGTTATAAACAATTTAGATTGCTTAATGTGCCTTGGATGAATCATGCGTTGTTTTAGCATATTAAAGCATAGTATAGTGGTATTCTCCTTTGATGCTTTATTTGGGTTGACTTGGCGCATGCTCACACCATGTTATGACTATCTCAAGTCACCATAGCCTTTATGATCCTTTAGTTTTCAACTTGTAGTATCACTTTATGCTTTGATCAATGATGTTTTGTCGCTCTGCATGATTATGGCCATTATTGCTCTCTTAGTTTGTCGCTCCTAGTCTTTTACTAGCCTCCACAACCAAGTATGAGTTTCACTCATGCATCCAACTCCCTAAACCAAGTTATTCCAAAGAGTCCACCATACCTACCTACTAGCTTATGCTATTCCAAGTATATTCATGCTTTTGTTTACCTTCCAAATTAAAATCGTTATGAGAAAATTAGTGATTAAAGCTCTCATGAACTTGATGGCACACTTTACTTTTCTTGCCCTTAATAAACTTGAACCATTGTGTCGTCTATGTTGTATATGCTTGCACTTATTTGTTGGGAATTAGCAGAACCATGCTTTCATGGGGAACGCTTTCAACAATGCACTTGGTACTTGTACCTAGTTGATATCATGCTCTTTTGTATATGGATGTCGTCGATGTGAAATGAAAGGGGAGCTTGTAAGTCCATGGAGTTATGTATATGTGTTAGAGAAACGCCTGGGCCGCTGGTCTCATCCATGCTGACAAGGTGGAAACCTGCAGCATAACCATAATGAGCTGTCTATGAAGCATTCGTCTTATAAAAAAAGAGTCCTATATTGAGAAAAAAGAGAAAAAGAAAAAAATGGAATTATGAAAAGAGGAAAGAGAGAAAAAAAGCACCATATTCCCATGGTAAATAAGAAGATTGCTGAGATGCTCGTTGTCTGCTTGCCTTGTCATTTTGATATGGGGATTCTTCCGTATCATCAGGCAAGGGGTACCCCATTGGCGGTTCTCTATGATACACATGTACTTACGATGACAAGAACTTACCGGTGACTAAACTTGAGTAGCATGAGGAGCGGCCCTCGTATACAAGGGACATGAGATTTCTAACTTATACTTCGTCAAGCATGTACACCATAGTTTGTTCACTTTAACCTTCATCACTTCAAGATGCTTATGATAGGGACAATGAGAGCTGAAAGCTATAAGTACCATAATTTTTGGAAGCTCTTTATGAGACTTGAATCCCTACTTCCTTCTATGAAGGCCTTTCTTCCACCATTAAATTGAGTCTCCACCTTCTACCTTTATGCACCTACTTTGAGAGCATAGTGGCCATTCTTAGTTCTATGTGCATTGTCCCAAGACTAGTTGATTGATGCATACTTTGATATTGTTTGTTTTAAACTATTTGTATCTAGTCACTCTTATGAACTTTGAAGGTGTCCTATGCATTTATATTTGCTACTCTATGAAGGACAAGCTGAATACTATTATGCTATGTTTTCTTTATGTGATACAAACAAACATATTGCAAAGCACTGTTATTCATAAATCTTTTGTTTGTGCCTTTTCATGTTGCATCATAGTTTCTTTGTCTTATTGCTAGAACTTTGTCTTTCATGTTATTATTTAAGTACTATGATCCCAACTTTGAATGTTTTACAAATACTTTGATCAAGTCTTTGATGGTGCATGTCACCTCAAAAATTATTCTTTCTTTTTATCACTTACCTACTCGAAGACGAGCAGGAGTTAAGCTTGGGGATGTTGATACATTGCAAATGTATTTATAATTTTTGATGTTCCATGCTTTGTTTTATCCACTTTCTTGTATTTTGTCCACACTTTGGAGTACTTTTCATATGATTTCTTGGACTAACCTATTAACAAGAGCCACAGTGCCAGCTGCCAGTTTTCTGCTGTTTTTGGTTCCAGGAAAGTCAGAAAATAAATATTCTCGGAATTGGACAGGACAAAAGCCAAAGTGCCTATTTTTCCGGAAGTCATCAAATGCCTAAATACGAGACGGAGAAGGGCCGGGGGCCGGCCACAGCACCTGGCCAGGCCTGGCCCGCGCCAGGGGGTGGTCTGGCCGGCCCCAGCACCCCCTCAGCCTCTCCTTCCGCCTATATATTGCCCTCGTGAAAAAAACCCAAAGGGCCCGATCAAAAATCCACGAAAGAGTCTGTAGCCGCCATCATCTCCATCCCTAGATTGGGAGGGATCTGAAGCTCTTCCCGGCACCCTGCCGGAGAGGGGAATTCACCCTAGAGGCCTTCTTCATCACCATGCAAGCCTCCGGTGTGATGCGTGAGTAGTTCATCCTTGGACTACGGATCCATGTAGTAGCTAGATGGCTGGTTCTCCTCCTTTGTGCTTTCATGTTTGGATCTTGTGAGCTCCGTTCATGATCAAGATCATCTATTTATAATTCTGCATGTTGTGTTTGCGTGGATCCGATGGATATTGAGATGCTATTTCAGATTGATTATTGATTCTATCATGTCTTTGTTATTTGTGATCTTGCATGCTTTTCGTTGTTAGTAGCTATCTTGGCCAAGTAGATGCTAGCAACTCCAAGAGTTAGTATTTATGCTCGATAGTGGGTTCATGCCTCTGGTAATCCGGAGAAGTGACATAAATCTCTAAGGTACTAGATGTGATGTTGCTACTAGGGAGAAAACAACAATCCTTTGTTCATAGAACAATCGTGTTGTTTAATTTCCACGCAGTTCGTAAAGCAATAATCTGTTGCTTGCAACTTAATACTGGAGGGGGTTCGGATGATAACCTGAAGGTGGATTATTAGTCATAGATGCAGTCGGATGGCGTTCTATGTATAATGTTGTAATGCCCAATCGAATCTCAAAGGAGTCAAGATGATTAGTATATGCATGTATTGCTTTCTTGATGTTTGTCAATTGCCCCGCTGTAATTTGCTCACCCCGCATGTTATCTATCTAAGGAGAGCCACCTCTAGTGAACTATGGATCCCGGTCCTTGTCTTTTACATACAATCTACAAACTGTTTACTGTTTTGTGTTTACTTTCTGCAAACTTTTACTTCTTTCCATTCGATACGTTTAGTCCTTTGTTTTCCGCAAAACACGGTGAGATTTACAACCTCATCGCAAGTTGGGGACAAAGTTCTGTGGTTGTGTTGTGCAGGTCTCCACGTTGCTACTAGCACCGGTAGTGCGCCCTGCCAAGGCTCAGCTAGCAACACCTTTGGGGTGTTTCCTTGCTCCTACTAGTTCGATTAAACCTTGGTTTCATAACTGAGGGAAACTTGCTGCTGTGATCATCATACCTTCCTCTTGGGGTTCCCAACGAGCTCTACATCAACATCACACCAGCATTTTCCTGGCGCCAACACTGAGCCATCATCAGTTTTCAAATAAACTCAAGCTATGGCAAGGAAATCTTCTCCAACACTACAACCATATTCTATCATCATCCACATGATGAATAGAAAGAATTATCTTCTATTTCAAAATAAAATGGAGGCCATCTTCATACAAAAACACCCATATCTATATTCTACCTTCCAAATCATTTTGGACCATAACCTAACCATGTCATTGACCACTCCAGCACCTCATCCTCTTCTTAGTCGATGTGTACTATAGCAATGCCATCCCTTTTGTCCTATTGCGCTTGTAAGGAGGGAGAGAGAGATGCCAAATACTTGCAGATCTTGATGGAGTTAATGTCTTGCAACACCACTCTAACCACCCAACCCACTAGAGTGCTCCAGTACCCTACACTCACTATCTACCCTTTTATGAATGATGCCCTAGAGGCTCACATTCTGCCTTGTATTTGTAACCCAGTACCCGGCTTAGAACTAGTTGTATGTGTTACTGCAATTGTTGCAGGTGTGGAACCACATACTTGTATCTAGCTCTAGTCAGTTTGTCCTTAGTCGATTGAGGTTGGGAGGGAAACCCACTGTCGAGACTAATTTGTAAGTCGGAAGATGACAATGTTTCACGTGGCATGAGCATGGAGATGCTATCCGCCTTGCATTGGCTAGTCGAAAGAGGTATGATAGCCGGACCAATCCAAAGGTTAGTAGGATGTAAGCACACCGTCATATGCTCCCATTAACACAATGGAATCCTTAGACCTGAGGGGATCGCAAGATCCGAGTTATGGAAAAGCCGACTTTGACTCCATCTAATGATCACCATAACTGGGAGTCATAAGCTTGGTCTTAGGCCGACTTCAAAGCAAGCTGCATGACGTGGATGAGGCAAGATATAATTTTTCCCTCCATATCGAAGAGATATTCTCTGGGCCCTCTCATGTGATATGATTCAGAAGCATGGCCATGTGCTACTCGATCAAGTGTTGATCGAGGTAGTCCAACTTAGTGAAGTCGGAGGGAATCAGTTATCTTGCAACAAGAAGAGAGTAAACCAGCACTGAGATGACGAAATCTCCCCTGTGGTTTATCACCAATATCGTGAGGCAAAGGGACTCGGACAGATCATCACATTGAGGGCACTTGCGTAAAGGTAGTCAGCAAGTCTTGCTAGAGGCCGCTTCTGATTATCAGCTCTAGTCGGAAAGTCACTGAGCTACTGCTCTGACTGAATGATTACTGAGTTGTGACCGGCCTACCGTAAGCCCGCGGTATCACACACTTAAGAGAGTGGGACTAGGAGGATGTTGATCCGACTATCGCAAGTCGGCAAGTTGGACTTGTACGGACAGGGACACATGTCAATTGGTTGGACCCACTTTGACTAGGGCTAGGGTTTAGGACCGAGGGACACAAGTGTTGTGTGCCCTCACCTACTCGCCTATATAAACGAAGGTGGGTGGCGGCGGACAAGACAATCCTATCCAGTGCTGCTTCCTAGGGTTTCCTAGACTTGAAAATTCCACCTTCCGGTCCCGTGGTGGCAAGATAGAGACTAGCATCTCACTTGTTGTTCCACCTTATACGTGTGTGAGATGGCAGAGGCACCACATCTGGGGTGCTTGTTGGCGGTGTTAGGCAGCTAAGTCGGTGGTGGAAGGAGGAGGAGCAAGCCGGCGACGAGGTGGTCCTAGGATCGAGAAGTTCCTCGGATCCGGACGAGAAGAGGGGAACATACGGCACCACCGCGACGCGCTTCCTCTGGCACCACTGCGACGTGCTTCCTCTGTGTTGGTTTTGGTTTCCAAAATGATTTAGAAAACAAAGGAAAAATTGGAAATGTTTGATCATGGGATGACCATAAAGAAAAACAAAGTGTTTTGGTCATGCCATGACCAAAGAGAAAAGGAAGTGTTTTGGTCATGGGATTACCGGGAAGGAAAAAGGGTAAACCCATCCAAGTGGTTTCCAAATAAAAACTTTTTTCAAAATGTTTTTCAGCAGAGATATAGCGTTATCTACACAAAAAAACTTGTTTTAAAAGAAACTATCCTTAGATAGAGCCAACCTACTGCTACAGCCATACTGCATATCCTTTTGTTGCATTGGTTTCCGAGTGCATTCAAACATACTCACTAGCATTGTCCCTAGCTATTTACTTGGTCAGACTTCAGGAAAGATGAAGGTGAAGGATATGTCGATGACTATGCGATCTAGGAACTTCCCCGAGTCAGTTTCCTGTAGGGTTAAGGCATGACATGCACCCAATGTTTTGATGAAGTTCCACTTTTGTTGATTGGTGTTAGCACGAAGAGGGTTATGTAAGGTATATCCATAAAGGCATTGATGTAAGACATGTATTCAGTATGTAATGGATGTATTCTTTGATACCTTGTCGATTATGCTCCACGACACACTGATCATGGGTCGTGATTGAATGCATAAGGGATTCTCGAATGGCTAACCCAAGGGCCCCACACTCACTCTACCTATTAGCAAAAGGAATGTCATCTTCATAGATGCAGATGTGGATCCTAAGGCCTCCTAGGTGCTATCTAAGATTTGGGTACTCCTCTCTGATGTGTCGGTTGTTTACGCAAGGTCGATCTGTTGCTGGAGGTAACAAAATGATAGGAAGTCCAAAAATGATGGATGAAGACTCGTTAGTGTCTAATGACCAGGTGCGAATGTTGTTTCACTCTCACACGCCAGCTAAGATTCCACCGATGGTCGTCTTGTTCGTCAATATGCATGGATTCACAATTGGAGTTTCAAATATCTATGCTTTATTTTACGTGTCACTCTGTTAAGAGATGCTACCGGCAAACCCGTAAACTACGCTCCAATTGTCCACATAAGAAACCACACCACATTTACTTTACATACACTTCTATTTTTAGTTTTATTTATTACAAAGGTATCAAAATACTTTATACATCATCAGGGTCGTCTCCACAAATTTTGGGGAAGAAAAATGACTCTGAACTCATATGGTTAAAAATTTATATACCTAAAAATACTCTCACTTAATTATATGAATTAAAAATATGTGTCATATCATATAGTATTTAGAAATATATCAACAAGTAGACATTTTTAAAGAAATGTGTGGCATTCCCTAGAAAATCAATGTGTGAATGCTTGAGGAACTACCCAACTATCTTTCCCAAGCAATTTGATTGAAGAGCAATATAGCTATACCAATTTATCAATTAATAATTATGCTCATAGATTCTTCTATTACAATCTACACAATGCCTACAACATCTAGATGAGTTACAATGGCAATTACATATACAACTAACTGCAGAAAGGGTCTATGGAGCATGAACTTGTCAGTTAAGAGGTTATGTAAGGAATACATATCCACAACTAGTTATGCTTATCATTTTCTTACTTATCAACACACATCAATTACATATTATTTCATTCCATTTTTAGACATGTATTATTTCATTTTTTAATTGTACGAGGTGGAAGAGAGGAAGACATAGCACTACTCCCATTCCTTATCATCACACATTAATTACATAATATTTATACTCCTACTCCAATATTATCAATGTCATTAATTATCCTTATAATTACTCACCCCGCTCCCTTTTATGAGAACGTTTTGGCAAGCCAATTAAGTCTGCCAAAAAGTCATAGATTAAAAAAAATGAAGAGATGAATACTTACTAACTTATCCTCATGCGTTCATACTATCTCCTTCCTTATCTATAAATAAAGATCACTAATTAACCTTACTATTTGCCAACTTATCATTACATCTTAATTTTATATTATTTACTTCCATATATGAACGATGTGTGGAGAGGAAGACACACCATATAATCAATACCATTAATTATTTTTTATTTATTTAGTTATCATCGTGTATTTATTATATATTATTTCCTCCCTCATTGGTATAAAGTGGCAGAGAGGAAGACATAGATGATGATGACCACATATGCCATTTTAATAGCAAAGATAAGATACAATAAATCAGGGTTATTTATAAATAAATCTTTTAAAAAACATGCTAAAAGACAATGTATTGGGGTTGGATGGATACGCCCGTAGCGGAAAAAAACTAGTGTAGTAAAGTAATGACAAACCAACGATTAAACCCAATGTGTTTCTATCCCTAGAAAATATGTATTTAAATCCCTTATTATCTTATTCCATCAATGAATGGAAGATATTATTTATGACAATTTCTCCATCAATGAATACAAGATATTATTTGTGACCTTATCTCCATCAATATCAATGAACGAAGGAGGAGAAAATAAGGAAGCAATAAATAAAGTAAAAAAAAATCAAGCAAGGCAGGGAAGAAACTCCCTCCGCCGCGTCCATCCAGTTATACGTGTTGGCATCCCTGCCACGTCGCGCCACATGGGTCCCGCTCCTCGCCGTTCTATCCAAACGTGCCGCAAGCAAGGGAAAATAATCCTGTCAAATTCGACCGATCCGAAAGGCGTCACATGGTAGCACACATCTCAAAGCATCAAAAGGTAGAAGTAAAACCCTCTTCCCTCCCCGTTTCCTCCTTCAGTTTCTTTCTTGGCCGTATCAGTTTCTCTTTACCTCCATCTCTAAAAAGTTTCTCTACCTCTACCGCTCTCTCTTCCTAGGAGATGTTCTGCTGCTTCGGGGCCCGCTCACGTCGTGCTCAACCTGCTCCTGCGCGTGATCGATCCGTGGTGATGGCTAGCGCCCGCGTCAAATACGTGCCCCCGGCCGGCGAGGGGGGAGCTGACTCCTCCGTGGCCTCACCGCGCTCCTCCAGGTATTTCGCATCCTCTGAGCGGTCGCTGGGAGGCCACGAGGAAGGTGAGCGCTCCGGCATTGTGGTAGCGCCGCTGCAGCCTGCTGCTGATGCAGTGGTTTGGCCCGTGGCGTTCGGGTCGGTGTCGGAGTCGGGGCTGCGCCGGGTGAAGACGGTGACGGAGGACACCGTGTCGCGGCGCCAGTCCTTGTGCGTCTGGGCCGACGGCTCGCAGATGCACTTCTTCGCCGTCTTCGACGGCCACGGTGGCCCCGAGGTAACCTTAACCTCACTTCCTCTCTCTTGCTCATTCCTGATTCCTCCACGTACGTGGCTGGCCGGACTCCAGCATAGCATCTTCCACGCCAACTCCAGCTGGAGTGCTCGACACGTCCACACTACACGTCTGACGTATTTCCTTGGTACGTGCAGGTGTCTGCGCTGTGCAGGGACCATATGCACGCGATCCTGGCCGAGGAGCTGGCCCGCGCAGCAGCGGCCTACCGGGAGGAGCACCATCCGGAGAACGAAGAGGCGGAGCTTCGCGCGTGGAAGGCGGCGCTGATCCGGAGCTTCACACGGGTGGACGCGCTGGGGGCGTCAGGGGTTCCGAGGGGCTCTGTCGTGGGATCCACGGCTGTGGTGGCGCTCCTGGTCCGCGGCCACCTCCTCGTTGCCAACAGCGGCGACTCCCGCGCCGTCCTGTGCCGCGCCGGCAACGCCATCCCGCTATCCCAGGACCACAAGGTGAGCTAGCTGCTGGGGATTAACTGCATGCGTCATGCATGTGTACTGTATTTCTCACCTGCTTTGTCCAATTTGATCTTGATGCGTGGATGCAGCTGGATCGGGCAGACGAGGTGGCGCGGGTGGAGGCGGCGGGGGACACTTTGTTCTACCACAATGGGCTGCTGCGTGTGCGGGGGATCCTTGCCATGTCGCGGGCGTTAGGTACACTACATACACGATTTGCTTGCTTTTCCTTGCAATTATGCATCTATGCATTCTTCCGTAGTACACTACTGTATTATTAGTTGAAGTAATACGTCGCATGCATGTCGATTTGGTGAGTGTGGAAAATGTGTTCCCAGATGGCATGCGCGTTTTATGTTAGCAAACAAGCCTCGTGACATTGTTAGCTATTCCCTCCGTTTGGAAATATAAGAAGTTTTAGCTTTGTGAATCGAATGTATCTAGACATCATTTAGTGTATAGGTTCGTAGAGGTTCGGAGTGAACCTATACACTAAAAGGTGTCTAGATGCATTCGTTTTACAAAGTTAGAATTTCCGAACAGAGGGAGTATACTGGATAGTGTCTCTGTTGTTTGTTACTAGCCTATATATATGTTGGCATTCACAATTAATTAGACCAAAGCTGCTGCTTTTGTCAGGGGATTAGTTTCAGAGCGTGTTGTTTCATGCACACTTTCGAAACTGCTTCATGGCGGGTGAGCCAGCTGTGAGGTTCACTCAGCCAGGGGTGCGCGACAGTGGCGCCTCCGAGCCCACATTATCCCCTCGTCACCTCCTCTTCCCCGAGGTGCGCCACATAATCTTCTGTCCATGTCTCACCTCGGCCTCCTTCACCGGTGCCGAGGTGGAGTTAGAGGTACTCCCAAGGCATTGACCACATGGCCTAATATGGCCTTTCCAATAGGAACAATCACAATAGATTGAGTGACTATCGTACCACGTGGTTGGTACACTAGCATATGATAGATACTTTACTTATAGGATTGGGCACCTGCGTCTGACTCGGTCTGCCGATGAATTTGGCTCTACGTCCGGTCGTACATGGTATGTTCGTGATTCGTGGCACAAGAAGATTCCATATATATATCAAGGTCAGAATGAGATTCGGTGTTTTCATGTCTCACCATAGTGCTCGGTAGGGTATTGGCCCGAAAACGGCTCAAGAAATAAGGCTAAGGCTCGAAGCCAACCAAGAGCAATGAAAAGAGCCTCCAACAGAAGGAGGGATCGACAGATACAGGATCCTAGTTCACATATATCTATCACCTCTTCCCTTCGAGTCAACAAGTCTAGGGAGCAGACTGGTTGCGGCGGCGCCAACGACGTCGAGTCAAGAACGAGATGAATATTGGGCCAGCATGGTTTGCTGTGACGGCGTGGGATCTGACGAGAATAAACTTAGGATGGGGTGGGGGTGCGGTGGCAAGTGCCTAAGAAGGGTGGGTAGAGTGATGGCCCACTAGGACCAGCAGCAACAAGCACTTAGACCAGCAGAGGGTGGGTGGGTCACAATGGAGGTTGCTGAAGGGGGCGGAGGTGGAGGTTGTTGAAGGGGTGGGTCAGAGGTGGAGATTGGGTAGGTGGCAACTTTTTATCAGGTATTGTGTCCGGATCGACCACGTCCGCTTGTTCGGCCGACCCCCAATTAGAAATCATCTAATATTTTGTTCTCATGCATTAAGGTTGGCTAAGTACAAGGAAAAAAAGTAGTGAGTACTAACATATCAAAAGGGGTAAGTAGAAATCATCCATACGTTTTATTTCCTAGTAGTATATCTTCTCTTCCCGCCTATGCCTTTTAGGAATAGCTGCCGCCTATGCCTTTTAGGAATAGCTGATCCAAAACCTATGTAAAGGAGGAGGACTGTGATAGGATGATGTGATGTGACTCCTGGAATAGGCCTCATTTTATAATTTTGTGGTTCTCTCATAGTGATTCACCGACCACTATATTGATGAAGAATGTCTCCAAAATCCGCTTTTAATCAGTGGTTTACCGACCACTGAATTCTTGGATCCCACTTATTCTCAATTTTGCTGGCTCGCTTGATTATCAATCTTGTAAACAAGAAAGGAGGACGGGGTACTACGAGCCCTTTGTCCCACACATCTAACCCGCGAGTGTGGTTCACCGACCGAAGCATAAGGTTGTGTCTCCCCGAGGCCCGTGCACTGAGGCACTCCGTGGGTGATAGTTGCTATTGAATACTATTTCTAATCCCACAGAGACCCTCTTCACACGTCTCCTCATTTTCCGGTCTCCTCTCTCTCTTGGAATATTTATCTCGATACACATTATCATGCAGCATGACCGATCTCATTTCGTTGAGATTCTGTTAGTATTTTCCTCTGCATGAAGGATGTATTGGTTGTTTGTGAAGTCATAACCCATGGTTTGAAAGGATTAATGCTCATACTAACGAGATGCATCTATTTTTCGCAAGCTCATCTTCAAAGAATCCCTCAGTTAAGCATTCTTCAATTTTGGGATGGATGACATCATGTGAAGTTCCCCTGGATGTGTACAAGTGAGGACAAAGTGCACTTGAAGACATCTATTAGTATGTGTGGTTCTGTCTAGATTCTGGAGAGCTACCTGGGGTAACCACCATTAGCTCGTGAGTGGCTAGGGTGCTAGATTTGGTATAAAGTGTCGACCATCGTGGGTTACATTCTCAGACATGTGTGGGTAAAGGGCATGAACATGTGGTGCATGTGCCACCACAACACATGGACGTGTGCCAAGAGGAAACATTCTATCTTAGGCCAGTCTTCTAAGGGGTAGGGGTATGTGACATTGTGCCCCAAGGCTTAAAAGAATTGATATTCTACTTATACTGACAAGATGCATCTTTTTCTCTAGAAGCTCACCTCCAAACAACCTCTCAGTTAGACATGCTTGGATGGGAGAAATTTGGAATGTTGATCTCCTAGGAAGTTTACCATGTTGAGCATGTATGATCACAAAGTGCTTCAAAAAGACATGTGTTTGTTTGTAGGGTCATCCTAGATCCTAGAGAGCTTTAAGGTGTAACCACCGCCAACCAGTAGTGGTTGGGGTGTTACACACTCACATAGGGAACAATACCATCATCTCCATTAGTATTGGTGGGTTGGTCTCACTAATGTCACTGCAATACACGGTTTGCTATAAAGACTATAAGTTGTAGATGTGTATTCATTGTACAAGTATTGACATTGTAGGCTTCTAATGCTCTTAATATGGGTACCTTGATGGGCTTGATAAGAATCTATCTATCAACTTGAGGGTGAGAGTTGGCTTATTGCCTTATACTCATTTAATCCACACAGGATGGCTTTAATAATCATTTTCTCATGATGCTATTGATATGTTAGTTGTTTGAACTGGAAATTATTCGGCCATTCCTTTGCACAACATCAACGATGGAGCTATGCCCTGGCCATGAAACCATATCTATTTTGTGGCTCATCAGGTGATTGCATAAAGGATAGTACAAGATAAGGTGAGCGCACATGTTAGTGTTTGAATGAAGTTGAGCAGTTGGACCTCTAGGACCAACTAAGAAGAGAGGAAAGATACAACTAAGAGGATCGTCAAAATATATTGAGATGGTTGATTGAATGGATATGAATTGTGTTTATGTAACTACATCAGACTCAGAGGAGCCGCTTCCATGTATATCATGGTCGACTACATATGGATGTTGGGTAACAACAATATTTGGAAGTATATATGTGTGATAACTTGGTATCTTACCAGACAACAAAGACATTCCACTTCTTGTTTATTGGGGAGCTGGTTTCTTTGGCACATTAGTGTGTTGGAACATTTAATAACCATATGGGGATAGTCTCCCATAGTGGATTGTCTAATTCTCTATTATGATAATATTAAATTGGAAGGGCCTCATAGGCCAACATGAAAACCCTCACTATTGTTCAACTCCAAATTTGTGTGGACAAATTGGTGAAAGGCTAATCATAACATATGGTGGTAGTATCCCATACATGATGAAATGGAAGGGACCTCATAGACAGAAGACATATGACTGTAAGTCTACATAGAATATTATTTCTGACATAGATTGTCGTTGTCATTTCCATTAACTACATTGTAAATTGTGATGGAGATGCTACTAGGTCATTCATCCCATCAGAGTTGGAGTGAGTCTGTCTGTGATTGAAAGATATTTGAATCCATATGCCCTGACTAAAAGGTTACAAAATGCATAAGAGAGAGAAAGACATATTGCGACTATGGAGATATCCTATTGCAGTGAAGAAGATACACCAAAAGGAGAATTTATTGAGCTTCTAGTGAATGTGTGTCAGCTATATTTCATGTGATTATAGTTCACATCATCCAAGGGAATTGGGCTTCATCAGGATTGCTACTTCATGGTAAACACAAATGGTTCTATGCTGCAAAGGCAGATGACAGGAAGATAATATTCTTCACATCTCGACATGGGTCGCTTAATCAATTATGAAGTGGTTTAGGATGATTAGTATGCTCCAATGTAATCTTATTTTCATACTAAACTTGTAACATGTTGTGCATTTCTTTGATGAAGAGACTAGAATGGAATGAATCTCTTCTCATATCTGTATAAACCTAAGTGGATGTGAGGTGATCATTGACATTGAATGTTACCCACCATCATTGGACCTGAGGCCAAGCTTGATTTCTCGCACATAGTCTTTGGTCACAAATGATTTATTACCCAACATTTTCATAACCGCCTACAACATGTGGATGATCAATGTGGCGTTTTCTATCAAGAGGCGAGGATAGGCCCAAATAATCAACAGTCCAAAATTAACCACATCCAATGAGAGTAGAACTCGAACCGGTGAAGATGCATCATTGCATTTTAACCATTATATTATCTCCAAGTCCTTAGTATTAAATAATCAGATGGGCCTTATATTGTGACTCTTTTTTCGAAATGGGGAACGAAGCCCTGTCCTCCACATCAATAGATGCACACAGCCGTTTTATTGCAGCATTCAAAATATTCAATTTATTACAATCATGGATCAGCGAGGGTTGAGACAAGTATCAACCATAGAAAAACAAAAAGAAGCAAATGACTATCCATGCTGCAGTCTACTAGTGTGCCGCCAGCCAGACGCCTAGAAATAGAAGTCTTGAGCAACCATTACTAGCCGGTTGCATCTAGAAGCCATGGGTTCCTGCTGATCCGCTGGAAGAAGATATGCACATAGCTCTATCCAGTGCGTCGTCATACGAATAACATGCAAAAATAGTACCCAATTGTTTGTTAAAGATTATATCATTGTGGCATCTCCAAATTGCCCAATACAAAGTTGAAACTCCAATACGTATTCTAGCTTGTTTTGCTTTATCAATTCCATCTAGCCATTTTCCAAACATATTAGTAATGTTAGCTGGAGGCATTATATTGTAAGTAAATAACACCATGCACAAAATTATCCTAGCAAACGGATAATGGAGGAACATGTGTTCAACGGTCTCCATATAATCACAAAAGCAACGCTTTTAGCATCTGTTCCAATTTATTTTTGCTAAACTATCCGTTGTCAACAAAACTTTATTACTAAGGAACCATAAGAAAACTTTAATCTTTGGTGATATTTTTAATTTCCACAAGTATTTACATAGGAATCTGGTATGGCCATAAATTAAGTCTAAATACATATATTTCACCGTGGATACCCCTATGGATGACATTTTCCATACAAATTTATCCGGTTCATCATTAAGTTGTACTCCCATTAAACACTGGTATAAATGTAACCATTCATTCCATTTATTGTTGACCAAAGCTCTCCAAAATCCATATTCAGCGGAACATGGCCCAAAACATCAATAACTAGGACATTTTTCGTACGTAGAATGATATAATGATGAGTACTGATGAGCGAGGGGTGTGTCGCCTAACCATACATCCTCCAAAAAAGGCATTGTCAAGCCATCCCCAACTTTGAAAGCACCTTTGTGAAAGAAATTAGCTTTAACCTTCATGAGACCTTTTCAAGGTGAATCTGTTGGTTTTGCCTCCACTTGCGACGAAGTTTTATTGTGTAAGTACTTGTTATGAAGCAATTAATGCCACATTCCATCCTCTGTTAGTATTTTGAATAGCCATTTGCTAAGCAAAGATCTATTTTTAAGTTCAAGTACCTCGATACCTAATCCTCCCTGATCCTTTGGACGGCATATAATGTTCCACTTTGCTAGCCTATATTTCTTCTTAGTGTCCTGACTTTGCCAAAAAAATCATGACCTGAAGAAATTCAAACGCTTTCTTACCCCTTTGGATATTTCAAGAAAAGAAAGCATAAACATAGGTAGGCTACTGAGAAAAGAATTTATAAGAACTAGTCTATCTCCATATGAGGGCATATTTCGTTGCCAACACCCAAGTTTGGAACCAAAATGACTGTCAAAGGGATTCCATTCTGTATTACGCAATTTTCTATAATGAATAGGTACACCCAAGTACCGGAAAGGTAAGGAACCAGTTTTACAGCCAAAAATTTGTTTGTACTGATGTTCCATGACCTTTGCTTCTCCGAAATAGAAAATTTCACTCTTATGAAAATTTATCTTTAAACTGGATAGTTGTTCAAATATGATTAAGATTAACTTCATGTTCAGGGCCTTCTTCAAATCATGCTCCATAAACAATCGACCATGTGTGTATACATATATAGGGACGAACTATTTGGCATTTTTTGCAAGAGATCGATAGTCCTAGTTTTTGAAATTAAGCAACTCCATAGAGTTGAACCAAGTTAACAAATATACACCACTGCGTTACCTCACCACTAGGCTATCTCCAATTCCCTAATATTACAAACTCCTCGGTATTACATAATCCAATTTCTCCATATCATGAATTTGTATATATTGAAGATATTTCGCTAAGTTTTTGTGAACCAGTTACGATGAAGGTAGTGTCTTGCACCTTGTCCTCACTAATGGTAATATAAGTTTGTCTAACCTGGCAAGGTCTTCAGAATTGTGATTCTGAATTGGAACATAACTCCTATGGTAGAATCACAAATCACAGGATTATAACTGCGAGAGTTGTAATATCATAGACTCTAATGGATAGAATCATAGAATCAATCCACTCAATTTGATTCATAAAGTCATATAATTGTAAGATTCAGACAATCTTGTAACCTGGTATCCATCCGTGGACTCAGACACACATTTCAAATTCGTGTATTATTCCTCTCCACATAACCTTTACAAATAGGAATTTTTTATCTGAATTCTATTTTTCCAAATTTGACGCTGATACCAATATTTTGTGTTCACGTGGGAAGCTAGGTATGTGCATTGAAATAATACTAGTGACTTAACCAACATATGTATAGTGGGTTTGGTTGGACCTTCCATATATGGTAGACGTCTAGTGAAATACATGCTTCTAATAGGTTCACACCCATGCAAAAGGTTAATCCAATGAAGAAGGGTAGATAATAAATTTGGATAGTCTCCTCACATGTAGGGACTCTATCAGTAGTGTGTTGGCCGGGTGAAATCAAGTCTTGTTTTTTTTGCCTGATGGAAACTAATGCACCTACCTATTTTACCCAAAAGTTTATGGTTATGAAGTAGGGTGACCGATATATTTCAACACCCTCCACACTTGAATCTCTTATGAGCATACAATGCACTAGGTCGACAATAAACTTTTCATAAGGGCCAAATTTTAATGGAAGCATTTTATTGTGTAGAAATATCGTATGTTAACGAATTTGGCTAGTGAAATGGAGCGCTCAAATGCTATTACTTGGCCAACGGGGAAAATGTAAATGGATCAAGCTCACGTGGCCAAAGACTCCAAGTTGAACCCCCCCCCCCCCCCCCCACCCCCAATTGTTGGTCCTCTGTGGATCAAAATTATAATTATAGGGAGTCGATGAGAAAATGTTGACTTCACGAACGACAAGACCAGGGGCTCAAACCCGCTAAAGCACCACATACCCCCACTAGGTTGTACCATCAGGAATGTCCATATGGTTCAGTGAGTGGTACCAATGAAGAACACCACTTATCAAATATGTAGTTAACATCCTACATGGTCAAAATGGTTTTTCTAAATTATCTCACAATCTTCAATCTTTCCACACAAAAGCATCTCTTGGCTTAGCTAAACATATAAGTAGTCTAATATGTTTGTTGATAATTTGATCCAATCGGCTATGGAACCACACTAGTGTTTCTAGTTCTCAAGGGATTTTAGGGTTCCTTATTTTATCATTTAGTTTCTCACATGTTTGTGAACTTAATGAATAATTTTTTTAAAATTTGTTGTGGTTGCCAATACAATTGTTTTCACTTTTACATTCACCTAAAATAATGTTTTCACATTGAGTTGACATATATTCATCCGAATCTGTATTTGGGTTTGGTTGTCCATGTAAATTTGGTTTCTCCTTGGTTTGTATTGGTTGTTGATGTGTTTCCCTCTGAGCTTAGGTGCACCACTGTTATTTGCTTACCATGTCATACAAAATAGTAAGTTCTGTATTAATTATCGAAATGAAGTTACATGAGCCCTGACTATGCGAAATACATACACATCATGCTGTACCTGGATGTGCGTGGAGCTATGTAATTTTTAGTGTGCTACTGCACCTCCTTAGTCGGTACTCCCTCCGTTTTAAAATATAAGATGTTTTAGCTTTATGAATAGAGTATATCTATACTCTTTTAGTGTTTAGGTTCATTCTAAACATAGATGAACCTACATACTAAAAGGGGTCCGGATACATTTCATTCATAAAGCTAAAACATCTTATATTTTAAAACTAAGAGAGTAGTTAGTAGTTACTAATTCTTTTTTGTTACAATAAGTAGCCAATAGACCCAGCAAATCCGATGCATGTCGCTGATAACTAGAGTTTTTCAGTGGTATGTTAGCTTCCCATGAGCTCTACCGAGGCAAGTTCTCCGATAGCTTGCAGGAGTAGTTTATCTATGCAAATGGTTATTTGCATGACATAACAAAGTGAATATTATTTTGCATACACACACATAGTTGAAATTCGTTTTTATTTTTTATCTGATGAAACTAACTTGAATTACTAAAGATATATTATTGTAAACCCCAAGTGTATGGCTGGAATAATTATAAAAGTATTGTTTCATTTGTTCAATCGTGAATTCGTATCTTTTAACAGTCTTACCTTTAGCAATGATGTATTCTCTACTGTGCGTTATCATTGGTATCATATTGATGGTTCATTTGGACATTCTTGTTTGTTTATGAAATATTCCACGAGCAGGGCACTTCCTTGGTTTTGACGGAATATGAGCGTTCTTTCCCTGAATAATTTCAAAAGAGAAATACTAACATAAATTCTACATTTTCTTTTGTGAAAAGCTCGTTCATTTTCATAACAGTTTTTTTTTCTAGTGTACTCCCTCCGTTCACTCATGCTCATGTAAAATATTTCAAAAAAAGTAGACTAGAGTTAGACTAAGATGGGTGAACCTAAAAAAAGAAATGCATCTAGATACATGCATTTCTAAGAAAAGCTAGAATTTCTTACATTAATGAACGGAGAGAGTATATGTTTTTGTTCTAATGCTTCAGGTAGGAGTACTTGATTTCATTTGACATTGAACCATATACTTGCAGGGCACACGTTCCTCAAGCCTGGAGTGATATGTGAGCCAGAGATTACGATAACCAACAGGGTCGGAGGAGGACGACTGTTTGATCCTCGCGAGCGACGGTCTATGGGACGCGATCCCGAACCAGGTGGCCTGCGACGTCTCCCGGGTATGCCTTGAAGATACGAGCAATGAAGCCGCTCAGTACCTTGGCGCACTGGTAGTAGGCCCAGAGGAAAATGAACGGTGTGTGGACTCCGCGGTCGTCCTGACGAGGCTTGCCATAGCCAGGGGCAGCCTGGATGACATCAGTGTGGTCGTTCTTGATCTGAAGGTGACGGGTTAGCTAGGCATATCAGATCATCATCTCTTTTTCTGCTCAGACATTATAGGTAGCCTGCTCTACAGTCTTCCGCAAAGCAAAAGCTCGGATGTATTTCCTTTGTTCTTTGGATTTTTAGCTCTCTGGCTAGTTCTTTTATAGTTGGTTGGTTTTATGTTGGGCAAAAAGACTCTGCGGAACAACTATGTAATATGCATGGATGGATGAAACCTTGCCATAGTTTAAAAAGATAAACACAAAAGATATTTATAGCTTGATACAAGCATAATTACAAATGACAAAAGATAATACAGACACTTCTTTTTTTCTGATAAAGGCGCTCTAATTTGACTCGTACCAAGTCCATATACGGAAAAATGAGTTCACACGAGGCATCAGCTTGACAAAAATCCAGACAAGTAAAACAGTCACACACACGCGCACTAGTAGAAACCACGCCATTTGCCACGGTTCATAAGGGCCTTTAGCCCCGGATTGCGAACCGGGACTGCGAAAGCGGGACTAAAGGTCTAAGCTTTAGCCCCGGTTCTGTTACGAACCGCGGCTAGAGATCCAACCACGTGGCCTGCTAGGCGCGCTGGACGACAGGACATTTAGCCCCCGGATCGTGTTACGAACCGGGACTAAAGGTTCCCTGCCGCGGCAGCATTTTGAGCCATTTGGCTGCCGCGGCAGGGGATGGGGTTTTGTGTTTTTCTTTTCATTTTGTGTTTTATGTTCAATTATTTTTCATTCTGTGTTTTTATTAGAAACAAGTTTTCGTATACATATAGAACGCTACTACACAGTACTTGTACACATTGACGCAATATATAATATAATTTCTCTTACAAGCATACATAGAGTCTCAAACGGGTCCAGAGCATGTCTATTTGATTACATGGAGATCATTACATGAATGCTTTAGGGTCTACGTATAGAGTATTCTCCGCGTGGGTCTATGACCTCGTCGATAAAAAAATGCAGCAAATTCCTCTTGGATTGCTATTAGGCGGTTCTCTGGTAGGAGCTTATCCCGCATCGCGTCCAACTATATAAAAAGGAGATCGTATGAATTAGACTCAACACAATTTTTTGTAATAAAAATAAAGGCTGAATATATTGTTTACTTACTCGAACATTTTCCGAGGGCTTCTCAATACTGATGTGAATGAACTCGCACACGTAGAATCCACATAGATTAGTTCCCTGTGGCTGCCTCGCGCACTTTACAAGAATAGAATTCAATCAAATAATAACGCTAGCATGATAAATGCACATAAACTAGAATTAAATAGATGCGCGGACTTAGCTCGTACTACTTATCGAGAGTGATTTAAAAAATAGCTCCTCACGCCATTGACCGCAGACATGGTTCTTGAACTGTGTCCAAACCCTACCCGACAAAGAAAATTAATGTATGAGTTAATAACGACTTGATATCCCAGAAAATGAACAAAAGAAACCGATATAGTGCGATAATGGTTGAAATTACCTCTGGAGCGCATCGATAATGATGTGGTAGTTTTCAATGTCTTTGTTTAGTGAGTCCATGATGTGAACTCTTCCCAAATCAACTGAAATGCTTAGAAGAATCCAGTGGTACCTATGCAAGGTTTACATACGCCAGTAACTCATCATTTACACTGAACATCGAGTAAGCAAAAGTTAATGTGTACAAAAAAACTCACTTGCCGTCGTGGTAAGGAAATATTATTTCATTACAGAAATGTTGTTTTGTGATAAACCGCAACAAGTTGTGCTCAACCTCCAGTGGTTTATCCTTTAGTATAGCTCCATGAACTCGATGTGGGTCAATGAATCCAAATCTATTGATAGCCTTTCTTTTACAATCGAGCATCTTCATTTTGCATCATTATATATAGCGTACAAAAGAATATACTGAGTATACTTACCGTCAATGAATTGAACAAGCTGAGATAGAGACATAATTACATAAATAAAGTAATCACTTACAGACAATACGAACTGAGGATAGTTTTGTCGAGTTCCTTTAGATTGAATAACTGAAATAATTCTGTAAATTCAATAGGGACCTCGTCATCAGTGAAGTAATGCGATTTTCGAACTTTCAGTAAGAGCCAATGTCGTTGTTCTTTTGATGCTTTCATGTACCATTCATGGAATCGTCGCATTTGTGTTGGCATATCCTGAAGCCTCTCAGAACTGACCAGAGGCTCCCCGTGAACAAATTTAGGTGCTACCTCAGCCTTGGGCATATCGCCGTGAATAATTTTATGAATAGGCATACCACATTGCTCGGCCAATATCCTAGCCGTTTCCGGATCCATAGGTTCTACCGCATATAGTTGACGTTCGGGTATGTTCACCTGGAGTGGGGGAGCGATTGGTTTGCTTGTTTCCCCAGCTGGGGAACATCTCTTTTGGTTCTTTGGCTACCACTCGATTGTTTTGCTTGTTTCCCTAGCTGGGGGACGTTTGTTTTATGCTTCCGCTACCACTCGATTGTTTTGCTTGTTCCCCCTGCTGGGGAACCTCTTTTGTGATGCTTCCTCTACCGCTTGATCTCTTCTGTTTCAGTGTCTTCTGAAGACATTGTGTATAGTCATCTGGCGCATTTAACTGAGCTTGGGATGGCTGCGTCAGTACATTCCTAAAGTGCTCCTTGGTTTCTGGTTTTATTTGGACCTCTGGCTCAGGTTGTTTGTTTTTAAAATGAGCATCCACTTCGGCCCGTACGACCGCATCGGTCTCCTCATCGGTCAGGTCGTAAGCCCTCTTGGGAGGAACCGGCGGTACTTTTGGGAGGGGCGACAACTGTCGCTTTGGGCGTCGGTTATCGCTCGACGGAGCGGTGGTATTCTTCCGCTTTTGGCCCTTAGTGGGTGGAGGCGGCTGCGTAGATTGAGATGGACTCGTGTTGGGGTCATGGATTGGACTATTACTTCGAGGAGACGGTGCACTGGGAGGAGACGGTTACCTTGGAGTTGATGGATTGTTTCTCGGTGGAGAAGGTGGCCTTGGTGTCGAGCCTGGAAACTTGATGTATTCTTTTTTCCAAAGAATGAAGCCACTCATGACTTCTCCCAGTGTCGTCTCCCCTTCACCTCCAGGGATATCAAGCTGTATTGACTGACACATAGGTAGAATTTCATCCACACCGACACGAGCATAGCCAGCTGGAATCGGATTGCAAGCCACCTTCATGGAAATATTCTTCAGTTCAACATGCAGCTCACAATTATTCTTCTCCTTAATTGCATCCACGGGGTACACATCATCCGTTGCATCATTACCGTGGCCCTCCGTGGAAGCCACGCTGCTTTTCCGTTGCGATGGGCCGATCGTACTATCCGGTGTAGGATCTTGCTGTCGGAGTCCTTTAAGTTCATTAAGCTCCTAGCGATGCTCCTACAGTATGGCTTCAAACCTCGCTAACCGCTCCGTATCCTCCTCTTTTTGCCGCTTTGTTCTTCTCGATCGGCTTCTGTACGTGTCACGGTGCTCGGGAAACCCGATAACCCATGGATAAGAAGGTCCGAACCCTCTTCTTCGTCCAGCCTTTTCAGGATTCCCGAGAGCCTTTGTTAGCTCATCGTTCTCTCTGTCGGGAACAAACGTTCCCTCTTCAATCTCTCTTATCATTTTAACAAGTTCTTTCTTGGGTGAATAAATTTCTTCGGCTGCAACAATCTCGCCTGTTTCTGGGGCTAATAATGCCCCATGCCCGAATACCCAATTTCTTGACCTCAAGGGCCAACTAGACGTAGCTGGAGTGACCCCTTTAGCCTCCAGGTCAGCCTCAGCTTTATCCCACTTAGGCATGACACTCCTGTAGTCACCTGTGCCCATATGATGGTGATATTTCTTTTTGGCTGCATTTAACTTATTTTTTGCTGATATTGCCTTAGCTGGTTCCGAGGTCTTGTATTCCACAAATGCGGCTCAGTTATCCTGCTGCAACTCTAGTGGGCCAACGAATGGAGGAGTTATTTTCTTCAAGACATACTTGTGGTACAATCTTTTTTTCCATTCCTTGAATAGTTCGGCCATCTTCTTAAGAGAAAAGTGCTTGACTTTCCTCATCATTTGCTATGTGAGCTCATCAGTCTCCAAGACTGGTAGGCTGAAATGTGTCATGAGAGAATTCCACATCGTATCTTTCGCTCTGTCATCTACAAAACTAGCCCCAGCTGGATCCTTTTTCTTTCCTGGCTTGTTCCAATTCCGCGTGGTGATCGGGACTTTGTCTCTAACAATAACTCCGCATTGACTTGTAAATGCATTCGCAGCTTCTTTCGGCTCTAGCGGTTGACCCTGCGGAGAGACTAAGTCAATGCCGAAACGGACATCAGCGGGCAACTGATGTGTCGGGCCTCTTGTATTTGTAGCAGATTGGCCGGAAGCGGAGGTCTAAGAGAAGAAACATTCGTCAGTACATATATACGAATCAATTAGTGCATCTATACTAGTGAACAATCGATAGAGGCGTTATATACCTCGACGTAGTTTGTCATTATTATGGTGTCTTCACCATGGTCTCCACCATGGTCAGCACCATCGTCTCCACTATTTTCTCCACCATCGTCTCATCTAGACAAATTAAGATATTCGGAGCCATCATAATAAGACCCCCCAGTACCCTCATCTATAATGTTGAGAAGCTCCTCTTCATTCTGTCTACCGTCCATAGCTTAACTAATACAGAAAAAGAATATTGCATTAAGTAAAAGAATATTACAACTACGACAACTCGGATACAGTACTTAGTGATTAAGATAAAGTACAATAATATAAGATAAAGTACATTATTAATACATCACCGGAGAATAGCTCGGGTGCATTATAGGATAAAGTATAAGATAAAGTACATTATTAAGATAAAATACATTATTAATACATATCAAACTAGCGAACGTGGCTGCCACGTTCTGCGCTACGGGAGCTCTGTAGCCACAGAAGAGGAACCATCACCGGAGAATAGCTCGGGTGAGATCCGTGAACCTGCCAGATATTGGAGAACCTAGTCTCCAAAAGATACATGTATCGTCATACGTGATCGTCCTCCTCCCTGATACAACGACGTACCACCTCCTCGGGGGCCAGATCCCTCTGCACAGCTCCTAGACCTCGTGGACGCCACCAAAGAAGCTCCGGCTCGACGATGATACCCAGATTCCTCACCAAGGTTTCGAGTCCTGACAGGTAGCACCTCCCAGTGCCAACCCGATGGAGCCCAGACTCGGACGAGGTGGACGCGGCATAACTAAATAATAGCAATAAACAATCATAAAACATACACAGTAACTAAATCACTAAGTATTCCCCTAATAACACTAACCCTAAACCTAACACTAACTAAACTAAACCTAATTAACTAAGTATTCTAACTAACCCTAACTAACCCTAGATAAATACTAATATTAATAACTAATACTACTAACTAACCCTAACCAAAATACTAATACTACTAACACTAACTAAATACTAATACTACTAATAACACTAACACTAACACACTAACTAAAATACTAATACTACTAACTAACACTAACCAAAATACTAATACTACTTATTTACAAACACTAACACTACCACTAACCAAAATTAACTAATAACACTAACTAACCAAAATACTAATACTATTAACACTAACACTAACACTAACTAAATACTAATACTACTAATAACACTAACACTAACACTAACTAAAATACTAATACTTCTAACTAACATTAACCAAAATCCTAATCCTAAAAGTACTATTAACCAAAATCCTAATACTACTATTAACCAAAATCCTAACACTACTACTAACCAAAATTAACCCTAACTAATAGCCATAGCTAATTAACCAATACTAATAACCCTAATTAACACTAACCTGAGGAGACGACGTGGGGCGGAGACGACGGCGAGGCGGCGGCTCTCGGGGCGAGGCGGCGTGGCGGCTCGGTGCGGGACGGGGAGGCGCGGAGACATGGCGGGGCGGCACAGAGACGCGGCGCAGGGTGGAGACGAGCACGGGTGGCGGCGCGGCGGCGGCGCGGGGCTCCTTCTCATGGGCACGGGTGGCAGTGCGGCGGACGGCGTGGGCGCGGCGCTGGGAAGAAACGGCGATCTCCGGGTCGTGCCACGACCCGGGGCGGGGGTGGGGTATTTATACCACCCCCTTTAGCCCTGGGTTGTAGTACGAACCGGGGCTAAAGGTCCCCCTTTAGCCCCGGTTCGTATTACAACCCGGGGCTAAAGGTGTTTTTAGCCCGCCGCACTTCTCGCGCGCCACAACCCTTTAGCCCCGGTTTGTATAGCCCCGGTTTGTAAACCGGGGCTAAAGGTTATTTTTGGCGCCAAAACCAAAAATGGTTTATAGTTTTCAGAAAATTATGTATTATATATCAAAATTTTCAGAAAAAGAAGATCTATAATTTAAATCTATTATCATACTTTATTATACAACTTAAATGAAATTATCTATTATTTAACAAGTATTATATTTAGTAGAAATGTTCACAAAAAATAATAAAAATATAGTTTATTATTTAAAAATGGAAAAATACATATAATATACCAAAATATTCACAAAAATATAGTAGAAATGTTCTCCCGCCATTTCCCTCGCTTCCCGCCATGTTCCCCCGCCATGTCCCTCTATATCTAGGCCGACCGCCATGTCCATCGATACATCCACACCTTCTCTCTCACAATAATGGACACCGCTTACTGGGCTTTTCTAACGCTCGAGGAGAACGAGGCGCTGTGCGCCTCCAACTACCCATGCCCGCCGGGGTACCGGCTGCCCGCTGGCTGGATGCTGAGCGCTGGAGGGGTTCCTGTTCCTCCCGTGTCTCAAGGTTTGGCCTGCTAGGCGGCCATCACGAACCACTTCTACCTCGAGCTCACGCTGGAGCAGCGGATGGATCCCCATTGGAATCCCGACAACCTCGACACCTGGAATGCCTTCTTCGCAAACCGGCAGGAAAGGGAGCTCGCCAGGTACAATGAAACCTCGACCATGATAAAAAAACGGCTGAAGAGGGTGAATTTGGTTATACCATTGCTTAGCCTATGAATCAAAATATATAATACTAACTATATATAAGGTGTGTCTAGCACCTGATAATTGTCACATGGATTTTCACTACTGTTATGGAGAACACGGAAAACTGGGCATAGATATTTATCTTCGAACTCTTTGGCAGAATAAAAACATCCGTATAGCTGGGCACTCAAAACTAATCAATGTAGGGTAATGTAGTAGAGAAACAAAATATATTATAGTCCATGGCAGACATGGTTGAATCAGCACATTGTTAAGTTACATAAGAAACTTCTATCCATCTAGTTCCTGACAAACTAAAGGCAGTATCATTTGGCTCCCTTCTAGAAAGAGCTAATTAAGAACTACAAAATAAGCTTCTTACCGCAGTAATGTGCAGGACAAATGAAGTTCTAGAAGAACTGAAGCCTACCACAAACTTAATGTCAATTTTTTACAGAAAAATGGCAGCTACTCATATTTTGTAAATAGGAGATTGACCAACAAATGTTTTCTAATCACAAGGAGCGCAAATTCTTAGTATGCGTTCAGTCACCCCAAAATCTCGCATTACGTCCCCACCATAACCATGCAAAGCTAGTATTCCTGAACATTGAAGTGTCCCATGCTGAGTGTCCTCATTGCGTCTTCCTTCATCATAGAGAACGCCTAAAAGACATATGCTTAATATGTGTGGTATATCATAAAAATGTATAGTCCCACCTAAAAAAAAAATATATATATATATATAGACATAAATGTTTAGGTAAAATAACTGGGCCACCATAGTGCCTAGACACCATACGTGATACGCGTATTTTTGCTTTGAACCATGCATACCTAAGGGTATACGTACCTAGGTATCACATAACTAAGATATGCATACCTAAGTTAGATATACCTAACATATTACATACCCAAGGTATACGTACGCAGCGTACGTGTGTATATATATATATGCAAATTAGGTATGTACACCTTAGGTATGTGATACCTTAGATATATATAACTTGGATAGGTATATTTTAGGTATGTAAACCTTAGGTATGTAAAATTTAGGTACGTACACCCTAGGTATCTACGAAATACAGGTATGGTGCCCAGACACCATGATATATATATATATAGAGAGAGACATAAATGTTTAGTACTCCAGGGCCAGGCAATACCTAATATCAACAACTCTTTGATCATGCTTATCATCTTACGACCTAATTAAGTACTATAATTACCATCTATAAATAGAAAAGAGTCGTAAGTTTGTAGTACAGGTAAAAGTTCAGTCCGTCCATATTAAAATATTACCTAATTCTAGTGCATGTAAACAGGGAAGTGTTGTTGTAGCAAGAGTAAACTAAAGATAATTATTAGTAGCAGTAGGCTGAGCCTTGTAGAGTGCATTCATTGCTTAGGAGTTGGTCAAAATTATTGAAAAAATAAGCCTTCTTTCTTACTGGCCCATCAAATCTCTGAAGAAGAATGATTTAGTATTCACTGCATTGAACACCATTTGCCCAAGTGCTAAAAAATTCCTAGTTCCTTAAAGGGAACAGAGATTTCCCATCCTTTCCGGTAACATTCAGAAATGAAGGCAGAGAATGCACCACAATATCATGCAAGCATTTATGATTATATAAGAACCAATAGCTGGTAAAAAAAATAGGGTGCAGAAAACTTGTTATTTCAAAACCGTTCGTGCAAGAGATATTTCTACAAAAAAAAGAATAGAGATTATAGAAGCTAAATTGTATGCCAATGTAAAATTGTAGAATATCATTTGTTTAGAGTGGTCTATGTAATCATTGAGAAGTCAACGGATGACCTTTTATCTTATTTAGTCAAAAAATCTCTAAGACTCAAAATCCATATTTAGAACCATTTGGAACGGTAGGCCCCTCTCCACTTTCTCAAAATAAAAAAAAGGATAGACCAATGTTTGACTGATACATATGACACTTGCTAGAAAAAATCTGAGTCATTAATGTTTGATTCTTGTCTTTGAAGAAAAACAAAATAGTATCATGGAATTTATATTTAGACAGATGTGCCTAGCTCCTTGGTTGTTGGTTGATCATCAAGATAAAATGTAGACAGGTGCGCCATGGAGCCTCGACAAATCATCAATGCCAGAAGTTGCAAACTTACTTTATCATTGTGCCCTACTTTCCCAAAACTCTTTAAAGATGACTTCTGCCCAAAAAGATTCACAATATTGCTGAGAAACACACACACATACTTTACACCCAGTTTTGCATGAAAGCAAATAATATACTCCCTCCGATTCATATTACTTGTCTCTAAAATGAATGTATCTAGACATGTTTTAGTGCTAGATACATCCGTTTTAGCGACAAGTAATATGAATCGGAGGGAGTAGTTAGGTTTGGCATTTTCTACGGACAAAGATGATTACACAGATTACAGCTAAACTAATTTAGCATGTTGACTTAGAATTACCTTGGCAAAGCATGGTCACATGAAAAGAATTATAAGGGCGGATGTGCTGAATTTTGAACTAAGCTTGTCTTGCAAACTCTGTTGATGTACAAAAATGAGATCAGAACATGCTCAATCACTACAGGAAAGAACTGAGGCGTCGACGGCCGGCCGGCTACGCCGACGGCCAAATGTCGGGGCCGTCGGCATAGCTGCCTCCCCCGGCCAGCCGACCAGCCCGGCGGTCGGCGTAGGGACGGCCGTCAGCATAGATGACGGTGCCGAGGGTAACCCTCGGCATAGCGTGGCCGTCAGCGTAGTAGAGAGGGTTGTGCCGACGATGGCCCTCGGCGTAGGTACAGCCCTCCGCGTAGCCCAGTTCAGACACGGCGATGAAAACGGCGTTAGGTAGCCAGGCTGTGCCGACGACCACAGCTTTTGGAAAAAAATTGTTTGGTCTGTGCCGACGGCTAGGCCGTCGGCGTAGGCATCCAGATTTTTCCTTTTACCTCATTAATTTTTGAAAAATCATAACTAAATCATTCTAATTCAGAAAAATACAAATAATATATCAAAATTTGCAGAAAAATAAGATGTATCTATCTACACTCAAATATTACATATTTGTAAACAAAAATTAAGTAAAACATAAAACATTGTATATAGTTTAAAACGGGCATTAGAACTTTAAAGACGATCCAAACAATACGAAACCTTCACGTGGTGTCATATTATATGACATAGTTAGAAGGAAAAATATCAAACTTGGTATATTGATTATATCTCAAAAAAACTTCACAAAATAACCTATCTCGTTCGAGGTTTCTTTGCTTTCAGGTCGAATGAACCATGTTATGGCTAGAATAAATGCATAGTTTGTGATAATGTATCCATATTGGCATACATATGTATCATGGGATGGCGAACAATGTTTCAGGAGAAAGTTTTCCTTTTCGTCGCACCAAAAATCCGTTTTTCATTTTTCGAGTGCAAAAAACGAACGGTTTTGTGAAGCAACCACCAAATGGCTAATTCAAAATGCTACCATCACATTTTTCAAAAATACTAGACCACCTTACATGGATAATTTCATAACAGGGTGATTTCAAACCTTTCCGTCTATCCCTTGTGAAAAAGATAAATTCTTACCGAATCCGTAGGAAGTGGGTCAGATATGAACTACAGGTACATGATCGGATGCTCATGATTTTTTACAAAAATTATTTTTAGGTTCACAATATGTTGTTTCATCAGAGGTCCATCTCAAGTTTAGCGAGTGTCAGCCCCGAGCTAAGAATCTTCATGCCCGCCCTTCGATAAAGTTTAACGATAGTTTACAACGGGCATTAGAAATTCAAAAACGATCCAAACAATGCGAAACCTTCACGTGGTGTCATATTATGTGATATAGTTAGAAGGAAAAATATCAAACTTGGTATATTAATTATGTCTCAAAAAAACCTTCACAAAATGAACTATCTCGTTCGAGGTTTCTTGGCTTTCGGGTCAAATGATCAATGTTATGGCTAGAATGAAGGCATACTTTATGATAATGTGTCCATATTGTGCATATATGTGCATCATGGGATGGCGAGCAATGTTTCAGGAGGAAGTTTTCCTTTTCGTTGCAACAAAAAGCCGTTTTCCGTTTTCCGATTAAAAAACGGACGGTTTTATGAAGCAACCACCAAATGGCTAATTCAAAATGCTACCATCACATTTTTGAAAAATACTAGACCACTTTACATGAATAATGTCATAACAAGGAGATCTCAAACCTTTCCGTCTATCCCTGGTGAAAAAGACAAATTCCTGCCGAATCAGTAGGAAGTGGGTCAGATATGAACTACAGGTACATGATCGGATGCACATGATTTTTTACAAAAATCATTTTTAGATTCACAATATGTTGTTTCATCAGAGATCGACTTCAGGTTTAGCGAGTCTCAGCCCCAAGCTAAGAATCTTCATTCCCGCCCTTCAACAAAGTTTAACAGTAGTTTAAAACGGGCATTAGAAATTCAAAAACGACCCAAAAAATACGAAACTTTCGCGTGGTGTCATATTATGTGATATAGTTAGAAGGAAAAATATCGAACTTGGTATATTGATTATGTCTCAAAAAATCCTTCACAAAATAACCTATCTCGTTCGAGGTTGGCTTTCGGGTCAAATGACCAATGTTATGGCTAGAATGAAGGCATAGTTGATGGGTTCGTAGCATGGAAAACAAAAAATTTCTACCGCAAGAACGGACAAAACCCAGATCTAATCTAGATAAAAGCCAAGATCTAATCTATTAGACATGAGCAACGAGATAGATAGGAACTAACCCTCGTAGATCCGAAAGCGTTAACGAGATTAGATCTCGTGGTTGATGTAGTCGAACACTCTCCGATCTCAAGATCGTGTGGACGATCCTTCCGGCGCCGCGTTCCGGCAGTGCTTCCGCAGTCGGTCACACGTGCGGGGTCGAAGCAGACCTTCCTCTCCTCGTTCTAGCGAGCAGCGGAGGTAGTAGATCTTCTCCACGGAATGCCAGCAGCACGACGGCGTGGTGGTGGTGGTGGAGTAGAGAATTCTGCAGGGCTTCGCCTATGCCTGTGCAGAAGAAAGGTGGAGGAGAGAGGCGGCAGAGATTGGGAGTTGTGAGAGAGAGCTAGGAGGGGGCGCCCCCTCCCTTCTATTTAAAGGAGGGAGGCGCGCCTGGGGAGGGGGAGTCCTAGTAGGACTCCCCTCCTATGGCCGGCGGTGGGAAGGGGGGAGGAGTCCTCCTCCCCCACGAATCCGTGTCTTGCCCCACAAGGTTTCCTTTGACCCTTTCTTGGGTTTCAAGCAAACTCCAAGAAATCCTCTAGAACCTTCCAGAACATTCCGAAACCTTCTAGAATCTCCATACAAACACTCCGGAACATTTCCTAACTCAGAAAATGATCCCCAATATATGAATCTTATTCTCCGGACCATTTCCGATCTCCTCGTGATGTCCCGGATCCATTCCGAGACTCCGAACAACATTCGGTCTCCAACGCACATTCCATATCTACTTAAAACAACTTCGAACCTTAAGTGTGTCACCCTACGGTTCGTAAATATGTAGACATGACAGAGACACATCTCCTATCAATAACCATCAGCGGGACCTGGAGATCCATAATGGCTCCCACATACTCAACGATGACTTCGTGATCGATTGAACCATTTACATATGAAACCAATTTCCTTTGTCTCGCGATACTATACTTATCCGAGATTTGATCGTCGGTATCTCTATACCTAGTTCTACCTCGTTACTGATAAGTACTCTTTACTCGTTCCGTGATATGTCATCCCTTGTGACCTAGTCACATGCTTGCAAGCTAACTAGATGACATTCCACCGAGAGGGCCCAGAGCATATCTATCCGTCATATGGATGGACAAATCCCAATCTTGGTTCATGCGCTTCAACACATACTTTCAGAATACCCAATGACACCTTTATAACCACCCAGTTACGAAGCGGCGTTTGATGTCATCAAAGTATCCATCCGGTGATGGTGATTAACATAACCTCATGGTCAAAGGATTAGGTTACTAAGTATTTGAAAGCTTACAGCAATACGAACTTAATGACTTGATCTTATGCTACGCTTACTATGGGTGTGTGTCCATCACATCATTCTCCTAATGATATAACCTTGTTATTAATCACATCCTAATGTCCATGATCAGAAAACCATGATCATCAATTAATCAACAAGCTAGTTCAACAAGAGGCTTACTAGGGACTCTTTTATGTTTACAAAACACACAAGTATTAATGTTTTCGGTTAATACAATTATAGCATGGGATGTAAACATTTATCATAAACATAAAGATATAATAATAACCACTTTATTATTGCCTCTTGGGCATATCTCCAACAGTCTCCCACTTGCACTAGAGTCAATAATCTAGTTAAAAACTTGTGCATTCAACACCTATGGCTTTCTGGTGTTGTATAGACACTATTGCTAGTGGTAAACATAATCTTCGGATCTGACACTTCCGGGTCCGTGTGTATTTGCATGTCCTTGCGTCTCTATGTTTTACTCATTCTCCAATGAGATGGCATTGTATAATTTGGTCCTTTGGTGAGACCTTTAGTTCCTTCGGCTCAAAATATGTTGATATTATTGTCACACAATATATCTTCATAGTATTAGCCCACTTTGAACCATACCTAGTTTGATAACAAACTACTTAACACAAATGCCCTCCTTTGCTGCTACTATAGCAGTTATATACTTAGCCTTTTGTTGTAGTATCCGTCACAATGTCTTAACTTTGGAACTCATCCAAATCCATCATGGAACATCCTTTCCATTACATTGTGCTACCCATAGTCAAAATTTGAGATAAATGTAATTTGTATCTTGTGACAACACTAGTATCAATGTAACACTTTACAATGAACTACTTTTAACTATTTGTCATTTATACATGGTATATTCTTAGTTCTTCCAAAGCTCATAAGAATATCTTTACTATTGTCCAATGATTATCTTATGAATCATTCTGGTATATGCTCATAACATTTAGAGCATAGGACATATCTAGATGTGTACATCTCAAAGAATGATTGATCAAAATATTCTTGTGATTTCACCAAGTGTCAAAACACTTGAATCTTGTGTCAACACACTTGAATCTTGATACAGTCCTTTTCGTGCGTCAAGAACCTTTCTTGTTGTTTCCATATTGAACTCATTCAACATCATATCTATGTACATTTGGCAAAACTATATTAGCGCCTCAATCTATATAGACATTGATGCCTAATTCTCGAGTTATGCCTAAGTCTTTCATCGAAATGAAATTCTTAACCTGTGTCAATAAAAGATACATTATTTCTAATCAACAATATGTCCTCTACATAATGTATTAGAAATATGTCTCAGCGCTCCCACTTAATTTCTTGCAAATGCAAGCATCTTCATCATCTCCGATGAATTTAAACTCTTTCAACAGTTTCATTATGGTGAAGATTCCAACTCCGCTATGCTTACTTCAACCATTGAAGTTTTGCATACTCTTTTAGCATCCTTTGAATTAACAAAACCCTTTGGATCGTGTCATGTACACGTCCTAGGTAACCATTCTATTAGAAGAACTTGTTTTGTTTGTTCAACTACCATATACCAAAATATATGTAGTGGTTGCTACTGTTGGAGATATGCCCAAGAGGCAATAATAAAAGTGATTATTATTATATCTTTGTGTTTATGATGAATGTTTACATCCCATGCTATAATTGTATTATTAGGAAACACTGATACATGTGTGTTTTGTAAACATATAAGAGTCCCTAGTAAGCCTCTTGTTGAACTAGCTTGTTGATTAATTGATGATCATGGTTTCCTGATCATGGACATTAGGATGTGATTAATAACAAGGTCATATCATTAGGAGAATGATGTGATGGACACACACCCATAGTACGCGTAGCATAAGATCAAGTCATTAAGTTCGTATTGCTGTAAGCTTTCAATCACATAGTAACCTATTCCTTCGACCATGAGGTTATGTTAAATCACCATCACCGGATGAATACTTTGATGACATCAAACGCCGCTTCGTAACTGGGTGGTTATAAAAGTGTCATTGGGTATTCTGAAAGTATGTGTTGAAGCGCATGAACCAAGATTGGGATTTGTCCATCCATATGACGGATAGATATGCTCTGGGCCCTCTCGGTGGAATGTCATCTAGTTAGCTTGCAAGCATGTGACTCGGTCACAAGGGATGACATATCACGGAACGAGTAAAGAGTACTTATCAGTAACGAGGTAGAACTAGGTATGGAGATACCGACGATCAAACCTCGGATAAGTATAGTATCGCGAGACAAAGGGAATTAGTTTCGTATGTAAATGGTTCAATCGATCGCGAAGTCATCGTTGAGTATGTGGGAGTCATTATGGATCTCTAGGTCCCGCTGATGGTTATTGATATGAGATGTGTCTCTATCATGTCTACATATTCACGAACCGTAGGGTGACACACTTAAGGTTCGAAGTTGTTATAAGTAGATATGGAATGTGCGTTGGAGACCGAATGTTGTTTGGAGTCTCGGATTGGATTCGGGACATCACGAGGAGATCCGGAATGGTCTGGAGAATAAGATTCATATATAGGAGATCATTTTATGAGATAGGAAATGTTCCGGAGTGTTTGTATGAGAGTTCTAGAAGGTTTCGGAATGTTCCGGAAGGTTCTGGAAGATATCTTGGAGTTTGCTTGAAAATCAAGATAGGGATCAAGGAGTCCTGGTGGGTCAAGATACAGATTCGTGGGGGAGGAGGACTCCTCCCCCCCACCTCCAACCCGCCGGCCTAGGGAGGGGAGGAGTCCTACAAGGACTCCCCTCCCCATGGCGCCATCCCCTCTTTAAATAGAGGGGCAGGGGGCGCCCCCTCCTCCCTTGCTCTCATAATCCCCAATCTCTGCCGCCTCTCTCCTCCACCATCTTCTGCACAGGCATAGGCGAAGCCCTGCAGAATTCTCTACTCCACCACCACCACCACGCCGTCGTGCTGCTGGGATTCCGTGGAGAAGATCTACTACCTTCGCTGCTCGCTAGAACGGGGAGAGGAAGGTCTGCTTCGACTCCGCACGTGTGACCGACTGCGGAAGCGCTGCCGAATCGTGGCGCCGGAAGGATCGTCAACTTGACCAAGGGCGGAAGCGCTGCTGGAACGCGACGCCGGAAGGATCGTCTACTTGACCGAAGGCGGAAGCGCTGCTGGAATGCGACGCCGGAAGGATAGTCCACACGATCTTGAGATCGGCAAGTGATCGACTACATCAACCACGAGATCTAATCTCGTTAACGCTTTCGGATCTACGAGGGTTAGTTCCCATCTATCTCGTTGCTCATGTCTAATAGATTAGGTCTTGGCTTTTATCTAGATTAGATCTAGGTTTTGTTCGTTCTTGCGGTAGAATTTTTTTGTTTTCCATGCTACGAACCCATCAGTGGTATCAGAGCCGTATCTATGCGTAGATCTGTTGCACGAGTAGAACACAATGTTTTTGTGGGCGTTGATGCTTTTGTTGTCGGTGTCTTAGCGTGTACTTTGCATCTTGCGGCATGGTGGGATGAAGCGGCTCGGGCTAAAATTACATGTCGTCGCACATGAGACTTGCTCCACGCTTGACGTGCAACTTGCTTTGCACAAGTGGCTTTGCGGGTGTCTGTCTCTCCCACCATAGTTAAGATTCAATTTAGAATGAGCATCTTGACAACACTTGTATCAACATTGTTGTCCTTGTTCGTAGGTAAGATCGGTCTTATGCGAAAGCCCCAAACCACGTAAAACTTGCAAAGAAAATTAGAGGCGTCTAACTTGTTTTTGCAGGGGTTCTGTGATGTGATATGGCCAACATGTGATTGTGATTGTATTTGATGTATGCAATGATCCTTGTTGTAATATGGCAACCGGCAGGAGCCTAATGGTTGTCTTTAATTCTGTTAAGACCTGCGTGTCTATTCATCTTGTAATAGCTTTATTCCAAGTAGTTGTAATAGTTGCTGGTGATGATGAACAACCATGAAGCGGCGCCACTGACCTTGACGCCATGCTGGTGATGATGGAGATCATGTTCGTGCTTTGAGATGGAGATCAAAGGCACAAGAAGAAAAGGCCATATGATATCACACTTATTATGAATTGCCTGTGATGTTAATCCTTTATGCATCTTGTATTGCTTAGATCGCGACGGTAGCACTATAAGATGATCCCTCTCACTAAATATCAAGTAATAAAGTGTTCACCCTTAGTTGGTACCGTTGCTAAGACTCGTCGTTTCGAAGCATCTCGTGATGATCGGATGTGATAGATTCTACGTGTGCATACAACGGGTGCAAGCCAGATTTGCACATGCGGAAACTAAGGTTGTCTTGACGAGCCTAGCATGTACAGACATGGTCTCGGAACACGGAATACCGAAAGGTAGAGCATGAGTCATATAATTGATATGATGAACATGAAGATTGTTCGCCAATGAAACTACATCTTCTCTTGTGAAGATCGGACTTGGTGTAGTGGACTTGGTTCGTGTAATCACTAAGACAATGTGAGGGATGTTGTTTTGAGTGGGAGTTCACCTAGTTAGTTTAATAATTAAATTTGAACTCAATTTGTCATAAACTTAGTCTAAACTACATGCAAATTGTTGTAGATTATGGCGACCCCCTCCATCAATTTCAATGCGTTCCTAGAGAAAGAAAAGCTTAAAAATAATGGTAGCAATTTCACGGACTGGTTCTGTGGACTGAAGATCGTCCTCAGGGCTGGTCAGTTGACCTATGTGCTCGATGCACCGCTAGGTGACCCACCTGCAGATAATGCCACTGATGACGAAAAGAATGTTTTCGCCACTCGGAAGAATCATTACTCCACAGTTCAGTGTGCCATCCTATACGGTTTAGAAGCGGAGCTCCAACAACGTTTTGAGCACCACGACCCGTTCGAGATCATTAAGGAGCTCTGGCTAATTTTTGAGACTCGCGCGGCCATGGAGAGCTATGTGGCCTCCGAGAAATTCTTTAACTGTAAGATGGAAGAAGGAAGCTCCGTTAGCGAGCACGTGCTCACCATGTCTGGGTACGCTAAGAAGCTCCAAGAGTTGGGAATATCGATTCCTAATGAATTGGGGATTCACCGTCTCCTTCAATCACTACCACCAAGTTACAAGAACTTTGTGATGAACTACAACATGCACTGCATGAAAAAGACGTTGCCTGAACTGTCGTCCATGCTGAAAACTGCTGAAGTGGAGATCAAGAAGGAGCAACAAGTGTTGATGGTCAATAAGACCACCAATTTCAAGAAACGGGGCAAGCCTAAGAACAAGGGCAACTTCAAGAAGGACAGCAAGAAAGCTGCCGCACCTGCTAAGAAGCCCAAGGCTGGTCCTAAACCTGAAACTGAGTGCTTCTACTGCAAGGGAGCTGGTCACTGGAAGCATAACTGCCCCAAGTACCTGGCGGATCTGAAGAACGGCAACATCAAGAAGAAAGGTATATTTGATATATGTGTTATAGATGTGTATCTTACTAGTAATCGTAGTAGTGCCTGGGTATTTGATACTAGTTCGGTTGCTCATATTTGTAACTCGAAACAGGGGCTGCGGAATAAACGAAGACTGGTAAGAGACGAGGTGACGATGCGCGTTGGAAATGGCTCCAAGGTTGATGTGATCGCCGTCGGCACGCTCCCTCTACATCTACCTTCGGGATTAGTTTTAAATTTAAATAATTGTTATTTGGTGCCTGCGTTAAGCATGAACATTATATCTGGATCCTGTTTATTGCGAGACGGTTACTCTTTTAAGTCTGAGAATAAAGGTTGTTCGATTTATATGAGTAATATCTTTTATGGTAATGCACCTGAGATGAATGGTTTATTCTTACTGAATCTCGATAGTAGTGATACACATGTTCACAACATAGATGCTAAACGAATTAAATTGAATGATAATTCTACATACATGTGGCACTGTCGTCTTGGTCACATATGAAGAAACTCCATTCAGATGGACTTCTTGAATCACTTGATTTTGAATCACTTGAAAAATGCGAAGCATGTCTAATGGGAAAAATGACTAAGACTCCATTCTCTGGTACAATGGAGCGAGCTATAGACTCATTGGAAATAATACATACCGATGTGTGCGGTCCAATGAGTGTAGCATCGCGTGGTGGATATTGTTATGTTCTCACTTTCACGGATGACTTGAGTAGATATGGGTATGTCTACTTCATGAAACATAAGTCCGAAACTTTTGAGAAGTTTAAGGAATTTCAAAGTGAAGTGGAGAATCATCGTAACAAGAAGATTAAATTTCTGCGTTCTGATCGCGGAGGTGAATATCTGAGTTACGAGTTTGGCATGCATTTAAAGAAATGTGGAATACTTTCACAGTTGACACCGCTGGGAACACCGCGGCATAATGGTGTGTCCGAACGTCGTAATCGAACTCTCTTAGATATGGTTCGGTCTATGATGTCTCTTACAGATTTACCGTTATCATTTTGGGGCTATGCATTAGATACAGCCGCATTCACTTTAAATAGGGCACCATCTAAATCCGTTGAAATGACACCGTACGAATTATGGTTTGGTAAGAAACCTAAGTTGTCGTTCCTTAAAGTTTGGGGTTGCGAAGCTTACGTAAAGAAGTTACAACCTGATAAGCTAGAACCCAAAGCGGAGAAATGCGTCTTCATAGGATACCCTAAAGAAACGATTGGGTATACCTTCTATCATAGATCCGAAGGCAAAGTTTTTGTTGCAAAGAATGGATCCTTTCTTGAGAAGGAGTTTCTCTCGAAAGAAGTGACTGGAAGGAAAGTAGAACTCGATGAGGTTATTGAACCTTCTCTCGGATTTGAGAGTAGCGCAGCACTAGAAGATGTTTTGGTGCCGCCTGCACCAATTGAAGAGGAAGCTAATGATAATGATCATGAAACTTCGAACGAAGTTACTACTGAACCTCGCAGGTCAACGAGGATTCATACCACTCCTGATTGGTATGACTCTACCTTGAACGTCATGTTGGTGGACAACGATGATGACCCTGCGACGTATGAAGAAGCTATGGTGAGCCCAGATTCCGACAAATCGCTAGAAGCCATGAAATCCGAAATGGGATCCATGTACGAAAACCAAGTGTGGACTTTGGTGGACTTACCGGATGGCCGTAAGGCTGTTGAGAACAAATGGATTTTCAAGAGAAAAACAGATGCTGATGGTAATGTTACCGTCTATAAAGCTCGACTTGTCGTGAAAGGGTTCCGAAAAATTCAAGGAGTTGACTATGATGAGACATTCTCACCAGTAGCGAAGCTAAAATCTGTGAGGATTTTGTTAGCAATTGCTGCACATTTCGATTATGAGATTTGGCAGATGGATGTCAAAACGGCGTTCCTTAATGGTGACATTGAGGAAGAGTTGTATATGGTACAACCCAACCCGCCGGCCTAGGGAGGAGAGGAGTCCTACAAGAACTCCCCTCCCCATGGCGCCATCCCCTCTTTAAATAGAGGGGCAGGGGGCACCCCCTCCTCCCTTGCTCTCATAATCCCCAATCTCTGCCGCCTCTCTCCTCCACCATCTTCTGCACCGGCATAGGCGAAGCCCTGCAGAATTCTCTACTCCACCACCACCACCACGCCGTCGTGCTGCTGGGATTCCGTGGAGAAGATCTACTACCTCCGCTGCTCGCTGGAACGGGGAGAGGAAGGTCTTCTTCGACTCCGCACGTGTGACCGACTGCGGAAGCGCTGCCGAATCGTGGCGCCGGAAGGATCGTCGACTTGACCAAGGGCGGAAGCGCTGCTGGAACGCGACGCCGGAAGGATCGTCTACTTGACCGAAGGCGGAAGCGCTGCTGGAACGCGACGCCGGAAGTCCACACGATCTTGAGATCGGCAAGTGATCGACTACATCAACCATGAGATCTAATCTCGTTAACGCTTTCGGATCTACGAGGGTTAGTTCCCATCTATCTCGTTGCTCATGTCTAATAGATTAGATCTTGGCTTTTATCTAGATTAGATCTTGGTTTTGTTCGTTCTTGCGGTAGAAATTTTTTGTTTTCCATGCTACGAACCCATCAGCTACATTAATCCGTCCACACTAAATATCGCTATGAAAGATCAAATCTTATCATAGTCAATTCCTTGAACATTGTCGTAAACTTCTTTCTGACATGTCGACTATTTCATAGATGTTAAACATCCATGTCTTATTTCTTTATAAATCCAAACACGACCGATAGGCTTCACGCCTTTCTGGAGGGTCTTCCAAGTTCAGAAACTTGATTTCTCGTGTATGGATACTATCACGGATTCCATGACTTCTAGTCATTTTATAGAGTCAGGGCCCATCATCGCTTCTTTGCATGTAGTCGGTTCATCATTGTCAAAACAGTAACGACTTGCTTATCAAATCTTACTATTTGATTCTTACCGACCCACACGGTTCTATAGGAACTCTAATCTCCGAGATCACACCTTTTGTAATCACGAGAGCCATGAGCATTGTGACCGTCACCGGGACACTTTCCGGCGTTGCGCTACTTAGCACATATAGCTAAGGTTCAACAACCTTATCAAAGTTCTATTGTCCTCCCACTTAACTTTTCACGAAAAATTCCTTCTCAAGAAACTTGACGTTCCAAGTGACAAACTCTTTTGTCCTCGGTGTTATGGAGAAATTCCCAACAAATTCTTTGGGATAACCTACAAAGACGTGCTTATCCGACTTTGGTTGTAAACATTTTACTTATGCATAACATACCAAAATTTAAGAAAAGACAATTCGGGTTTTATCCCAAACCACAACTCATATGGTGTCATTTCAACGGATCACGATGGAGCTCTTTTCAGTGTAAAAGCGGTAGTCACTAAAGCTTTAATATTTAATATATAATGGCAGTTTTATAAATGACACCTTTGATCTTACCATGTCAAACAAGGTTTCATTACATATCTTGAACACTCCATACTCCTATGGTGTTTTGGGAAATGCAAATCCATGGAACGATTCCTCAAATCTTAGGTGTTTTTGCTAAACATGTAACTCAAATATCTTCCTTTATGATCGAATCATAAACTCTTTATTTTCTTGTTACAATGATTTTTAACTTCATCTTGAAAGTCTTTGAACAACTTTTAAATGTTTCATACTTCCTCCTTATTAAGTAAATATACAGATATATTCACTCAATTTTCGGAGAAAGCATATGAAGCAAAAAGATCCATCGCATATGGCTACACATAATAAACTATGCACATCAGCATTCACAATTTCCAATAAGCTAGTCATCCGTTCCTATCTGGCCTATGGACGGAGTTTCAATTATCTCGAGGAAAGTCTCACATGCGTCAATTGATCAAAATCAAAGACTCCAAACTTCCATCAACATGGAGTTTCTTCATGTTTTCTTTCAAATATAATTTAAACAACGATGTCACTTCATAAGTGATCTTTCAATCATTTGTCTTGCGACATTTTAGCAGTAGTGTTTATGGATGTGATTTCTCCCACTAGACTTATAAAATTTTATCCATCCTTTATGGAATACGGTTATTATTTGAACAACCATTGTTCTCGTAATACCGAACAAAATAACAATTATTAAAACAAATCTTGAAGGCTAGGTTTGATGACAACGAATAACACAATAACACTTTATTTGTTTTCGATGAACATCATCACTCATTCTCTTGCTAGTTATTTAGGCCATTGTAGTTCATGAATTGCGTTGTCCTGTATGACACTTCATACCAACCGATTCGGTATCCAATACCTAAGATCCACATTGTTTAACAAGCAAGGAATACAACCATAACATGTATATCTTCTACATACCCAAGTTGGACATCTCCAACCTTATAATTTCTGCCAAATATTTTATAGATTCTCTTTCAGCAATTCCTTTTTTTTCTTTTAAAAGAATCTATCAACATCAATAGTGGTGTCATTCACATGACACATAGTACAAAGCGTATATAGTCAAATACTAATACCTTTGGACTTGCACTTTGAAGTGGATCACCATCATCAAATGTTTGGCATTCTTTCAAAAATCCATTCTTTAGTAATCTATTAGTGTAGTAAATATTTTACTTACATCTTCTATTCATCCTTATCATGACAACTTTCATGATCAAGCTGCTATAGCTTATAAAGGTGAATTGCGAGTATAATGTTTCTTTTTCAAAACCTTTTGGAGGATTAGGACGACTAGCGTCTCCAACCTTCACAAATTCTCATCAAATATGAGGACATATACTCTATCATGTTGTAACCAACACATTTGTTTTAGATATCGCAATACCTTTCACATATGATGGTTTATGAAACATTGCTTTCAGCTCTTAGATAAACTTGATATTAAAAACAATCTTTTGAGTATCAAGAATCATGGAGGCAAACATGATACATTAGATACTAACACTGGAATTGTTACTCTTGATTTAATACTATTTATTAAACTTCACAGAGTAAACGGAGTTTGCTGAAAGTTTGCAATAGGACTTTTAAACTTTAAATTGACACTCAAAACAATACGATACCAGTTCGTAAAGCAAATATCCAAAATTTCTATAGTTCCACTATCTCAACTATAACTAAGCGTAAGGTGGTGAACGGATGCCAATGACTACAACAAACTATGCAAATTCACTTTGATTGTGTTTATGATAAATTGAGTTCGACTAATCCAAATTACAAATGAACTCCCACTCAAAACAACATCCCTCAAGTTGTTTTAGTGATTACATGAACCAAATCCACTACACCAAGTCCGATCATCACGTGAGATGATGTAGCTTTAAAGGCGAACAATCAACATGTTCATCATATTATCCATATGACTCATGCTTTACCTTTCGGTATTCTGTGTTCCGAGACCATGTCTGTACATGCTAGGCTCGTCAAGGTTAACCTTAGTTTCTGCATGTGCAAATCTGGCTTGCACCCGTTGTATGCACACGTAGAGTCTATCACACCCGATCATCACGAGATGCTTCAAAACGACGAGTCTTAGCAACGGTGCCAACTAAGGACGAACACTTTATTACTTGATATTTAGTGAGAGGGATCATCTTATAATGCTACCGTCGCGATCTAAGCAATACAATATGCATAAAGGATTAACATCACAGGAAATTCATAATAGGTGTGATATGATATGGCCCTTTCTTCTTGCGCCTTTGATCTCCATCTCCAAAGCACGAACATGATCTCCATCATCACCCGCATTGCGTCAAGGTCAGTGGCGCCGCTTCATGGTTGTCCATCATCACTAGCAACTATTACAACTACTTGGAACAAAGCTATTACAAGATGAATAGACATGCAGGTTTTAAATAAAATTTAAAGACAACCATTAGGCTCCTGCCGGTTGCCATATTACAATAAGGATCATTGCATACATCAAATATAATCACAGTCACATAATGGCCATATCACATCACAAAACCCCTGCAAAAACGAGTTAGACGCCTCTAATTTTCTTTGCAAGTTTTACGTGGTTTGGGGCTTTCGCATAAGACCGATCTTACCTACGATCAAGAACCACAACATTGATACAAGTGTTGTCAAGATGCTCATTGTAAATTGAAACTTAACTATGGTGGGAGAGACAGACACCCGCAAAGCCACTTGTGCAAAGCAAGTTGCACGTCGAGCGTGGAGAAAGTCTCATGTGCGATGACATGTAATGTTAGCCCGAGCCGCTTCATCCCACCATGCCGCAAGATGCAAAGTACACGCTAAGACACCGACAACAAAAGCATCAACGCCCACAAAAACATTGTGTTCTACTCGTGCAACAGATCTACGCATAGATACGGCTCTGATACCACTGATGGGATCGTAGCATGGAAAACAAAAAATTTCTACCGCAAGAACGAACAAAACCCAGATCTAATCTAGATAAAAGCCAAGATCTAATCTATTAGACATGAGTAACGAGATAGATAGGAACTAACCCTCGTAGATCCGAAAGCGTTAACGAGATTAGATCTTGTGGTTGATGTAGTCGATCACTTGCCGATCTCAAGATCGTGTGGACGATCCTTCCGGCGCCGTGTTCCGGCAGCGCTTCCGCAATCGGTCACACGTGCGGAGTCGAAGCAGACCTTCCTCTCCTTGTCCCAGCGAGCAGCGGAGGTAGTAGATCTTCTCCACGGAATCCCAGCAGCACGACGGCGTGGTGGTGGTGGTGGAGTAGAGAATTCTGCAGGGCTTCGCCTATGCCTGTGCAGAAGAAAGGTGGAGGAGAGAGGCGGCAGAGATTGGGAGTTGTGAGAGAGAGCTAGGAGGGGGCGCCCCCTCCCTTCTATTTAAAGGAGGGAGGCGCGCCTGGGAAGGGGGAGTCCTAGTAGGACTCCCCTCCTATGGCCGGCGGTGGGAAGGACGGAGGAGTCCTCCTCCCCCACGAATCCGTGTCTTGCCCCACTAGGTTTCCTTTGACCCTTTCTTGGTTTTTAAGCAAACTCCAAGAAATCCTCTAGAATCTTCCAGAACATTCCGAAACCTTCTAGAATCTCTATACAAACACTCTGGAACATTTCCTAACTCAGAAAATGATCCCCAATATATGAATCTTATTCTCCGGACCATTCTGGATCTCCTCGTGATGTCCCGGATCCATTCCGAGACTCCGAACAACATTCGGTCTCCAACGCACATTCCATATCTACTTAAAACAACTTTGAACCTTAAGTGTGTCACCCTACGGTTCGTAAATATGTAGACATGACAGAGACACATCTCCTATCAATAACCATCAGCGGGACCTGGAGATCCATAATGGCTCCCACATACTCAACGATGACTTCGTGATCGATTGAACCATTTACATACGAAACCAATTCCCTTTGTCTCGCGATACTATACTTATCCGAGGTTTGATCGTCGGTATCTCTATACCTAGTTCTACCTCGTTACTGATAAGTACTCTTTACTCGTTCCGTGATATGTCATCCCTTGTGACCTAGTCACATGCTTGCAAGCTAACTAGATGACATTCCACCGAGAGGGCCCAGAGCATATCTATCCGTCATATGGATGGACAAATCCCAATCTTGGTTCATGCGCTTCAACACATACTTTCAGAATACCCAATGACACCTTTATAACCACCCAGTTACGAAGCAGCGTTTGATGTCATCAAAGTATCCATCCGGTGATGGTGATTAACATAACCTCATGGTCGAAGGATTAGGTTACTATGTATTTGAAAGCTTACAGCAATACGAACTTAATGACTTGATCTTATGCTACGCTTACTATGGGTGTGTGTCCATCACATCATTCTCCTAATGATATAATCTTGTTATTAATCACATCCTAATGTCCATGATCAGGAAACCATGATCATCAATTAATCAACAAGCTAGTTCAACAAGAGGCTTACTAGGGACTCTTTTATGTTAACAAAACACACTAGTATTAATGTTTCCGGTTAATACAATTATAGCATGGGATGTAAACATTTATCATAAACATAAAGATATAATAATAACCACTTTATTATTGCCTCTTGGGCATATCTCCAACAATAGTTTGTAATAATATGTACATATTATGCATATATGTGCATCATGGGATCACGAACAATATTTCAGAAGGAAGTTTTCCTTTACGTCGCACCAAAAAGCCGTTTTTCATTTTCCGAGTGCAAAAAACGGACGGTTTTGTGAAGAAACCATCAAATGGCTAATTCAAAATGCTACCATCATATTTTTGAAAAATACTAGACCACCTTACATGGATAATGTTATAACAGGGGGATCTCAAACCTTTCCGTCTATCCCTAGTGAAAAAGACAAATTCCTACTGAATCGGTAGGAAGTGAGTTACATATGAACTATAGGTACATGATCGGATGCTCATGTTTTTTTCCAAAAATCATTTTTAGGTTCACAATATGTTGTTTCATCAGAGATCCACTTCAAGTTTAGTGAGTCTCAACCCCGAGTTAAGAATCTTTATGCGTGCCGTTTTAAACGGGCAAATAAAATTATGATAAGAATCATGGCATTGTTTGTGATAAGTTGATATTGATATAATATTTGGATTCCTCACATTTTCTAATCAATTTAGACATATTATTTGTCGAATTCCGATTTACAGATTTAAAGATATTAATAATTCCATATTAAATAAAAAATACAAAAAAATAAAATCATTATATTTTTATTTGAATTCAATAATATTTTTACTTATTCATTGTTGTTTACTTAAATAATTGCTTGTAACTTCAACAAATACAACCATATGACATGATGATATAAGAGTTAATAGGATTGATATTATAGTATTGACAATAATGTGTAAATTTCTTTGCGGGAAGAGATTCTGAAGGAATGAGGAAGTTAAGCGTGCTGAAGCTGGAGTAGTATTAGGATGGGTGACCGACCGGGAAGTTTGACTAAAACTGCAATTTAATCAATTATTAAGTATAAATAGTGTTAAAAATGATCAAAGCGGGAGATTAACGAGTCAAATAATTTAAAGATTAAAAAAAATTGAGTTTTTTTAATAAAAAATTAAAAAAAATTATTTTATGCTGTGCTGACGGCCTGGCCGTCGGCATAGCTCCGTTCCTGTGCCGACGGCCAGGCCGTCGGCGTAGCTCCAGGCTGGGCCGTTTCGTAACGGCCGTCGCCTGACATCATGGGGCCCGCTGCGATTGCTATACCGAGGGGCTGTGCCTGTGCCGACGGCCAAGGGGACGTGCCATTCAGGAGCTACGCCGAGGGGGCTACGCCCGTCGGCACCTCATTTCTTTCCTGTAGTGAATGTGCATATCTTGCGACTGTAGTCCTAACTGACGTTCCAAAATAATCTAGACTTTTATAAGCTCTCGCTTTTAGTGTCTTATAGTAAGATAATACAAACAGAACTGGAAAATTCAAGGTTTGAACATCATAACGAGCGCAGCAACGGTGTTGCACAATTAAAAGGGAGCAACTACATATAACTCAGAAGTCTCTTTTACCTGCCCCTCAAAAACTGCACTACATCTTTAACAGATGGGTTCAAAGAAGAAGGCCACGAACATGCAGCTCAAGAAAGAGGATGAATAAATGGATAGTCAGGCCTGAGAAGAAAATATATGCAGGAGCTAGAGAAGACATCAAGCTAGGAAATGCCATGTGCCAATATCAGCATCCTGTAGCTATATGTAAGTAGATGTTAGGCTCAAACTACCGATCATGTGATGCAATACCAAACCTCAAGCAATACCAAACCTCAAGCACACCACTGTAGGGTCTTTTAACAACCATGAACACTGCATGCTATCATGTCCTAAAACTTAAAGCTTCTGCGGTGTTGCCTGTTTGTAAGTGTCAATGTTGCACGCTTGTCTAGAATAAAACCTAAATTGAGTCATCATATTGCTAGGAGGAGCATAAGACATGTACATCAGGCCTATCTTAAATAAATGAACACACTTTGGATTACACTTTAGCAACATATATATTCAGAAAAGAACATGTACTTCAGTACCACAAATTAGATTTAAATTGACCAATTATTTCAAAGAAGCATATGTACTGTAGTTCCCTATATGGAGGTTTCAAAAAAAGAATTACGTTCCAAAATCCAAGGAAACATCAATCTAGGTTGATATTGGAAGTTAGTTATTTCCCCTATATTTCAAGCAGAAGCATATTCAATTGGATTAAGAAAATGGTTTACTGAAGATGGTCATAGCAGCCTCCTTTTTCAAATTTAGGCTTTGTCTTGCTTTCCTAATTGTCTCTCGTTCTATCAATTGGACCTGCTCTTCTGAATAAACTTCAGATGTACTCCATACCTATCACTAAAGGTTCAACTCGACAAGCAAAACTAATTTGTTACAACAGGAAAGCAGTCCGGGAGAGATGATATATATTGGGAGGAACTCTATCTGATCAGTCCAACAGCAGAGCAGTGTAACCTCGCTTCCAACTAACCCAGCTGTTGTAGAGTTTAAGTCTGAAAGATTCAGAGTTCATCGGGTGGGTTTAAGGCACCAATTGATTATGTTCACATATGCATGCATGACTCGTTCAATTGCTTAATTAAATCCAACTGAGGATCCAAGATTATCTTGGGTAACAAAATAGTAGACATGGAGCTCATGTAGGGATTTGTTATAAGAACCGAAAGCAGCACATCGAGCAACAAGCAACCATAAGGAGAGAAAGGGTTGGGATTTAGCCATTTAGGAAGACACCTGGAAGTTGGCGATAGGCGCGGTGGTAGATGCAACTCCAGTCGACGAAGAGGGCGAATCCAGGCGGGAATGAGGATTTTCTCAACTCCATCTAATCCCAAACATCATCGCACGAAGTATTATACTATCCCCTTTATCAACATCTTGCATATTCACCTACATGGTTCTGAATAGAAATGCAAATAATTAGTTGAACCTTGAATTTAAAAGAAGTACTGGCAATTCTACCGTCAAACACACTGATCACAAAACAACAATAATGTTCTGTCAGTTGCGTAGCTGTTAGATATCATGGCCTAGGAAACAATGATTAAAAAATAAGATGGTGTCCCTAATGTTGTGATGGTGTCTTAGCATTCAGATTATCATCTTCTACAACCTCCTTCAGTCAATACATTCCTCCATGGTCGTCCCGCCAGTACCCACAGTCCTGCGGTGAAACGTAAGCAAATGAAGATAACACCAGCAGCCGATCATCTGAAACAAGCATGAAATAAAATCACAAAGCTGGAAGACAAACTTGGACCAAATATTAACCCATGGATAATATTCTACCATGCCAAAAACTATGCAATATACCGAACGAGCATGTAATAATTAAGGACAAGATCTTCATGCCGAGAACTCTTACAAATTAGCAAGAGCTCCATTAAATTTATATACAATCAATAGGAATGGAACATATATAATCACAACAAAATAAATGCACAGAAAGTTGAACGTAAGGATATAAAATTTAAAAACATGTACATCTATACTACTTGGAGATTGCAGGAACTCAAACATAACCCCATATGTAGTGAAAGAACCACTGAAAATACTGGCTCTCTCTCTCCCTTCTTTTTTGGATCCCGTCTCTCTCCCTTCTCATAAATAGATAAAGAAAAACACATATTTTGTAGAGTGCAGAACAAATCTGTGCTATGGAACAGGCGTGGACAAGGCCGCTGAAAAGATCAAAAGAAGGAGTTCAATTGGGTTTTGGACTTTGAACATGAGCAGCATATTACCTGAACTTGAAAAACATAACCGGGAACAAATGCCCTATTTAATCACTATAGAGGATGAACAAACTTACTATGTATGGAAGGGGAAAATAAGAAAATTATTACCATACCTCACGCATTGGGATAGGTCTGGCCAATATGAAACTTGACTACAAATCCTATCAACATTAAAAGAGTCTGGCCAATATGAAACTTGGCTACAAATCCTATCAACATTAAAAGATAGTAGATGGAAATAGTATAGGGCTCTATTAACATGATAGAGAGAGGATCCTCTTTAAGCTGCTGCCCATACTCTCCATGAACAGGTCCTCGGCGGTTGGGCTGTCCAGCTCCACTATGTCCACCACTGTCCAATCACCTCGCCATCCAGCCGGAGAGAGAGAGACAGAGAGAGAGAGAGAGAGAGAGAGAGAGAGACCACCCCTGTTCCATAACACAGATTTATCTTACACCCTAAAGCCCTCCTTTTGCCCCAGCCAGTGTCTGCCTTTTTATTTTTACAATGAATTAAGAACAAATAGTACAAAATTGATTTCAAATATGGTACTATCCAATGAAGTGAAGCTCACAAGGCTGACCTCTAGGTTGAGCTCCCTCGTCCTCCTCCACCCACTAGTAGAACTAGCCCTTTAGCCCCAGTTTGTAAGGACCTTTAGTCCTGGATTGCAAACCGGGACTGCCAGATCGGGACAAAAGATCCGGCATTTAGTCCCGGTTCTGTTACAAACCGAGACTAGAGGTCCACCATGTGGCCTCGCGAGCCGCGATGTTACGAACCGGGACCGAAGGGTCGCTGGCACGACATCGTTTTGAGGCATTTGGTTGCCGTGGCAGGAGATGGGGTTTTAGGGTTTTTCTTTTCATTTTGTGTTTAATTATTTTTCATTCTGTTTTATCATTACAAACCAGTTTTTGTATACATACACAACGTTACTACATAGTACTTGTACACGTTGATGCATATAATATAATTTCTCTTACAAACATACATGGAGGTCATTACATGGAGTCCCAACCGGGTCCAGAGCCTGTCTATTTGATTACATGAAGATCATTACATGGATGCTTTAGGGTCTATCTAGAGAGTATTCTCCACATGGGTCTATTAACTCATCGACAAAAAATCCACCCAATTCCTCTTGGATTGCTAGTAGGCAGTCCTGTGGTAGGAGCTTATCCCACATTGCGTCCAACTATAAAGAAGGAGATCATATGAATTAGACTCAACACAACTTATTGTAATAAAAATAAAGGGTGAATATATTGTTTACTTACTCGAACTGTTACCAAGGGATTCTCAGTGGTGACGTGAATGAACTTGCACACGTAGAATCCACATACATTAGTCCCCCGTGGCTTTCTTGCGCACTTTACAAGAATATAATTCAATCAAATAATAACTCTAGCATGATAAATGTACATAAACTAGAATTAAATAGATGCACGGACCTAGCTCGTACTACTTACCGGGATCTGTTTGAAACTCAGCTGATCACTCTATTGACTGCAGACGTTGTTCTTGAACCATGTCCAAACACTACCCGACAAAGAAATTGAATGAATGAGTTAATAACTACTTGATATCTCAGAAAATGAACAAAAGAAACCGATAATAGTGTGATAATTGTTGAAATTACCTCTGGAGCATATCGATCATGCTACGGTACTCTTCCATGTCTTTTTGTAATGAGTCCATGATTTGAACTCTTCTCAAGTCAACAGAAATGCTTAGAAGAATCCAGTGGTAGCTACGCAAGGTTTACATACGTCAGTAACTCATCATTTACACTGGACATTGAGTAAGCAAAAGTTAATGTGTATAATACAATAACACTCTCACCCGAAGTGGTAAGGAAATAGTATTTCATTACAGAAATGTTGCCTCATGAAAAACAGGAGAAAGTTTTTTTCGGTCTCCGCTAGCTTATCCTTTAGCATAGCTCCATTAACTCGATGTGGGTCAATGAACCCAAATCCATGGATTGTCTTTTTTTACATTTGAGAATCTTCATTCTGCATTATTATAGCGTAAAAAAGAATATAGTGAGTATATTTACCGGCAATGAATTGAATAAGCTGAGCTAGAGACTTAATTACATAAATAAAGTAATTACTTATAGACAATAGCAATTGAGGATAGATTTGTCGAGTTACCTTAGATTGAATAACTGAAAGAGTTCTGAAAATTCAATAGGGACCTCATCTTCAGTGAAGTAATGCTCTTCTCGAGCTTTGCTATGAGCCAATGTCGCCCTTTTCTGCTTCTTTCATGTACCATACATGCAATTGTCGCATTTTTGTTGGCATATCCCGGAGCCTCTCAGAACTGACTAGAAGATCCCCGTGAACATATCGTTCTGCTACATCAGCCTTGGCCATATCATGACCGTGAATAATGTCATGAATAGACATATTACATTGCTCGGCCAATATCTTAGTCGTTTCTATATCCATAGGTTCTCCCCCATATAGTTGAGGTTCGGGTATGTACACCTAGAGCGGGGGGATCGATTGATTTGCTTGTTTCCCCAGTTGGGGAACGTCTTTTTTGATTCTTCCGCTACCACTCGATTGTTTTGCTTGTTTCCCCAGCTGGGGAACCTCCATTCTGATGCTTCCGCTACCACTTGATAGTTTTGCTTGTTCCCCTTGATGGGGAACGTCTTTTGTGATGCTTCCTCTACCACCTGATCTCTTTTGTTTCAGTGTCTTCTGAAGACAGTGTGTATAGTTATCTGGCGCATTTAACTGAGCTTGGGATGGCTGTGTTAGTAATTTCCTAAAGTGCTCCTTGGTTTCTGGTTTTATTTAGACCTCTGGCTCATGTTGTTTCTTTTTAAAATGAGCATCCACTTCAGCCCGTACGACCGCATCGGTCTCCTCATCGTTCAGGTAGTAAGCCCTCTTGGGAGCAACTGACGGTACTCTTGGGAGGGGCGACAACTATCGCTTTGGGTGTCGGTTATCCCTCGACGAAGCGATGCTATTCTTCCGCTTTCGGTCCTTAGTGGGTGGATGTGGCTACGTAGATTGAGATGGACTCGTGTTGAGGTCATGGATTGGACTTGGAGGTGGTGGACTTTTACTAGGAGGAGACGGTGGCCTTGGAGGTGGACTTGGAGGTGGGCTTTTACTGGGAGGAGACGGTGGCCTTGGAGGTGATGCATTGTTTCTCGGTGGAGAAGGTGGCCTTGGTGCCGATCCTGGAAACTTGATGTATTCCTATTTCCAAAGAATGAGGCCACTCGTGACTTCTCCCAGTGTGGTCTCCCCTTCACCTCTAGGGATGTCAAGCTGTAGTGACTGACACATCGGCTGAACTTCATAGACACCAACACGAGCATAGCCATCTCGAATCAGATTGCAATGGTAGGTCGCTCCCGGTGTAGAAGGTTAAGCAAAGCCGACCGCCACCTTCATGGATATGCTCTTTAGTTCAACATGCAGCTCACAACTAGTCTTCTCCTTAATTGCATCCATGGGGTACACATCCATCGTTGCATCATTAACGTGGCCCTCTGTGGAAGCCATGCTGCTTTTCCGTTGAGATGGGCCGAGCGTACTGTCTAGTGCAGTATCTTGTTGTCGGAGTCCTTTAAGTTCATTAAGCTCCTGCCGATGCTCGTGCAACATGGCTTCAAACCTCGCGAACCACTATGCATTCTCCTCTTGTTGCCTCTTTGTTTTCTCGATCGGCTTCTGTAGGTGTCAAGGTCCTCGGGAAACCCGATAGCCCATGGACAAGAAGGTCCGAAGCCTCGTGTTCGTTTGTCATGGTGGTGTCACGGCAGATGCCACAGATAGGCTAAAGGTGGGGACTAAATGCGCTAGGGGGATCCATGGAGGGATAATGAGGTGATTCCTCACACAGAAGTTTTATATATGATTCACTTCCAAGGTTACAAGTGCTCCTAGAGTTGTATTGGCGAGAGGAGGAAGAAGGAACACTCTTACTCTCACCCACCGCTAACCCGTACGAGATCGACTAGAGATCAACCCTCAGAACCTAAAACGAATCAGCATAGCGGAACCCCTTCTATAGAGGCCCTAGCCCTCCTTATATAGGGGTGGCTAGGTCTCCACTTAGGGCATACATGGAGGCATATTCCAGGGAATATGCCTCCTCCCAAAATAGTAAGCCGACCTGGTTGCTTTTCCCCAACGTCACCCATGCAGAGGCTACGTTAGCCTCAGCGGCGCCTGCATCAGCCGATACGAGCGTCGTCACCTCTTGTCGGCCACGCCTCGGTGGTCCTGCCCCTGTTCGCTTCGCTCATGCAGTGCGTACCGGGGTTACTTTTGACCAGCGAGATTCCTTCCTTCTCCTAGAAGCTAGATATGACCTAGATCATAGTTGACCCGGCCACACCCGTTCCTGCATACAAGTTAAATTCTCCTATCCGACTTACAGCTTAAGTCGGTTGAGGCTCAGTTAGGTGGACATCCCCTGGTCCGGGTTACTCCGAGACTCGGCCTGCCTTGAGGTGACCCGGCCAGCGTCCGCTTTGGCCTTGCCGAACCTCGGCTAACTCGGCCTTTATACCCGGGCATGACCCTACTCGGGGATATCCCCCCAATATTAGTCCCCGAAGCTGGTGCGGTCTTAGCTGCCTTGGCCGCTAAGGCCACATCAGGTTCCATTTCACTGAGCTTAGGATTTTATTTCCGAGTTATCTCCTAACCTCGGATCCTATGGATTTACTTTCCCTTGGCACATTTCAAGTTGTCCCTTGCTGGCCGGGTTACCACCTTATCTCGGATTCTATGGATTTATTTTCCCTTGGCACATTCCAAGTTTTTACTTGTCGGCCGGGTTACCATATTCTCATCCGGGTCGTTCTTCCTTCCCTCGTACACTTCCCCACGTGGAGGGTAATCATCTCATTGCCTCATTTTAAGGGCCTGCCACAGTAACCGCCGCAGTTACTGTCAGGAGTTACTGTGCGCACGTCACATCACGCCTGCCTCCTCGTTAACTGCATCAATGCGTCTCGTCATGGGATTGTCTACACCCTGTGACCTTCCGTGTGGCCTGATGCTGATTGGCCAATACGGTGCGTACACGGCCATACCGTGCGGTGTAACCGCAAAGCATGATCCCACTTCCCTCACGAGGGAGTGGTTAAATAGGGGAGGGGCGCACCCCTTAGGTCTTTTCCCCCTTCCACGCCCCTCTGCCTCTAGCTCTTCTTCTTCTTCGTCTTCCCCGCGACAGCTCCGCCGCCACTGCTTCTAAGTAGCCGCGCCGCCGCCACACTGCTTCCCCACGCCTCTGCATCGCCGCCACCGCTACGTACCTCCTCCGCCACGGGTCGTTGTTAATCTAGGTCGTTGCCCCCACCGCCGCTAGCGCCAGTGAGGGCAGCGAACACAAGATGACAGAAGAGGAGCTCGCCGTCGCCGAGCAAGAGATGGAGGAAGACACCGCCACGACGGACCGTGGTGCGTGGGCCGGGTCTTGGGTCTACCAAGACGACCTGGACTGGCTCTACTGCACCAGACGCATCCCCGCCGACGTCACCGCGCGCCTCGCCTCCGCCAAACTCGCCCCCTCACCCAATTCGGGTGAGTACATCGTGTTCTTGTCCCACTTCCAGCGGGGGTTCAGTTTGCCGGTCAGCGATTTCTTCCATGATTGGTTAAGCACCTACGAAATCCAGCCGCACCACCTTCCTGCCAACGCAATTACTTCTCTTTCTGCCTTCGCCTCCACGATTGAAGGCTATGCCGGACTATGGCCCATGAAGGAGCTATGGATCCGGTTTTTCGGTCTTCGTCGTAATGTTATTCCGAACATTCAACTTGATCCGGAGGACAAGCAGCTCACGCAATTCGGAGCTGCGTCCATCTCACCTCGGAGGCTATCCGTCTTCCCCCGAGTCACCGGGCTAGACTCCTGCAAAGGATGGGCCCGGACTTTCTTTTATGTCCGGAATGAGGGCACTGAAGACTTGATCCGGCTGCTCCCCTATGCTCCGGGTCCTCCTAACCCGTAGTTGTGGGACGTTGTCCCCAAGAAGCCCACGGCCTTGGCTAACTTGGTCAACAAAAGGTTCGCGGAGCTGAAGGAGCTCGGGTTGTGCAACAAGGATGCCATGATCACATTCATCCGCAACCGGATCTCCCCCCTCCAGAAGCGCACTCACAAGGTGTGCCACATGAGCTGAGGCCGCGACCCCAACCGGACCTCGTCCTTCGAGTTGAGCAACACGGAGATCTATCACCGGGTCAAGGCCCTCTTCACCACCCACACAGACTTCTCCTCTGAATGGACGTGGGGAATTGAGAAATTTTGGCGCGATAGGCTTCCTCCCGTGGTAAGCCTCATGGCGCAAACTTTCTCCGGATTAAATCATATGTTGGCCATTGTTGTATTTATAACTCTGTTGTCTGTTCTTTTCCTCAGCTATTCCTTCAACATACCCTCGAGGATGGCACCGATCCGACCCTTAAGTGGGCGCCTGACTGGGAGACCTCGGACGAGGAAGAGCCAGATCAGGAGATGTTCCTCCCGATGCCCGACGCTACGAAGCGACCCACCGGTAAACTCTCTTCTATTAGAGATTGGCCTGATGATGAAGATGACTCGGATGTCGAGGTGATGGAAGCTGTTGACGCTGTCCCTCTTTCTTATGCTTTTCCGGCATCAGCTAACCCCGGTGGGCAGATCCACGAGGACCCTCCCCTTGTCACGGGTGACCCTGTTCCGGTAGCGCTGAAGAAGAAGCGTGGAGCTGCATCAAGTTCCTCCTCCGGACCTTCTCAGCCCGCCAAAAGGCGAAAGAAATCCGGAGACAAAACTGCCTCCAAGCCAGCAGCCAAGGCCCCAGCACGAAGGGCTCGGAAACCCAAGGATCCCCTGACCTCGGATGTGTAAGCCTCTTTTCCCTCTGCAACTTACTCTTCCTTTTATTGTTATAGTTTCTCATCCGACATTGTTTGATCCTGCAGGGCCGCGGTGGAGGTCCCCCAGAGTGGGTCTAGCATCGCTTCGCCGCTCCGGCTCAGCCCTTCTCCCCCTCGTGGCGATGAGTCACGCCCGCTGAGCCCTATTCCAGAGGGTTCTGCGGCTGCTCCGGGTTCTGCTCCACCTCGTCAAGAGGGGGGTAACCTTGGAGCGGGGGAGACTGGCCCAGCCGAGGTAGCGGCATCCACGACTTCGGCTACGCCGCAACCCGCAACCACCGAGACTACCTCAGCACCAGCACCAACTCCAGCACTAGCACCAACTCCGGCACCAAGTCCGGCAACAAGAGCACCAACGCCAAGATCCTCCGCCTCGTCCGAGACTTCTCAGTCTCGGCGAGGAAGTACCCAAGCAGCTCCTAAGGGAAAATCTGCTGCAACTACTTCCTCCTCCCAGCATCCCAAGGGCAAAAAGGCCCCTGACGCCACTAGGACAGCGTTCGTCGAGGCTGGACAACGCACTCTCGCATCCATGCTTCCCAAGAAGCCTCCAACCCCAAAGGACGTCCCTGCCGAGCCAGCTGATGCACATCAACTTGTTCTGCACACCAGCCCGGCCCTTGCCCTGGTTGAGAGGAAAGATGCGCATGCGAAGGGCTTGGTAGTGCCCCATATGCCCACCGGCGAGCGATACCCTCCGAGCCTAATTGAATTCGTCATGAATTGGAACAAGGCAGAGGTAGTCCAAGACGCTGATCTCCCGGAGAAGTTCGGTCCCGCCGAATTCTCCGCTCAAATGAACACAGCCTTTAAGGTGCTCAACATCGCGGGTCGGATGATGGAGGTACGTTACTCGTTTTCCTTAGCCAGTTGTAGGTATTTAGTAATATAACCATTAGTCCTCGAGCCTCCGGGGGAGTAACTTGTTACTCGGTCGAATGCTCCTTAGAAAGCTAACGTAGCTCCTTGATAACTTCAAATATGCACACACCTAGATCCGGGTTAAGTTCCACTTGGCGCGGATTTAGTACACTTCGAATATGCACATACCTAGAGCCGGGTTAAGTTCCACTTGGCCCGGATTTTGTACACTTCGAATATGCACACACCTAGAGCCGGGTTAAGTTCCACTTGGCCCGGATTTTGTACACTTCGAATATGCACACACCTAGAGCCAGGTTAAGTTCCACTTGGCCCGATTTTGTACACTTCGAATATGCACACACCAAGAGCCGGGTTAAGTTCCACTTGGCCCGGATTTTGTACACTTCGAATATGCACACACCTAGAGCCAGGTTAAGTTCCACTTGGCCCGGATTTAGTACACTTCGAATATGCACACACCTAGAGCCGGGTTAAGTTCCACTTGGCCCAGATTTAGTACACTTCGAGTATGCACACACCTAGAGCCGGGTTAAGTTCCACTTGGCCCAGATTTTGTACACTTTGAATATGCACAAGGCTAAGTTATATCTTTGTACTCTTTGCAGGTGACCACCAACCATCGTAGCGCTGAGTTTCAGCGTCTCCTTGATACCCATAAGACGCTGCGCGCCAAGCATAATGCACTTCTCGCTGAACACGAGAAAAGGGGTAAGTTTCTTCCTTGGCACTTCTCCATTTTTCTTCATTTTCCTCTGTCGAACTAACCTATCATTCGGTTTCCGCAGCTAGGGTGGAGGATGAGAACAAGCTTATGAGGAAGAACCTGGATCAGATCAAGGGTAAGTTACTTTTGTCTGACCTTGCTATGCTTTCCATCTCCTTTTCTCCTTGGCTTGGCGAACATTCATACCTCGGCTCTGCCCGGTCAATACACTATTTTAGCATCTCTTGAAGATAGTGTGCCCATGCCTGATATGATGCTGCATTTTCTCGAACAAGCAGGACAGCATCAAGCCGAGATCAAAAAGAAAGACGATGAGCTCGCCCTCCTCCGGACCAAGGATGATGAGATCGCTAGGCTCAAGGCTGATATGGAGAAAATGAAAGCACAACACTAGTCCGAGCTCCAAAAGGTTGGCCAAGACTACACTGAAGAGCGGGAGCGCCTCAATCTCCGGATCACCAAGGACCAGGATCTACTCAAGGAGGCCGACACTGAGCTTAAGTCGACGAATTCTGAGCTTGTGTAGCTTCGCAAAAGACGCGATGACTGCACCAGGTGTTGACTCGGATCCTCATCCATATATCACGTAAGCTCCTTTCCCTTATCCGACATATTTCTCCGGGTTAGTTCACATGTCTTTTCTCTTACTTGTTTCTCTTGTCTCGTTTTCAGGCAAATTTTCTGAGGGCACTGCCATTGCAAGCGCCGCTATTGCTGATTTCCGCCGGGAGAGGGGTACTCCCGTTGGTCCTGGCGGTGAGGAGATTCCCTATGACATGGAGGACCTGTTGGTCAGCCTGTCATCTCGCGTGGAACTCATCAAGAACTATGGCAAGGATATCCTCGACATTGCTGTCCGAATCTTCAACACGTTCTGGCCTGGAGAAGACACTCCGGAGACTACCATAAGTCTTGTTGAAAAATTGATGGAGATCGAGACCCAGCTCGACCTTTGGAGGGAGTCCGCTGGACGCGCTGCAGCTGATACCGTTCTTCACTACGTACTCACTTGGTACGAGAAGATCGATCTCAACCTCCTAGCGCTCATGCGCACTGGATCTCCCTGGACCAATGACCCGGAGTGGGTAGCTCGGCGCCAGGCGTGCGCCCACAGTCTCATCGAATATGCTCCCATTCATGAATGGACTGAGGGACCGAGCTTCCTGGAAGCCGCTGGTGACGAAGAGTTTGAGAATGTTGAAGATGGATCGGACGAGGATGGAGAGGACGACGCCTCAGATATCGAAGATGACGCCGAACTTCCTCCTCCTGCTGCTCCTTGAGTGAAAACACTTGAAAACTTATCAGATCCCGGGTATGCCGGGTGGAATTGTATCCAGTACACATGTGATATTTTTCTACTAAGTTTCTAATGCCAGATTAACTTGGGCGCAGTCCCCGAGTTTCACTTTCTTGTTCGTTTAATCTTTCGGCTTGGTTCGTGCCTACCTTGATTCGGTTTTACGACTTACGAAGCCGAGCTTCAAAAATTGTTTTAACAATACTTGGAAACTTTAGGCTTAGCTCAAAATAATTTAGCATAATACTTTGAAAGTAAATACTAGGTTAGTCCGAAAAACAGACATCGGCTCGATTAAGTTCTTTTCCTTAGTCGTTTTTCATGTGCTAAGCAATTCCAAACTTGTTCTCTTGCTTGCCATGAAGCCAATTCTTGTTGGACAACAGCAAGTCGAAGAGTTGGGTTTTTGGTGCTCACACACTACTAATCCGAGTTAAATGGAACAACTTACTCCAGCTGACGTATAAATAATAAAAGACAACAAATATTATTAATGCAGTCCCCGATTTACTTCTCAAGGTGCCAACACTTCATTGATAAGCTCATTGCCGGCATACATACCGATATATGAGATGACTCGGATACATACACTTCTTTGCTAAGTGTAGAAAGGACGAAGTAGAGCTACATTCCATGGACGCTTAGATTCCTCGCCGGACTTGTCTGCCTTGTTCTTTTCCTGTGGCTTTGCATCTATAAGATAATAAGAATCATTGTGCAATGCTTTGCTCACAATGAATGGACCTTCCCATGGGGGGATAATTTATGCATGCCACCCGTACGTTGTACCGACCGGAGCACCAGATCGCCTTCCCGAAAGACTCGGGGGCTTACTTTTCGGCTATGATAGCGTCGGAGATTTTGCTGATATATGGCGGATCTGGACAATGCCAATTCTCTCGCTTCTTCCAGCAGATCAACATCATCTTGCCGGGCTTCTTGCACTTCGGCTTCTGTGTATTGGGTGACCCTAGGCGAATCATGGTCTATGTCGGTTGGTAATACAGCTTCTGCCCCATATACCAGAAAAAACGGTGTATAGCCTGTTGATCGATTTGGAGTTGTTCTTAAACTCCACAGTACCGCTGGTAGTTCTTCTATCCAGCACCCCGCTGATCTTTGCAGCGGCTCAATGAGCCGGGGTTTCATCCCGGATAATACTAATCCGTTGGATCTTTCCACTTGTCCGTTCGATGCGGGGTGGGCTACTGAGGCAACGTCCAACCGGATCTTCTTATCCTGGCAGAAATGCACAAATGCTCCTTCAGCAAAATTTGTGCCATTATCAGTGATGATATTGTGAGGATAACCGTATCTCAAGATGATGTCTTTGAGAAATGCTACGGCCGTAGCTCCATCACACTTTCTTATAGGCTTCACTTCAATCCACTTTGTAAATTTGTCCACCATGACCAAAATGTGAGTCATATTCCCCCTTGCTGCTTTAAACGGGCCAACCATATCAAAGAACCATTCGGCAAATGGCCATGTAATTGGTATGGTCTTGAGCTCCGACATTGGCATATGTGTCTTGGTAGCATACCTCTGACAACCATTGCATTTTCTCAGTAGATCTTCTGCTTGTTGTAAGGCACTTGGCCAGTAGAATCCATGTCGAAAAGCTTTTGCCACCAAGGCTCGGGACGAGGCATGATGCCCGCACTCCCCTTCATGTATATCTCGGAGGATGTCAAGCCCTTCTTCCAGGTCAACGCATCGCTGGAGGACATTGGTCACACTCCTTTTGTATAGCTCGGAATTGATGATCGTGTATGCCTTAGCTCTCCTCTGAGTTTGCCTGGATAGCACCTCCTCAGTGGGCAAAGTTCCATCTTTCAGGAATTGAAATATGGTTACTGCCCAAGCTGGTATTGCTCGCACAGGGAACACATCCTCATCAATTTCCATCTGATCCACCGGCATAACTTCAACCGGATCATGCTGAGCAGTCCCCGGGTTTGCTGAGGCAGTCCCCGGGTTTGCCGAGGCAGTCCCCGGGTTTCGCGCACCACCTCCCATGTCAATGTCCATGGGCACAGCTCCGGATTGCGTGTCCTCCGGGACATAAATTGAGTCGGTTTCTAGGGACGGCCTGATGGATGGTTTCCTGAGGTGCTCTAATGCTACACCTGGTGGAATTTCTTGTCGGGTTGATCCGAGCTTCGACAACATGTCGGCAGCCTCAGTTTCCACCCGGGGTACATGGTGAAATTCACATCCCTCAAAGTAACCAGATATCTTCTGCACATGAAATCTGTACAGAGCCATGTTTGGATCAAGGGCGTCCCACAGTCCTGACACTTGCTGTACTACCAAATCCGAGTCGCCAAAGCACAGGATCCGATGTATCCCAATCTCTTTTGCCACTCTGAGCCCATGCACAAGTGCTTCATATTCAGCGACATTGTTTGATGCCGCGAAATGGATCTGCAGCACGTATTTCAGCTGGTCCCTCTTTGGCGAGGTAAGTACGACTCCGACGCCTAGCCTGGTTTTTGCTTTTGACCCGTCAAAGTGCATTCGCCAATAGTTCAGATCTGGTAGCGGCGGTTCGTATTACACCTCGGCCCAGTCCACAAAAAAGTCCGCCATAACTTGAGACTTGATTGCTTCTCTTCTGTCATATTGTGGCGCATAAGGAGCTAGTTCAATTGCCCATTTTGCAATTCTGCCACTCACATCCTTGTTACTCATTATCTCGGATATGGGAGCCTCACATATTACCCTGATGGGATGCTCCTCAAAGTAGTGCTTCAGCTTCTTAGCTTCCATGTACACGCCATACGCCACCTTTTGATAGTGTGGATAGTTCTGCTTTGAGGCTGATAATACCTTGCTCAGGTAATACACCGGCCTTTGCACCGACTTACCTTCCTTGTTGCACGCCACCACTATCACTTCACTTACAACTCGGTTGGTTGCGGCTATATAGAGCAACATTGGCTCCTTTGATTGTGGAGAGGCTAACACTGGTGTAGTGGCTAACATCTTCTTCAAGTGGGCAAAAGCTTCATTGGCCTGCGGCGTCCAAACGAACTTATCCGACTTTTTCATGAGTTGGTAAAGAGGCAATGCCTTTTCTCCCAACCGACATACAAACTGACTTAACGATGCCAGGCAACCCGTGAACTTCTGGACATCGTTAAGACACTTCAGCAGTTCCATTCGTTCAATGGCCTGGATTTTAGTTGGATTAACTTCGATACCTAGGCTGGAGACAAGAAATCCGAGTAACTTTCCAGCCAGGACACCGAAGGTACATTTTTCCGGGTTAAGCTTCATCCGGAACCTTCTTAGGTTCGCGAATGTCTGCCTGATATCGGCAAGGAGCGTTTTGCTTTCCTTGGTCTTGATAACCACATCATCCACATACACTTGTACATTTTGACCAATTTGGTCATGCAAACATTTTTTGCATACATCTTTGGTACGTTGCCCCTGCATTACGTAAACCAAAAGGCATGGTGCGATAGCAATAAGCCCCGTACGGGGTGATAAATCCAGTCTTTATTTGATCATCTAGATTCAGAGGTATCTGGTGGAAACCAGAATATGCATCAATGAACGACAACAATTCACATCGAGCAGTTGAGTCTATGACCTGATCCATCCTTGGCAGTGGAAATGGATCTTTTGGACACGCCTTGTTCAGGTTCGTGTAATCGATACACATACGCCAAACCACTGCCACATTCGGATCGTCTTTCTTCTTCTCGACCAGCACCGGATTAGACAGCCAATCCGGGTAATGAACTTCCATGATAAATCTTGCAGCCAGTAACCGAGCTATCTCATCTCCAATGACCTTTCTCCTATCCTCGGTGAAGCAGCGGAGATGTTGCTTCACCGTCTTTGCTCCGGGTTTCACGTTTAAAGAGTGCTCGGCCAACTCCCTCGGAACACCTTGCAAGTCCTGTGTGGACCAAGCAAAAATATCCCGATTCTCACGGAGGAAGTTGACGAGCGTGCTTTCCTATTTGTCACCTAACCCGACACCAATTGTTACGGTGCGCTCTGGGAACATATCATCAACAAGAACTTTCTTGGTATCTTTTGTGGCTTGGAATGAGACACTTCCATGCGAGTTACTCAGCGCCGACACATACTGCTGCGCGGACTGAGCCAAAATGCTGCCACCTCTTGGATTTTCCTTTTCTCTTGCACAATCACAAGTGACTCGGCTAGGTTAGACCCGACCGACGCACACTCCATGGAACGTCGGAAATCCCTAGCAATGGTAATCACTCCATTTGGCCCGGGCAACTTCATCTTCAAGTAACTAATGTGACAGCTTGCCATGAACTTGTTCAGTGCTGGCCTTTCGAGTAACGCGTGGTACGCACTTTCCAAGTTCACCACCTCGAACTCCAAATTTTCGGTTCGGCAGTTATCTCTCGTACCGAACAATACGTCAACCCGGACCTTGCCTATGGGCTCGCAAGAGATGCCGGGCACAATACCATGGAAAGTTGTCCTTGTAGCCTGGAGCATGTTCTCCGAGATACCTAACTTGCGCATTGTATCCGCATACATGATGTTAATGCTACTACCATTGTCAATCAGTACCTTGGAGAACCTCACATTGATGTTTGGCCCAATGAATGTCGGATCTAGCACCAACGCATACGAACCAGGACTTGGCATAAGCTTGGGATGATCTTTGATATTCCAGGTAATTTCCTGATCCGACCAAGGCATATACCTCGTCACTGCGGGCATTACCACATTCACCTCCATATGTCGATGCTGCAAGCTTTTTCTATCTGTTTCCTCAGTGGTGAACACACAGTAACTTTGATGATGCTCTCTGTACTCATTCCTCCCTTCATTTTTGGGGTACCTTTGAACTGATTGATGCTGGTTTCCACTTGATGCACTGCATCTCTGCTCTCATGATTATCATACCTCGGCGGAGGGGGAGTCAACATTAGCTTTTGCGTGCTTGCTCCGGAGAGCAATTGCTGCCGAGGTAACTCCTGCCGAGGTTGATCATTCCGGGGTGCCTGAGCATTCCCCGAACCACCTTGCTCTATTTTGCGCATCCACTCACATTGCCTTGTTGTATGACCCGTTGGGTTATTCGGATTTGGCGTGTGAAATTTACATGGCTGGTCCAACATTGACTCATAAGTATACCTCGGACGGTCCTTCTTTTCCTGCCACTGTTTCTTTTGCTCTGGCGTCCAAGTTTTCTTGCCATCGTTTCTCGGAGTCCATTGCCCTCCAGTCTTCTGACGTTGATTGCTCCCTGCTCCGGGCTGATCTTGATTCACAGCTGCCACTTGTTGCAAACTGTATCAGTGATCCGGTCGGTCATCTCTTCTTTTACCTCTGTAGTCATTTCTTCGGGATGATCTGGCTCCATATCTCTAGTAGTACTCATCATTTGACTCGTTTGATACGAGCCTAGGTTGAGTCGGATCACCCAGAGCATACGAATCAGCGATCCGGATCATCTCTGCCAACGTAGTTGGCTTCCTTTGTAACTTTTGCCACAGCTCGCTTGCATATCTACACCCTTGCGCAAACCATGCTATGGCCTGTGATTCTATCACACCCTCACATGAGTTTCTCACGGTGCACCACCGGGTTAAGAACTCTCTGTCCGTCTCGTTTGGTCTCTGCTTACACATGGTTAGGGTCTGTGGCCTATTTGGCCTCTGATACGTACTTGAGAAATTGCTGATAAACATTTCCTCAAAATCGATCCAACAGTTAATGCTTTCGGGCGGCAAATTGTTTAGCCATACCCTTGCTGGCCCCTCCAACATCTGGGGTACATATCTCACAACCCATCTCAAGTTGCCTGTGGCGATTTTCATAGCTGTAGCATAGTTTATCAACCAATCCTCCGGCTTTGTACTACCGTCATACGTCTTTGTGCCTCTAGGTAACTGGAAGTTGGGTACCGGTGGCTCCTTCATGATCCGGGGCCCAAAACACACAGGACCCGGTGGACCTTGACATTCGATTTGTTCTAACCTATACAGTCGATCCAGTTTCAACCTGGCATCATCTGGCATCAAATCCCTGCTTCCCAATCTTGACCCTATCACATGATAGTCCGGCCTTGGGTATCCCGCGTTCACCATTTCCGAATCTCCATCATTGTACCGGTCTTGCTCTCGTGGAGCACCTCTCTATTGCATACCTCGGCTGGCACTTTGCTCTTGCCTTGGTGTATTCTGCTGCTGCGGTTGTCCTGCTCCTGCCGAGTTTCGCTATTCGGCATTGCCGCTCACAGCGTTCCCTTGACCGGCGTTGCCTTGGTCGCGATTACCTCGGCCTGCTTCACCTCGCCTCATACTTCGTCGATCGTCATTTCTCTGTACTTCTTTTCCTTTCCCTGCCCTTGTCGGGTCATACGGGACGATCTGTTTGTTTCTCTTGGCCGAGGTTACTACCTCTTCTCTCCTAGGGTCACCATGTGGAGACGATGCGGCTCCAGCAGATTTCTCCAGGTTACCTACCCCCGAATGAATGATCTTGGAGGCCCCGGCTCTCTCCGGGTTAGCCCTGAGCAGTTCCTCGTTTTGCCTGTTTGCGATCCGAACCAACTCATTGACCCTTTCTTGCTGCCTCTAACGGGCTTCACCCGTAAGACCCTCTAGCTCGGATGCTGCTGCATCTGCTGCTCTGAGGTTCTTAGCCGGGCTACTGTACCTGAGCAGCCCCACGGACAAGCAGTTTTCTGACTCCTCAATCCTAGTATCACCCTCTTTGTTCATTTCATTCATGAGATTTCTCCCCTTTACTTTTACAGCATCAACTTTGTTTGCCTTTGCGTACTCACGCAGCGTCATGTTCAACGACTGTTGAGCCGCAACTATCTTTTTCGCACCCTCTAGAATTTTTTGCCTAGTTTCCTCTAGCTCGGCCTGTGCCTGAGCCGGATCTACTGCTGCTACTACAGGGTTTGCCAAGCTATCCATCGCTTCCCGCAACACATTCTCTGGCCTCTCTAGTGGAGGACCTCTACCTTTCCTTGGTGCCTTGGGTATTACCTCCGGATCTGGTGCCGGATCCTTGCTTGTGCCAGCGCCAGGCACAGTCATCATCACCTCAGCACGGTCCGGGGAGCGAGTGATACGTGCCCCATGAGCCATGCTAAGGGGAGGCTCGCCCGCCTCGACGACGTGCCACGGATGAACGCAGGATACATCCACAGCGACGTAGACCTTGTGCGCGCCAAGCTTGACAAAGAGGCCATTGCGCGGCAGAGGACGTGTGCCGAAGCAGCCAGCGTTGTCGCTGACGAAATCCAGCGCTCCAAAGCGCTGGACGAGCCCGAAGATGATGCGTTCGCCTGTGCCGATGAGGTTTCCTGTCCGGATCTTCACCCCTGCTAGCTCTTCTAGCCCCACGGTGGGCGCCAACTATCGTGGTGGTGTCACGGCAGATGCCATGGATAGCCTAAAGGTGGGGACTAAATGCGCTAGGGGGATCCAGGGAGGGATAATGAGGTGATTCCTCACACTGAAGTTTTATATATGATTCAGTTCCAAGGTTACAAGTGCTCCTAGAGCTGTATTGGCGAGAGGAGGAAGAAGGAACTCTCTTACTCTCACCCACCGCTAACCCGTACGAGATTGACTAGAGATCAACCCTCAGAACCTAAAACCAATCAGCATAGCGGAACCCCTTATACAGAGGCCCTAGCCCTCCTTATATAGGGGTGGCTAGGTCTCCACTTAGGGCATACGTGGAGGCATATTCCAGGGAATATGCCTCCTCCCAAAATTGTAAGCCGACCGGGTTGCTTTTCCCCCGCGTCACCCATGCAGAGGCTACGTGAGCCTCTACGGCGCCTGCGTCAGCCGATACGAGCATCGTCACCTCTTGTCGGCCACGCCTCGGTGGTCCTGCCCCTGTTCGCTTCGCTCATGCAGTGCGTACCGGGGTTACTTTTGACCAGCGAGATTCCTTCCTTCTCCTAGAAGCTAGATATGACCCGGATCATAGTTGACCCGGCCACACCCGTTCCTGCATACAAGTTAAATTCTCCTATCCGACTTATAGCTTAAGTCGGTCGAGGCTCAGTTAGGTGGACATCCCCTGGTCCGGGTTACTCCGAGACTCGGCCTGCCTTGAGGTGACCCGGCTAGCGTCTGCTTTGGCCTTGCCAAACCTCGGCTAACTCGGCCTTTATACCCTGGTGTGACCCTACCCGGGGGTATCCCCCCAACATCGTCCAGCCTTTTCAGGATTCCCGGGGGCCTTTGTCAGCTCATCGTTCTCTCTGTCGGGAACAAACTTCCCCTCTTGAACCTCTTTTATCACTTTAATAATTTCATCCTTGGGTCCAGCAACTTCTTTTCTTGCAATAATCTCGTTGGTTTCTGGGTCATACGATGCCCCATGCCCGAGTAACCAATTTCTTGACCTCTTGGGCCAACGAGACTTAGCTGGAGTGACCCCTTTAGACGCCAGGTCGACCTCAGCTTTATCCCACTTAGGCATGGCACTCTTGTAGCCACCTGTGCCCATATGATGGTGTGACATCCCAAAACTTCAATCCAAGCTTATCAAGATCTAAATCATCAAATTTGGGGTTAACAAAAACTTTTGCAAATTAACAATAAAAGCATTCATATATGTGTGCATTTAAAATAGGAGTTGTTTTGAATTGCCATGATTGTGTGATCCTTTGCTTCTAAAATGTTTCTTAAGTGATTTAAACATCATCTACAACATTCCCAAACTTTTCCTAAAGAAAATCAAATCAAAAAGAATTAAAAAGGAGGAATGGTCATTTTGGCCATTTTTATCCACTACACTACTTTGAGTGTTCCTAGCACTCATTTCTTAACAGAAACAATTCTTGATCTTTGCACCCCTTGCTAGTACACATAATGAGGTACCAAGGCCCACCTTTTGATCTGTTAAAACATTCTGTTAACTATTTTTATTGGCATTTGAAAATTGAATCCAATGCATATGCATATATCACCCCTATTTCAAAACCCATCTATTTGAGCTCCACTTTCAAAACCCTTGCAACCAGAGACTACCTAGCATTAGTGGAGATCACTCAAAAAATTTGAAACCAAAATTCAAAAGTTTAGTTCTTGCGGCCATTTAATCAAACACTTGGCAGGCAGGTTTAAACCTAAATCATAGCTCACTGTTTTGAACAGGGTTTTGCCCCCATTTGATCTCCATTTAATCTCTTTGTCCCCTCTTGATCTAACCAGGCCCTTAGCACCCACTCCCTACCCCCTAGTGGCATTGCCATGCCATGCCGAGCCACCCCTCGCCGGCCAACCTTGCCCTCACCGCAGCAGACCATCTCCCCCTCTCTCCCCATGTCTAGGAGGTAGCCAGCCCCTCACCGCCACCCTCTGTCCCCTGCTCGAGCCAAGCCCTGCAGTGGACCACCGAGGAAACCACGCGCCCAGTGCCACCGCACCATGCCGATGTCGCCCCAGAGCATGCTCTGTCCCCGCTCGCACAGACCGCCCCTTGGCCACAACCCGCGCCCACCGCTCCGCCACGACCTGGGGAACACCCCAGACACCCCCGTTCGCCGCCCAACGCACCACAGCCACCGCTCGCCGTGGACACCACCGCCTCTGCCGCTCAGAGCGCCACCTCGCCCAGACCACATACCACCCTCCTACAGCCGCATTCACTTCCTAGAGCACCGCCAGGGGACCGCCTGTCGATCGCCACCCTCAGCCATGCCGCTAGCCGCCCGTAGCCGTGTCGCCGGAGTCGCCCGCCCATACCCTTCGGTCTCACTGTCAGGCCTATAAAAAGAGGCCTCCCCAGCCTCTTCTCTCCACACCACTCCACTCCCCTCACCTCTCTGAACCTCACCCACCTCTAGCCGGAGCAAGGGGAGCAGCAGCTCGTCGGAATTGGAGCCGGAACCGCCGCCTTTGGAGGAGAAGGGCGCCGCTGATTGCGACCACCCCCGGAGCTGCTTCGACCATCCCTGAGCTCGCCGTCGTCTCCCAGTTCGTTTGCCCGCCTCGCCGTCTTCGCTAGAGCCCTGGTACGTCCCCAGCAGACCCCCACCGAGCCGCTAGGGTTCGAGCTCGCCGGCGACCTGTTCATCGTCGACGACGACCCTCAGCCGTAGATTCCCCTTCTAATTCTACGGCCCACAGCGTGCGTACCATTTCGCGTGTTAAGTGCCACTGACAAGCGGGACGCACCTGTCAGCCGAGCCCCACGCCGCGGAGCGCCACTGGGCCGGCCCAAGTTCTTTCCTGCGCTAGTCCAGCCATTCAAATCTGGATTTTTCTTTTTAGTTAAATCTAGTTTCTGTCCACTAGTTTAAAATTCTATTCTAGGAGTTTCACAAATCCAAATAGCATGAAACTAATTTTCCCTGAAAGGTATTGAGATGATCTATCCAATTCCATTGGATTTAATTCAATTAGAGTTATAGATCTCTCCTAATAAAAATAACAAAACAGAAGTATTTGCAACTTGCAACTTTTTTATAAAATCAACCAAGTTAGGTTTTGAGTTGATTCCAACTCTAAAAAATCACATTTCATCATATCTATCTAACTATGTAATAATATTAAGGTTTACATGCAGTGACTTTGGACTAGTACCAAAATAATGCTATATAGGCATTTCTAGTCACTTTAAATCATTAAATAATGAACTTAAACCAAAGTAATATTGATCCAACCTTTAAGTCTCATTCCCACATGTTAGAATATGTGGTGATGACATGTGTCAACATGATCCCATATTTTAAGTGGTGAATATTAAATCTTAGTTAAATTTTCAATGAGTAGAAATTACTTTTCTAAAATAAAAAGGATGAAACTTTTGAATTACACTTGTGATGCTTGTGATGATAATAGATCATCAAATGGTGATTTAGATTGCTGCTTAGCATAGTTAAGTATTGTTTGGTGATTGTGTACTCCGTATGTATTTCTAGACGATAGTACCGACCAAGCTTTCGAGGAGGAGGAGTTCTACCAAGAAGAAGAAGAAGAATACTTCAACCACTGCACTACCCAAGGCAAGCTACTATTAGCAAGCTAGCACTATCCAAGTGCAAGCCACCATTAACAGTGCAAGCTAACACTTGCAAGTTTAGTGCTGAGCAAGTTAGGACCAAACTAGATGGTTTAGCAAAGATGCCTTAAGCATGCTTTGATCACACCCCTTTGACTAGTACTACCCCAAGTCTTATTTACAAGTTTTACTCCCTTAGTTCCACAAAGTTCTTTACTTGGTTGGAAGGTAGCATAAAAAGTATAAAACTTGACCTAATTAGAACCCCTTTAAATGTCATTCGATGGCATGAGATTGAACCCATCTTTTCCACCTTAGTGAACACTCTGAACTTAGTAGTTTAGAGTAGATCAAAAACTTGAGTCACTTTAGATGGGAACACTTGGTGAAAATGAATTATGAAAACCTTGGAATGATGAGTCATTCTATTGAGATGTTTTGACATGTGTTGAGAAACACAAATGGTTGATGATAATGAAAATGTTGAGGCATGAGCCTTAACCCTTTTATAAAACTGATGGTTGGATTCGGATGCGATACCATTCCAAATTTACCGTACAACCACACTACCTAAATCGGGTAAGGCTTAGCTGGAAATTTATATGCATTAGTATTAGTTCCCTCGCGGGAGAGGTCTGAGCTAAGGCTACCTCTCAATGTTGTCCACCTATGTAGTACTCATGGCTTTTGTGCCTGGGTATTATCATGGCCAGACTATGAAGGAGACTATCAAGATGATGCCCACCAGGATGGCTATGATAACTAGGACTATCTTCCTTCGTTAGCATTGCCTGTGCCCCTGAAGATGGACCCCACCGCTACGCTTATCTTTTATTTCCGCTGCTTGTTGTATTAAGACTGGATCATGAGATCCTTATTTGTGTAAGACCTTATGTATGGTTTGTAATGGATGAGGTACTGTGATATCCAATCCGTTATGTCTCGCAAAAATGGTAATTCTGGGATTGCGAGGTATGGCATAACGGGCATCTGGGATTAAAAATCCGGGTGTTGACAGGTTGGTATCAGAGCCATCCTGACCATAGGAGACCCTAGTTAGAATGGACGTCAAACAAAAACTTAGTTTCAAAACCAAAGTGAGTATTTATGAAAAACTATCTCCTCTCTTACCCTTGTGGTTTCTTTCTCCAAAAATTCATGTTACTCAAAATTCTTACACTACTACTTAAAATTTGACACACTTGATCACTTCACTAACTTCCTCATCCTTAATTCTTGTAGATGGAGACTCAGTTCAGCAAGTTTTACCAGTTGGGAAACGGAGGTCAACTGATCTTCGAGAGGGATCTGGATTCACTGTCAGAGTTATTGGGATGCCCGCACCCGGAGTTTCTTGGAGCTAAACTTCCAGGACCCCCAGGAGGAGACTTACAGTGGCTAGTCACCGTGGATCTTAGAGGAAGCATTGAAGCACTAACTTCTGGGAGAATTCAGTTCTCCGTGAGAGAGAACAACTGGCTAGATGGCTTAGCCAGGGCTATGCATGAAGCTCTCGCACGTCTATGTGCCCTCAGCGTCAACAAGGTCCAAGGAACCCGTTTTGCCCACTATGCAAGACGTGACTTCATGGGAATGCCAATGGAGATGCCGGGTCACCCCGAGTTGAGGTGTCAACTGGAGAACCTTGACTTCTTGCTTCATGACAGACAGCAGGAACTGGACAATGCCAACCAGAACCGTGCCATTGCCGATCAGAAGGCCCAGACTTTCGCACTGCTTGTCCAGGACCGCCAGTCTCTTCGCCGTCAGCGTGCCAAGAAGGATCGCACCATCGCCCGTCTTCGTAAGAAGGTGGCCGACCTCGAGAAGATCATCAAGGAGCAGGAAGCTCAGCTTGCAGCAAAGGAAGAAGAAGATGAGGGTGAAGCCATCCAGGGAGACATGGATTCTTACCTCAGCAACGATGATGACTTTCTGGAGGAGGATGCCATGGACTTCTACACTGATGATGAAGACTCGGACTTCATCGACGATGAGTAGATTCACTAGAGCACTGTCGTAGCATGAGATGTATCGATCTCATTGTATCGTAGCTTGCAGAATGGTTCTTTAAACCATCTGTTTCCCTTTGATTGTTGTGGTGTGTGTTGTATCGTCTGCTTGCTTGCATGAATGAAAGTGAAGTTAGTTGAAAAACCTGAGTCTAACTCAAAGTTTTAGATTTGAAAACCCAAAACCATGAACCTTAGAATTTCCGTCTTACCCCTATATCTCAATCTTCAGATGACTCGTGGAAACCAAGGAGGGAGCAGCTCGTCGCAAGACCCAATGCTGCAGATCCTGCAGAATCTCATCACAGACCGTGAAGCAAGCCAGGCAGAACGTCAAGCCAACTTAGCAACACTTCAATAGATCGCCCAGATGGATCTCAACAACCAAGGGCACAGAAACCAGGATCACCAGGGATCTAAACTCAAAAACTTTCAGAACACCAATCCCCCAATCTTCAATCAATCTGAGAACCCATTAGATGCTGATGACTAGTTGCAGACCATGGAAAACAACTTAGAAGTGGCCAGAGTTGATGAAAATGAGAAAGTTCTCTTCGCCACCCACTATCTGGCAGGAGATGCCAGAGCTTGGTGGAATAGCATCCACAATATGAACCATGGTCAAGTGATGACATGGGAAGCATTCAAAGTCAAGTTCAGCCGCACCCACGTGCCGCAGGGACTAGTCAACAGAATGAAGATGAGTTCCGCGAATTGAAGCAAGGAAGAATGACTGTGGTGGAGTACCGTGACAGATTCCTGTCACTTGCCAGATATGCACCTGATGAGATCAACACGGAGGCCAAGAAGAAAGAGAGATTCTTAAACGGACTGCATGATGAGATGTAGCGGTCCTCATCAACATTCGTTTCCAGGATCTCGAAGAGCTAGTCGACTCTGCCATCCAAATGGAAGGGAAGATTAACCAGGCAAACGACAACCGCAAGCGCCGTATGATGCAGCAGTCTGGATCGAACAGTCACCAGAAGTACCGTCCAAACCCTTCACCAGGATATGCACCAAGGAACAACCGACCCCCAACATCTCGCCCAAGCTACCCCAACCGTAGCGGAGGCAATGTGAACCCCGGAGGAAACAATCACAACTCTAGTAATGCCAATAACTTCAATCGTGCACCTCCTAAGAACCATAACAACAACAACACTACACCCAGAACTGGCAACAATGCTGTGCCTGTCGCAGTCAAAGACAAGTCCCAGATCACTTGTTTCGAGTGTGGAGTGAAGGGTCACTACTCCAATGAGTGTCCCAAGAAGACGGCAGCCAATACCAATGTGAATGCCCCAGCTCAGCAGCAGCATCGTGTTCAACCAGGAAGGAAATTTGCTCCAGGGAACCCTCACAACCGCAATGGCCGTCTCTTCCACATGAATGCAGAAGAAGCCCAGGAAGTGCCAGATATAGTGCTGGGTATGTTTTCTGTCAACTCAGTTTTAGCAAGAGTATTATTTGATTCGGGAGCATCGTATTCATTTGTCACCGAAGAATTTGCATGCACTAGTAAGATTCGTCCAACCAACCTAAATCATGTCATGATAGTTCGAATCCCCGGTTCAACAACCAAAGCTAGAAAAATTTGCAAAGCTGTACCTATCAGAATACATGGAATAGATTTTTATGCCAACCTAATTGTACTTGGAACCAAAGGATTGGAAGTAGTACTAGGTATGGACGGATGTTTAGGCATAAAGGACTGATAGAATGTGCTAAGAAAGCCATCACCATGACCAGTAGTTCTGGAGTAACAGTAGAGCATACCTCTGAAACCTTACCCCGTCAATTCAAGTGCAACCAGAGTGTAGCCCTGCCCACCATAGACCAAGTCAGAGTAGTCTGTGAATACCCTGACGTATTCCTAGATGAATTGCCAGGTATGCCCCCGGATAGGGATATTGAGTTCATTATCGAACTAATCCCCGGAACCGGACCTATAGCCCAGAGACCCTATAGCATGAACCCATCAGAGTTAGTGGAACTAAAGAAGCAGTTGGATGCTATGCTAGCCAAAGGCTTGATTCAACCAAGTGCATCGCCATGGAGATCACCAGTGTTATTCGTCGACAAGAAAGATGGAGGCAACCGGCTGTGCACAGATTACAGGAAGTTGAATGATGTCACCATCAGGAACAAGTACCCCTTGCCAAAGATAGAGGATCTATTTGATCAGTTGACTGGAGCCCAGGTATTCTCAAAGATTGATCTTAGGACTAGTTATCACCAACTTAAGATTCATGCAACGGATATTCCGAACACCGCCTTTACTACTCGCTATGGTTTATACGAGTATACGGTGAGGTCTTTTGGATTAACCAATGCCCCTGCTTATTTCATGAATCTCATGAATAATATCTTTATGAATTTCCTAGATAAGTTTGTAGTTGTGTTTATCGACGACATCCTTATCTACTCCAAGTCGGAAGAAGAGCATGAGCAACATCTGAGAGTTGTCCTAGAAACCCTGAGAGAGCATCAGTTATATGCCAAGTTCAGCAAGTGTGAGTTTTGCTTGAAATAAGTAGGATTCCTAGGACATATTGTGTCTGCCGGAGGAGTCTCTGTTGATCCCGCCAAGATCAAAGATGTCGAAGAATGGGAAGCTCCAACTACTCAAACCCAAGTCCGTGCTTTTCTCGGATTAGCGGGATATTACCGCAAGTTCGTCGAAGGATTCTCGAGCATAGCCCGACCAATGACCCAATTGTTGAAGAAGGACAAGAAGTTTGAATGGACAGACAAGTGTGAAGCCAGTTTTCAGGAACTGAAGAAGAGATTGATATCCGCCCCAATTTTAGTCATGCCTGATATCAAGAAGCCATTTGATGTGTATTGTGACCCATCCAAGATTGGTCTAGGATGTGTATTGATGCAAGAAGGCAAAGTCATCGCTTATCTTTCTCGATAACTGAAACAACATGAGCAGAACTATCCGACCCATGATCTTGAGCTAGCAGCTGTGGTTCTAGCACTGAAGACATGGCGTCATTATTTGATGGGTAATCGCTATGAGATTTACTCAGATCATAAAAGCTTGCAATATATCTTCTCTCGGAAAGAGCTGAATATGAGACAAAGAAGATGGATAGAGTTAATCAAGGATTATGACCTTGACATTCACTATCACCCCGGCAAGGCCAATGTGGTAGCGGATGTAGCAGATTGCCGTGTAGGCTTAACACCATGATCAAGGAGAAGCAACCAAGTTTGTATGAAGAGTTGGAGCAGTTCAGGACTGAATTAGTTAGCAAAGGATTCCTAGCTAGCATTGAACTTCAACCCACTTTGATCAGCCAAATCAAGGAAGCCCAGAAGGGAAATGAAAGTATTGACGGAATCAAACATCGTATTGGTATAGGAAAGGTACCTAGATTCATCAAAGACGAAGGAGTACTGTGGTACAAAGGACGTATCTATGTTCCAGCAGATTCGGAGCTAAAGGAAGTTATCATGAAGGAAGCTCATGATACTCTTTATTCTATCCACCCCGGAGGAACAAAGATGTATCAGGATTTGAAAGAGCAATTTTGGTGGCACAAGATGAAGAGAGAGATCGGAAGCTACATCGCCAAATGTGACATCTATCAAAGAGTCAAGGCAGAGCATCAGAGACCTGCAGGACTGTTGCAACCATTGCAGATTCCGGAATGGAAATGGGATTCCGTCGGAATGGACTTTATCACTGGCTTGCCTACTTCTAGTAGGGGAAATGACTCAATCTGGGTCATAGTTGATAGACTGTCCAAGGTAGCTCACTTTATACCTGTCAAGACAACTTACTAGAGTGCAAAGTTAGCAGAGCTGTACATTGCTAGGATTGTTAGTCTGCATGGAACCCCCAAGACCATAGTATCAGAACGAGGAATTCAGTTTACCTCGAGATTTTGGCAGAAAGTCCAAGAAGGATTAGGAACCAAGTTGAATTTCAGCACAACATATCACCCGCAAACAGATGGACAGACTGAGAGAGTCAACCAGATCCTAGAGGATATGCTTAGAGCTTGTGTGTTGGAATATAGATCAAAATGGGAAGACTGCCTGCCTTTCGCAGAATTCTCATATAACAACAGTTATCAAGCTAGTTTGCAGATGGCACCATTTTAATTCCTATATGGAAGAAAGTGTCGTACCCCTTTCAATTGGTCGCAAGTAGGAGAGAGTCAGATCTTCAGACCCGACATTCTCTGAGAAGCACAAGAGAAAGTTCACAAAGTCCGTGAGCACCTCAAGACCGCCCAATCCAGACAAAAGAGTTATGCTAACAAAAGAAGGAGAGACCTGACTTTCAATGTCGGAGATTTTGTATATCTCAAGGTTTCACCATTGAAAGGAACTCAACTCTTTAGTCTGAAGGGAAAGTTAGCCCCTAGATATATAGGACCTTTCAAGATTCTGAACCATCGAGGAGAAGTATCGTATCAACTGGAACTACCTGAAGAGATGTCAGCCATCCACAACGTGTTCCATATCTCATTACTTCGGAAATGTCTGGCAGTGCCGGAGAAGACTGAGGTTTTCAAGAACATCGATCATAGAGCTGTGGAAATCAACAATGACTTGACCTACAGAGAAGTACCCATTCATATCTTAGAAGAAGCCTACAGAACCACCAGGACTAGGAGTATCAAGTTTCTCAAGATTCAGTGGAGCAACCATACTGAGGAGGAAGCTACTTGGGAGCGCGAAGATTACATTAGGACAAAGTTCCCAGATCTCTTTAGTTCCTAGTTTTCTTCGTAAATCTCGGGACGAGATTTTGTTTAAGGGGGAAAGGTTTGTAAAATCCCAAAACTTCAATCCAAGCTTATCAAGATCTAAATCATCAAATTTGGGGTTAACAAAAACTTTTGCAAATTAAAAATAAAAGCATTTATATATGTGTGCATTTAAAATAGGAGTTGTTTTGAATTGCCATGATTGTGTGATCCTTTTCTTCTAAAATGTTTCTTAAGTGATTTAAACATCATCTACAACATTCTCAAACTTTTCCTAAAGAAAATCAAATCAAAAAGAATTAAAAAGGAGGAATGGTCATTTTGGCCATTTTTATCCACTACACTACTTTGAGTGTTCCTAGCACCCATTTCTTAACAGAAACAATTCTTGATCTTTGCACCCCTTGCTAGTACACATAATGAGGTATCAAGGCCCACCTTTTGATCTGCTAAAAACATTCTGTTAACTATTTTTATTGGCATTTGAAAATTGAATCCAATGCATATGCATATATCACCCCTATTTCAAAACCCATCTATTTGAGCTCCACTTTCAAAACCCTTGCAACCAGAGACTACCTAGCATTAGTGGAGATCACTCAAAAAATTTGAAACCAAAATTCAAAAGTTTAGTTCTTGCGGCCATTTAATCAAACACTTGGCAGGCAGGTTTAAACCTAAATCATAGCTCACTGTTTTGAACAGGGTTTTGCCCCCATTTGATCTCCATTTAATCTCTTTGTCCCCTCTTGATCTAACCAGGCCCTTAGCACCCACTCCCCTAGCCCCTAGTGGCATTTCCATGCCATGCCGAGCCACCCCTCGCTAGCCAACCCTGCCCTCACCGCAGCAGACCATCTCCCCCTCTCTCTCCATGTCTAGGAGGTAGCCAGCCCCTCACCGCCACCCTCTGTCCCCTGCCCGAGCCAAGCCCTGAAGTGGACCACCGAGGAAACCATGCGCCCAGTGCCACCGCACCATGCCGATGTCGCCCCAAAGCATGCTCTGTCCCCGCTCGCACAGACCACCCCTTGGCCACAGCCCGCGCCCACCGCTCCGCCACGACCTGGGGAACACCCCAGACACCCCCGTTCGCCGCCCAACGCACCACATCCACCACTCGCCGTGGACACCGCCACCTCTGCCGCTCAGAGCGCCAACTCGCTCAGACCGCATACCACCGCCCCTACGGCCGCATTCACTTCCTAGAGCACCGCCAGGGGACCGCCTGTCGATCGCCACCCTCAGCCATGCTGCTAGCCGCCCGTAGCCGTGTCGCCGGAGTCGCCCGCCCATACCCTTCGGTCTCACCGTCGGGCCTATAAAAAGAGGCCTCCCTAGCCTCTTCTCTCCACACCACTCCACTCCCCTCACCTCTCTGAACCTCACCCACCTCTAGCCGGAGCAAGGGGAGCAGCAGCTTGTCGGAATTGGAGCCGGAGCCGCCTCCTTTAGAGGAGAAGGGTGCCGCTGATTGCGACCACCCCCGGAGCTGCTTCGACCATTCCTGAGCTCGCCGTCGTCTCCCAGTTCATTTTCCCGCCTCGCCGTCGTTGCTGGAGCCCTGGTACGTCCCCAGCAGACCCCCACCGAGCCGCTAGGGTTCGAGCTCGCCGGCGACCTGTTCGTCGTCGGCGACGACCCTCAGCCATAGATTCCCCTTCTAATCCTACGGCCCACAGCGTGTGTACCGTTTCGCGTGTTAAGTGCCGCTGACAAGCAGGACACATCTGTCAGCTGAGCCCCTCGCCGCGGAGCGCCACTGGGCCGGCCCAAGTTCTTTCCCGCGCTAGCCCAGCCATTCAAATCTGGATTTTTCTTTTTAGTTAAATCTAGTTTCTGTCCACTAGTTTAAAATTCAATTCTAGGAGTTTCACAAATCCAAATAGCATGAAACTATTTTTTCCTGAAAGATATTGAGATGATCTATCCAAGCCCATTGGATTTAATTCAATTAGATTTATAGATCTCTCCTAATAAAAATAACAAAACAGAAGTATTTGCAACTTGCAACGTTTTTACAAAATCAACCAAGTTAGCTTTTGAGTTGATTCCAACTCTCAAAAATCACATTTCATCATATCTATCTAACTATGTAATAATATTAAGGTTTACATGCAGTGACTTTGGACTAGTACCAAAATAATGCTATATAGGCATTTCTAGTCACTTTAAATCATTAAATAATGAACTTAAACCAAAGTAATATTGATCCAACCTTTAAGTCTCATTCCCACATGTTAGAATATGTGGTGATGACATGTGTCAACATGATCCCATATTTTAAGTGGTGAATATTAAATCTTAGTTAAATTTTCAATGAGTAGAAGTTACTTTTCTAAAATAAAAAGGATGAAACTTTTGAATTACACTTGTGATGCTTGTGATGATAATAGATCATCAAATGGTGATTTAGATTGCTGCTTAGCATAGTTAAGTATTGTTTGGTGATTGTGTACTCCGTATGTATTTCTAGACGATAGTACCGACCAAGCTTTCGAGGAGGAGGAGTTCTACCAAGAAGAAGAAGAAGAAGAAAACTTCAACCACTGCACTACCCGAGGCAAGCTACTATTAGCAAGCTAGCACTATCCAAGTGCAAGCCACCATTAACAGTGCAAGCTAACACTTGCAAGTTTAGTGCTTAGCAAGTTAGGACCAAACTAGATGGTTTAGCAAAGATGCCTTAAGCATGCTTTGATCACACCCCTTTGACTAGTACTACCCCAAGTCTTATTTACAAGTTTTACTCCCTTAGTTCCACAAAGTTCTTTACTTGGTTGGAAGGTAGCATAAAAAGTATAAAACTTGACCTAATTAGAACCCCTTTAAATGTCATTCGATGGCATGAGATTGAACGCATCTTTTCCACCTTAGTGAACACTCTTAACTTAGTAGTTTAGAGTAGATCAAAAACTTGAGTCACTTTAGATGGGAACACTTGGTGAAATTGAATTATGAAAACCTTGGAATGATGAGTCATTCTATTGAGATGTTTTGACATGTGTTGAGAAACACAAATGGTTGATGATGATGAAAATGTTGAGGCATGAGCCTTAACCCTTTTATAAAACTGATGGTTGGATTCGGATGCGATACCATTCCAAATTTACCGTACAACCACACTACCTGAATTGGGTAAGGCTTAGCTGGAAATTTATATGCATTAGTATTAGTTCCCTCGCGGGAGAGGTCTGAGCTAAGGCTACCTCTCAATGTTGTCCATCTATGCAGTGCCCAAGATGACTGATGGTCATGGTTGGGAGGCCATGCTCATAGGAGAGGTGCTTATACTAGGGTGTGTAAAGGGAAGGTTATGTTTGATTATCTGCATACTAAGTATGATGATTCAGGGTTATCCCTGACAGATGTATCGGATCTTGTGGTGAAAGTGTACCACCTTTGCAGAGTGGCAAACTATTCGAATAGCCGCGTCCGTGGTTATGGACAGTTGGAATGGCCATACTGTTTCGTTGTCAGATGTTTTCCAAATAACTTGATTTGAATGATGAATCTTGACTTGACCACAGCAGGGTTGTGTTTATGACATTAGCTTCCTAACTTAAGTGATTCTAGCACTTTATTTTATCTTTCTTGGCTTCTGAACTCAGCTTAGGTTTCAAATTTAACTTTATAGTTATACTTAGAGTTAGCACTTAATTTTGGAATTTTAGTACTTGTTAGTGGTAGTTTGCGAGTACTTAAAGAGTACTCATGGCTTTTGTCCTTGGCTATTTTCATGGCCAGACTATGAAGGAGACTATCAAGATGATGGCCACCAGGATGGCTATGATAACTAGGACTATTTGCCTTCGTCAGCATTGCCTGTGCCCCTGAAGATGGACCCCACTGCTACGCTTATCTTTTATTTCCGCTTCTTGTTGTATTAAGACTGGATCATGAGATCCTTATTTGTGTAAGACCTTATGTATGGTTTGTAATGGATGAGGTACTGTGATATCCAATCCATTATGTCTTGCAAAAATGGTAATTCTGGGATTGCGAGGTATGGCATAATAGGCATCTAGGATTAAGAGTCCAGGTGTTGACAGATGGTGATATTTCTTTTTGGCTGCATTTAGCTTATTCTTTTCTAACGTTGCCACAGCTGGTGCCGAGGTCTTGTATTGCACAAATGCGGCCCAGTTATCCCGCTGCTTCTCTAGTGGGCAGTGAATGTTGGAGTTTTTTTGTTCAATACATAGTTGTGGTACAATATGTTCTTCCAGTCCTTGAATAGTCCGCCCATCTTCTTAAGAGCCCACTCCTTGACTTTCCTCCTCATATGCTGTGTGAGCTCATCAATCTCCAAGACTGGTAGGGTGAAATGTGTCATGAGAGAATTCCACATCGCATCTTTCGCTCTGTCATCAACAAAACTAGCCCTAGCTGGACCCTTTTCTTTCCTGGCTTATTCCACTCTTGCGTGGTGATTGATACGTTGCTAACGTATCCATAATTTTTGATGTTCCATGCTTGGTTTTATATACATTCTTACGTTTTTCCACACTTTGGAGTACTTTCTATACACTTTCTTGGACTAACCTATTAACAAGAGCCACAACGCTAGCTGCCTGTTTTCTGCTGTTTTTGGTTCCAGGTAAGTCAGAAAATAAATATTCTCGGAATTGGACAGGACAAAAGCCAAAGTCAGTTTTGCACCGAGGGACACACGGAGCCAGAATACAAGACGGAGAGGGGCCAGAGGGCGGCCACACCACCTAGCAGCGCGGCCAGGCCTGGCCCGTGCTAGGGAGTGCTGTGGCCAGCCCAGGCACCCCCTCGGCCTCCCCTTTTGCCTATAAGATGCCTCCGATACAGAAACCCTAAGCACCTGATCAAAATTCCATGAAAGACTTTGTAGCCACCATCATATCCATCCCTAGATCGGGAGGGATGTGAAGCTCTTCCCGACACCTTTCCGGAGGGGAGAATTCACCTTGGAGGCCTTCTTCATCATCATGCAAGCCTCCGGTGTGATGCGTGAGTAGTTCATCTCTGGACTACGGGTCCATTTAGTAGCTAGATGGCTGGTTCTCCTCCTTTGTGCTATCATGTTTAGATCTTGTGAGCTCCATTCATGATCAAGATCATCTATTTGTAATTCTGCATGTTGTGTTTCCAATGGATATTGAGATGTTATTTCAGATTGATTATTGATTCTATCATGTCTTTGTTATTTGTGATCTTGCATGCTTTCTTTTGTTAGTAGTTATCTTGGCCAAGTAGATGCTAGCAACTCCAAGAGTTAGTATTTATGCTCGATAGTGGGTTCATGCCTCTAGTAATCTGGGGAAGTGATAGAAATCTCTAAGGTACTAGATGTGTTGTTGCTACTAGGGAGAAAACAACAATCCTTTGTTTATAGAACAATCGTATTGTTTACTTTACACGCAATGTGTAATGCAATTATCTATTGCTTGCAACTTAATACTGGAGGGGGTTCGGACGATAACCTGAAGGTGGTTTATTAGTCATAGATGCAGTTGGAGTACGGTCTATGTATAATGTTGTAATGCGCAATCGAATCTCAAAGGATTCAAGATGAGTAGTATATGCTTGTATGCTTTCTCGATGTTTCTCAATTGCCCCACTGTAATTTGTTCACCCAACATGTCATCTATCTTAAGGAGAGCCACTACTAGTGAACTATGGACCCCGGTCCTTTCTTTTACTATCAATCTACAATCAACTGTTTATTGTTTTTTGTTTACTTTCTGCAAACTATTACTTTCTTCCACTCGATACGTTTAATCCTTTGTTTTCAGCAAAACCTGTGAGATTGACAACCTCATCGCAAGTTGGGGGCAAAGTTCTGTTGTTGTGTTGTGCAGGTCTCCACGTTGCTGCTGGCACCGGTAGTGCGCCCTACCAAAGTTCAGCTAGCAACACCTTTGGGGTGTTTCCTTGCTCCTACTGGATTGATAACCTTGGTTTGATAACTGAGGGAAAACTTGATGCTGTGCTCACCATACCTTCCTCTTGGGGTTCCCCAACGGGCTCGATATATTTTGGGCTAAGCAACTGATTTTCTGGTGCCGTTGCCGGGGAGTCAAGGGCATCTTCACAAGGGGAGTCCCTCATAACCAATCTCTTTACTTTGTTGTTTTTGTTTTGCTTAGTTTACTTTTTGCTTTGGTTGCTTGTTTCTTTATCAAAAACACACAAAAAATAGTTTTACTAGTTTGCTTTCTTTATTAAAAACACACAAAAATGACTACTCTGGAAAATACTAAGTTGTGTGACTTCACTAGCACCAACAACAATGATTTTATGAGCACACCTATTGCTCCACCTGTTCTTGAAGCTACTTTCTTTGAAATAAAACCTGCTTTACTCAATCTTGCTATGAGAGAACAACTTTCTGGTATTGGTAATGAAGATGTTGTTACTCATCTAAATAACTTTGTTGAACTTTGTGTGATGCAAAAGCATAGGGATATAGATGAAGATATTATTAAGCTTAAATTGTTCCCTTTCTCTTTGAGAGGAAAAACTAAAGAATGGTTGAATTCCTTAACTAGGAATAGTATTGATTCTTGGACTAAATGCAAAGATGCTTTCATTGGAAAATACTATCCTCCTGCTAAGAGTATATCTATGAGAAGTGAAATAATGAAGTTTAAACAATCTGATAATGAACATGTTGCTCAAGCTTGGCAAAGAATGAAATCTTTGGTAAAGAATTGCCCCACTCATGGACTGTATGCTTGGATGATTATCCAAACCTTTTATGCAGGATTGAACTATTCTTCAAGAAATCTATTTGATTCTACTGCTGGAGGTACCTTTATTACCATTACTTTGGGTGCTGCAACAAAGCTTCTGGATAATATGATGGTTAACTATTCTGAATGGCATACTGAAAGAGCTCCACAAGGTAAGAAGGTAAATTCTGTTGAGGAAACCTCCTCTTTGAGTGATAAAATTCATGTTATTATGTCTATGCTTGTTAATGGGAAAGCCCATGTTGATCCAAATAATGTTCCCTTAGCCTCTTTGGTTGCTCAAGAAGAGCAAGTTGATGTGAACTTTATAAGAAATAATAATTTTGGAAACAATGCTTATGGTAACAACAATTATAGGCCATATCCTCCCAACAATGGTAATGCTTATGTAAATTCCTACAACAATAATAGGAGTGCTCCCTCTGAACTTGAAGTTATGCTTAAAGACTTTATAAGTAAACAAAATGCTTTCAATAAAACTATTGAGGACAAACTCTCTAATTCTGAAAGAAATATAGCATCACTGGCTGAAGCTCAATCTTCTTTTAATAAACTGGCCGCTAAACCTGAAACTAATGATAATCCCTTTGCAGCCACTAATGCCATACAAGTTAGAATTGATGAAAATGTTAGAGTATTAGCTGAATTGCATGCTAAGTGGGAAAGAGAAGATGAAATTGCTAGAAACATTAGTGTTTCTACTATCACTACCACTAGTGTTGAGGCTAGTAATAGCTCTACTACTTTAGATGATTATTATGAGTGTGATCTTGATGGCTGCAACATCTCTAAAGTTATTAAGTTCCTACAGCTTGCTAAAAGTCTTAATGCTAGTGCTATCAATATGGCCTTTACAAAACACATTACTGATGCTCTCATAAAAATTAAAGAAGAAAAGATGAAACATAAAGCTTCTATTCCTATAAAACAAGAAGATGGTTGGGAACCCATCATTAATATGAAAGTGAATGATTTTGATTTCAAAGCTTTATGTGATCTTGATAGTAGTGTTTCTATTATGCCTAGAAGGATTTATGATATGCTTGATTTCCCACCATTAGAAGATTGTTATTTGAATGTCCCACTTGATAATAATGCTAAAAAGAAACTCATGGGAAGTATTAATGATGTTCTTATTATGGTTAATAATGCCTATGTCCCCATTGATTTCTATGTTTTGGATGTTGAATGCAATGCTTCTTATCCTATTACTTTGGGAAGACCTTTTCTTAGAACTGTTGGTGCCATCATGGATATGAAAGAAGGCACCATTAAATATGAACTTCCACTCAAGAAAGGTATAGAACACTCCCCTAAGAATAGAGAGAAGATTTCTTTTGCCTCTCCTATGAAAACTAAATTTGCTCTTAATGCTTCTTCTTTTGAGAACACTTGATTCTTTTTCTTGCTTCTTATGCCTAACTTAAAGGCGTTAAAGAAAAGTACTTATTGGGAGATAACCCAAAAGTTTTAGATTATTCTTGGAAGTTATTACTTCTGTAATAACCTCTCCTTATCCTTTTTATTTGCTTTTTGTGCCAAGAGTAACCTCTAATGAGAGAGAAGTAATGATTAGAAAAGTTGTTGTCCCGAAACAGATTTATGTACTTCACCGTAAAAATTCGTGTAAAATCTCTGTATGTCCTTTTGAGGCGTGAATTTTTGTGGTTCTACCCCAGGTTGTTATCTAACTTTCGTTAGTTCAACACTTTTCGATTTGAGCAACAGAAGATCTTCGAAAAAAATGGTTTTTACCTGCTGGTCTGTTCTAACAGATTTCTGCCATTATTTGCATTTGCTTCTTGTTTGTTCCTTTTTAAGTTCTTTTGGGGAATTGAGCTTTTTGAGGGAAGTGCTACAGTAGCTTGTGTCTTAATGGAACTTTATTGGTGTTGCAACTGAACCCAAAGCATTATTATCTTGGGTGCACTAATGTTGCTAATAAAGATTGTGTGAAGTTTTGTATGAAGGAAAAATTGCAGGTGTATGGAAGGAATGAGTAATGAGATGAAGGATGGACTAAATCTCAAGCTTGGGGATGCAACACGTGTCACCCCAAGAAATATCCAAGAGGTACAAGCGTCAAAGCTTGGGGATTCCCAAGGCATCCTCTTCTTCATCAATAAAAATCCCAGGTTTCTTCCAAACACTTCATTTTTATTGTTTCATGCACAGTTGTGTTGTTCTTGGAGCGGTCTTATTTTTTATTTTTGTTTTGGTTTTTCGTTTGCTTGGTTTGCTTAGTTTTCTGAATAAATTGGTTGGACCCCCTCTTTCATGCATTGGTTTTCAAATAGTTTGGTTTGGATTGGAGAAGAGTAGGAAATTTCATGCTTAAGTGGTAAAGAGAGCTTGTTTTTACTGTGGCCTATGCTTTGTCATGCCATGCTTGATATTGTTTTGGCTTTATGCTTAGTATTCTTTGTTGTAGCATGACTTGTTATAAACAATTGAGATTGCTTAATGTGACTTGGAAGAATCATGCGTTGTTTTAGCATATTAAAGCATATGATTGTGGTATTCTCCTTTGATGCTTTATTTGGGTTGACTTGGCACATGCTCACACCATGAATGACTATCCCAAGTCAGCATAAGCCTTTATGATCCTTTAGTATTCAACTTGTAGTATCACTTGATGATTTGATTAATGATGTTTTGTCGCTCTGCATGATTATGGCCATTATTGCTCTCTTAGTTGGTCGCTCCCACTCTTTTGCTAGTCTCCGTAACCAAGTGTGAGTTCCACTCATGCATCCAACTCCTAAAACCAAGTTATTCCAAAGATTCAACCATACCTACCTATTAGCATTTTCTATTCCAAGTATATTCATGTTTTTGTCTACCTTCCGAATTAAACTTGTTATGAGAAAACTAGTGATTAAAGCTCTCACGATCTTGATGGCACACTTTACTTTCTTGCATTTAATAATTTGAACCATTGCGTCTATCTTTGTTGCATATATGCTTGCGCTTTATAAGTTGAAGTTAGTAGAACCATGTATCATGGGGAACGCTTTCAACATTGCACTTGTACTTTGTACCCCGTTGTTATCATGTTCTTTTGCTTATGGATCCCGGCGGTGTGAAATAAAAGGGGAACTTGTAAGATCATGGAGTTTGTATTTGTGTTAGAGAAACGCCTAGGCCGCTAGCCTGAGCCATGCCTAAGCATGGTGGAAACTTGCAGCATAACCATAATGAGCACTCTATGAAGGATCCTCAATAAACACCTATGCAAATAGCAAATAAAAACATCGCTGAGATGCTCATTTTCTGCTTGCCTTGTCATTTTGATTATGGGATAGCTCCTGTATCATGTGCAAGGGGTACCCCGTTGGCAGTTCTCTATGATACATATGTACTTACAATGACAAGAGCTTACTTGTGACTAAAGTTGAGTAGCATGAGGTTCGGTCTTCATAAGTAAGGGGCATGAGATTTCGGCTTATAACTTGTCAAGCATATCCTCTTAGTTGTGTCACTTTAACCTTAATGACCTTCAAGATGCTTATGATAGGGGCAATGAGAGCTGAAAGCTAATAAGTAACATAATTTTTGGAAGCTCTTTATGAAACTTGAATCCCTACTTCCTTCTATGAAGGCCCTTCTTTTAATTTTATGTTGAGTCTCCACCTTCTATCTTTATGCACCTACTTTGAGAGCATAGTGGCCATCCTTAGCTCTATGTGCATTGTCCCAAGACTCATTGATTGATGCATAGCTTTGATATTGCTTGTTTTAAACTATTTGTATCTAGTCACTCTTATGAACTTTGAAGGTGTCCTATGCATTTATGTTTGCTACTCTATGAGGGACAAGCTGAATGCCACTATGCTATGTTTTCTTTATGTGAAACAAACAAACGTCTTGCAAAGCATTGTTATTCATGAATCTTTTGTTTGTGCCTTTTCATGTTGCAACTTAGTTGCTTTGCCTTATTGTTAGAACTTTGTCTTTCATGTTATGATTGAAGTACTATGATCCTAGCTATCAATGTTTTACAAATACTTTGATCAAGTTTATGATGGTGCATGTCACCTCAAAAATTATTATTTCTTTTTATCACTTACCTACTCGAGGACGAGCAGGACTTAAGCTTGGGGATGTTGATACGTTGCTAACGTATCCATAATTTTTGATGTTCCATGCTTGGTTTTATCTGCTTTCTTATGTTTTGTCCACACTTTGGAGTACTTTCTATACACTTTCTTGGACTAACCTATTAACAAGAGCCACAGTGCCAGCTGCCTGTTTTCTGCTGTTTTTGGTTCCAGGAAAGTCAAAAAATGAATATTCTTGGAATTGGACAGGACAAAGGCCAAAGTCAGTTTTTCACCGAGGGACACACGGAGCCAGAATACGAGACGGAGAGGGGCCAGAGGGCGGCCACACCACCTGGCCGCGCGGCTAGGCCTGGCCCGTGCCAGGGGGTGGTGTGGCCAGCCCAGGCACCCCCTCGGCGTCCCCTTTTGCCTATAAGAAGCCTCCGATACATAAACCCTAAGCACCCGATCAAAATTCCACGAAAGAGTCTGCAGCCGCCCTCATCTCCATCCCTAGATCGGGAGGGATCTGAAGCTCTTCCCGTCACCTTGCCAGAGGGGAGAATTCACCCTGGAGGCCTTCTTTATCATCATGCAAGCCTCCGGTGTGATGCGTGAGTAGTTCATCTCTGGACTACGGGTCCATGTAGTAGCTAGATGGCTGGTTCTCCTCCTTTGTGCTATCATGTTTAGATCTTGTGAGCTCTGTTCATGATCAAGGTCATCTATTTGTAAATCTGCATGTTGTGTTTGCGGGGATCCGATGGATATTGAGATGCTATTTTAGATTGATTATTGATTCTATCATGTCTTTTTTATTTGTGATCTTGCATGCTTTCCGTTGTTAGTAGCTATTTTGTCCAAGTAGATGCTAGCAACTCCAAGAGTTAGTATTTATGCTCAATAGTTGGTTCATGCCTCTAGTAATATGGGGAAGTGATAGAAATATCTAAGGTACTAGATGTGCTATTGCTACTACGGAGAAAACAACAATCCTTTATTCATAGAACAATCGTATTGTTTACTTTACACGCAATGCATAATGTAATTATCCGTTGCTTGCAACTTAATACTGGAGGGGGTTCGGATGATAACCTGAAGGTGGATTATTAGTCATAGATGCAGTTGGATTACGGTCTATGTATAATCTTGTAATGCCCAATCAAATCTCAAAGGAGTCACGGTGAGTAGTATATGCTTGTATTCTTTCTCCATGTTTGTCAATTGCCCCGCTGTAATTTGTTCACCCAACATGTCATCTAACTTAAGGAGAGCCACCACTAGTGAACTATGGACCCCGGTCCTTTCTTTTACTATCAATCTACAATCAACTGTTTACTGTTTTCTGTTTACTTTCTATAAACTATTACTTTCTTCCACTCAATACGTTTAATCCTTTGTTTTCAGCCAAACCGGTGAGATTGACAACCTCATCGCAAGTTGGGGGCAAAGTTCTGTGGTTGTGTTGTGTAGGTATCCACGTTGCTGCTGGCACCGGTAGTGCGCCATGCCAAAGTTCATCTAGCAACACGTTTGCGGTGTTTCCTTGCTCCTACTGGATTGATAACCTTGGTTTCATAACTGAGGGAAAACTTGTGTTGTGCTCACCCCTCTTAGGATTCCCCAACGGGCTCGATATATTTTGGGCTAAGAAGTGATCGGGACGGTGTCTCTAGCAATCACTCTACATTGATGTACAAATGCATTCACAGTCTATATGGGCTCCAACGGTTGACCAAGCGCAGAGACTAAGTCAATTCTGAAACGGGCATCAGTGGGAAACTTTTGGGCCGGACCTCTTTTCCTTATAGAAGATTGGCCCGGTGTGGAGGTCTAAGAGAAGAAACATTCGTCAGTACATATATACGAATCAATTAGTTCATCTATACTAGTGATCAATTGGTAGAGGCTTTATATACCTCGTCGGACTTTTTTATTAAGGTGTCTCCGCCATGGTCTCCACCATCGTCTCCACTATTGTTGTCTCCTCCATACAAATTAAGATACTGGGAGCCATTATCGTAATAAGAACCTCCAGTACCCTCATCTATCATGTTGAGAACCTCCTCTTCATTATGTCTACCGTCCATAGCCTAACTAATATAGAAAAAGATAAAACAATTTTGCATTAAGTAAAAGAATATTACAATTGTGATGACTAAGATACAGAAAAAAGATTACGTACTAATAATGAAACAATTTTGCATTAAGATAACATACAATAATATAAGATAATGTACAATAATACATCTCGCTCATAATATCAAACTAGCAAACTGGGCTGCCGCGTTCTGTGCCACGGCAGCTCTGCACCCAGAGAATAGGAACCATCACCGGAGAATAGCTCGGGTGAGATCCGTGAACCTACCAGAGATTGGAGAACCTGGTCTCCAAAAGATACATATACAGGTGGACGTGCTCATCCTCCTCCCTAACACGACGACGTACCACCTCCTCGGGGGCCACCTCCCTCTGCACCGCTCCTAGACCTCGTGGACGCCACCAAAGAAGCTCCGGGTCAATGATGATACCCGGATTCCTTACCAAGGTACGAGTGCCAGCCTGGCGGAGCCCAGGCTCGGACATCCCCGAACCCGACGGAGTCCAGTACTCTGTCGTTGCCGCCGAGTGGACGATGAGGACGCGACATAACTAAATAATAACAATAAACAATCATAAAACATAAACGGTAACTAAATCACTAAGTATTGCCCTGATAACACTAACTAAGTATATATTCTAACTAAATCCCTAACTAACTAAGTATTCTAACTAAATCCCTAACACTAATCCTAACTAAATCACTAACACTAACTAAGTATTCTAACTAAATCCCTAATAACACTAACCCTAACTAAATCCCTAACACTAACTAAGTATATATTCTAACTAAATCCCTAACTAACTAAGTATTCTAACTAAATCCCTAACACTAATCCTAACTAAATCACTAACACTAACTAAGTATTCTAACTAAATCCCTAATAACACTAACCCTAACTAAATCGCTAACACTAACTAAGTATATATTCTAACTAAATCCCTAACTAACTAATTATTCTAACTAAATCCCTAACATTAACCCTAACTAAATCTCTAACTCTAACCCTAATTAACTAATTACATCCCTAACACTAACTAAATAATTAAACTATAATATCCCTAACCCTAATTGATCACCTGCAGGGGCGGCAGCGGCGAGCTCCTCCACGAGCGGCGCGAGCAGTGGCATGGCTGCTAGCTCCTCCTCGGCAGGCGGCGGCGCGGGCGGTCGAGCGGGTGGTGGCGCGGGCGATGGAGCAGGCGGTGGCGCAGCTGGCTCTCCTCGGTGGGCGGTGGCACGGGCGGTGGCGCGGCGTGCTCCTCCACGGGCGGTGGCGCGACGTGCTCCCCCATGGGCGCGGGCAGCGGCGGTTCATCGTCAGGAAGAAGATCGCGGCTCTTTGGGTCGTGGCTAGACCCGGGGTGGAGGTGGGGGTATTTATACCCCCAATATGTCCCTTTAGTACCGGTTTGTATTACAAACCGGGGCTAAAGGTGTTTTCGGCCGCCGCTATTCTCGCGCGCGCACACCCCTTTAGCCCCGGTTTGTGATACAAACCGGGACTAAAGGGTGACCTCTAGTCCCGGTTTGTATTACAAATCGGAGCTAAAGGTGGTTTTTGGCGCCAAAAAGAAAACTGGTCTATAGTTTTCAAAAAATTATGTATTATATATCAAATTTTTCAGAAAAAGAAGATCTATAATTTAAATCTATTATCATACTCTATTATACAACTTAAATGAAATCATTTATTGTTTAACAAGTATTATATTGAGTATAAATGTTGGAAAAATATATTTTATTATTTAAGAAACAGAAAAATACATATAATATACCAAACTATTCACAAAAATAATATACTCATTCGAAATATAATATTTCCTAATAAAACTAGTAACTGGGACTAAAAGATATTTCGGGGGCCTTTAGTCCCAATTGGAGCCAGTAACCGGGACTAGATATATATTTCCCGCCATTTCCCTGCTTCCCGCCATGTTTTCCCGCCATTCCCCCTACTTCTCGCCATGTTTTCCCACCATTCCCCCCGCTTCCCGCCATGTTTTCCCGCTATTTCCCTCTATATCTAGGCCGACCGCTATGTCCATCCACACATCGACACCTTCTATCTCACAACAATGGACACCGCTTACTGGGCCTTTCTGACGCTCGAGGAGACCGAGGCGTTGTGTGCCTCCAGCTACCCATGCCCACCGGGGTACCGGCTGCATGTTGGCTGGATGCTGAGCGCTGGAGGGGTTCCTGTTCCTTCTATGCCTCAAGGGTCGACCCGCCAAGTGGCCATCACGAACCACTTCTACCTCGAGTTCACGCCGGAGCAGCGGATGGATCCCCATTGGGATCACGACAACCTCGACACCTGGAATGCCTTTTCGCAAACCGGCAGGAAAGGGAGATCGCCAGGTACGAGGATGACGGCCCGATCCCAGTGAAGCACAATGAGGTCGGTCGCCGCCAGTGGTGGGCGAACCGGACTATCGCCGGCGTGATGCGCTACATCGCCATGGGAGACCATCCTTGCCTGAGGTACCCGCACTTTCACCAGCCACGTAGCCACAGGAATGGTGGTGGTGGTGAAGGCAGAGGGCGTACCAGGGTCGTCATCAGGGAGCTCCCTCCCCTGCGCGACGTGAATCCGAGGTCGGAGTGGAAGGTGCCCCATCCCCCGTTCCCCCGTGCACAAGCTGGGGAAGGGCTAAGGATCTAACTGCGTGCTACGAGCGATGACGATGACGATTTCGAAGATGACCCTAAAGCTGTGTACTACAGGGCTAGATATGATTATGACTAATTTTTATGTTTTAATATTAGTAAATGTCTTTGGTGTTAGTCACAGCAAGTTGTAATACTACCTATTGAGATTGAGACAGTTCATATCCATATATATATATAAGCAGATCATTAAAAATAAATGTTCAATAATATTATACATCACCAACATCCACACATCTCTATTGTTATGGTTTTCTTCTAATCCGTAACCATGGAGCATCTTCCTTACTTAACGGGATGCTTGAGTCATCCTTCACTGCAAAGGGCGGAATTTGATGAAACTTGTCATAATCTTCTGACATGTCTGTCTTATCCTCCACCCCCCATGATGTTTCTTTTTCCTGAAAGAACTATGTGGCGCTTTGGCTCATCGTATGCTATTTTATTTTGCTTACCTTTCCTTTTTCTTGGTTTGGTAGACATGTCCTTCACATAAAAAACCTGAGCCGCATCATTGGCTAGAACGAATGGTTCATCTCTATACGCAAGGTTGTTGAGATCCACTGTTGTCATTCCGTATTTCTTGTCTACCTCAACCCCGCCTCCTATCAGCTAGACCCATTTGCACCGAAACAAAGGACCTTAAAATAAGGTCCATAGTCAAGTTCCCATATCTCCTCTATGTAACCATAATATGTATCCTTTTGCCCATTCTCATCGGTTTCATCAAATCGGACACCACTGTTTTGGTTGGTGCTCTTTTTATCTTTGGTAATCGTGTAAAATGTATTCCCATTTATCTCATACCCTTGGAAAGTCAATATAGTCAAAGATGGTGACCTGGCCAACAAGTACAACTTCTCTCCAACAGTGATGTCATTCATGAGATGTGTCTGCAACCAACCGCCAAAAGTCTTCATGTGTTCATCTCTAATCTAGGAGCCAGGCTTCCCCGGGTTGTTGGAGTGTATAATATTCTTGTGTTCCTTGATATACATTGCCACAAAGGTGGAACTTTGCAGAACTGTGTAGTGTGCTTTAGTGAGAGAATGTTCATCCATACATATCCTTCATTTCTTTCCTAGCGTGCCTTTTCCACTCAGTCTACCCTCATGCCGTGATTCAGGAACACCGATGGGCTTAAGGTCAGGAATAAAGTCAACACAAAATTCAATGACCACCTCTGTTCCATATCGCTGTGAGATGCTTCCTTCTGGCCTAGCACGGTTATGAACATATTTATTTAATACTCCCATGAACCTCTCAAAGGGTAACATATTGTGTAGAAATACAGGAACAAGAATGTTAATCTCTTCGACTAGGTGAACTAGGAGATGCGTCATAATATTGAAGAAGGATGGTGGGAACACCAACTCAAAGCTGACAAGACATTGGACCACATCTTTCTGTAACCTTGGTAGACTATCCAGACTGATTACCTTCTGAGAAATTGCATTGAGAAACGTACATAGCTTCACAATGGGTACTCGAACATTTTCCGGCAGGAGTCCCCTCAATGCAATCAGAAGCAGCTGTGTCATAAGCACATGGCAGTCATGAGACTTTAGGTTTTGAAATTTTTTCTCTGCCACATTTATTATTCCCTTTATGTTCAACGAGAAACCAGATGGGACCTTGATACTTTAAAGGACTTCCAAAAAGATTTCCTTCTCTTCTTTGGTAAGAGCGTAACCGGCAGTCCCTTCAAACAAACTCTGGATGCATGTCGTCTTGGTCTTTCATACGTTGTTTGTCTTGCCGTGCTTCCGATGTATCTTTATTCTTCCCATACACACCCAAGAAGCCTAGCAGCGTCACACAAAGATTCTTTGTTAGGTGCATCACGTTAATTCCAGAGCAGACCTCTAGGGCTTTCCAATAGGGTAGCTCCCAAAATAAAGATTTCTTTTTCCACATGGGTGTGTCTCTGACATCGTCCTTCAGAACAGATTGTCTACCAGGACCCTTTCCAAAGATTACTAATAAATCCTTCACCATATCAAATACATCATCACCGGTACGGTGGATAGGCTTACACCGGCTGTCTGCCTCACCATTGAAATGCTTACCTTTATTTCTTAGGGAGTGCGTGGGAGGAAGAAAACAACGATTCCCCAGGTACACATTCTTCTTACATTTATCCAAATATATACTTTCAGTCTCACCTAAATAGTGTGTGTGCATGCATTGTATCCCTTGTTTATCTATCCTGAAATATTACTAAGAGCAGGCCAATCATTGATTGTTATGAACAACAATACTCGTAGGTCAAATTCCTCCTGCTTGTTCTCATCCCACACGCGTACACCTTGTCCGTGCCACAACTGTAAGAGTTCTTGAACTAATAGCCTTAGGTAGATATCAATGTCGTTGTCGGGGTTGCTTCAGGCCTTGGATGAGCACGGGCATCATAATGAACTTCCGCTTCATGCATAACCAAGGAGGAAGGTTATAGATACACGGAGTCACAGGACAGGAGCTATGACTGTAGCTCTGCTCCCCAAAAGGATTCATGCCATCTGTACTTAGACCAAACCATAAGTTCCTCGCGTCACCTGCAAAGTCCGGGAACTCTCTCTCGATTTTTCTCCACTGCAACCCATCAGCGGGGTGTCTCAACATCTCGTCTTTCTTACGGTCTTCCATGTTCCATCGCAACAACTTGGCATGCTCTTTGTTCCTGAACAAACGTTTCAACCGTGGTATTATAGGAGCATACCCCATCACCTTGGAAGGAACCCTCTTCATGCTGCGCTCATCCTCATAATCATCAGGGTCATCTTGTCTTATCTTATACCGCAATGCAGTGCATACTGGGCATGCATCCAAATTCTCGTACTCCTCACCACGATAGAGGATGCAGTCATTAATGCATGCATGTATCTTCTGCACTTCTAATCCTAAAGGGCAGACAACCTTCTTTTCTTCGTCGGTACTGGTGGACAGTTCGTTATCCTTTGGAAGCAACTTCTTCATTATTTTCAGCAACTTTTCAAATAATTTGTCAGTCACACCGTTCTCTGTCTTCCATTGCAGAAATTCCAGTGTGCTACCTTGTTTTTTGTGCCCATCTTCACAATTTGGGTACAACAATTTGTTGTGATCCTCTATAATCTGCTTGAACTTCAACCTCTCCCTTTCAGTTACGCATTCTTCCTTTGCATCAGTAATGGACCGACTAAGATCATCATCGGGCAGATTTGATGCCTGTTCTTCATCTTCTTCATCATTATCTTCCATTGTAGTACCATCGTATTCAGGGGACATAGTAGGGTAGTTGTATCATTCTCTTCTTCTTCGTTGTCTTCCATCATAACCCCTCTTTCTCCGTGCTTGGTCCAACAATTATAGCCGGTCATGAAACCGAACCGAAACAGGTGGCTGTGAAGGACTCTTGAGGAAGAGTATTCCTTATGGTTCCGATAGACACCACATGGACAAGACATAAAAACATTCCTCTTGTTTGCCTCGGCCACAAGGAGAAAAGAATGCATGCCTTTAATGAACTCGCTAGAGAGTCGGTCAGCATACATCCATTGTCAGCTCATCTGCATTATATAATTAAGTACATCAAATAGAATCATGATGATAAAATTAGTAATTGGTCTAAAAACAAAATTAAAGCCAACAACCAGGACTAAAGATATGATGAACCTTTAGTCCTGGTTGGAGGCACCAACCGGGACTAAATGTGGATCTGGCGACAACATGTCGACACTATGTCCTTAGTGGGCAGCACTAAGTCAGTAAATGACGACACTATTTTGGGTGGGTGGCAGCACTATGCCAGGGGTGAGTGTGTCGACATTATGTCTTTAGTGCCTGACACTATGTTGTGCCGCTTAATCTATAAATAGGTATGCATTCTTGTGAAGAACTACAAGATGGTGTGCAAGACCAGGGACACCACTATAGCGGAGCTTCTCGAAGATGTCTTAGGACCTCGTCCTCAGACATCTTCGAGGAGCTCGCCGTAGATGCACTCCCTAATATGTGAAATTAGTTAGCTCCACCAGCATACTGATCTAGCTAGATAAGATATAAACTGAAATATGGTGTGCGAGAGCAGGGACACCACTACGGCAGAGCTTCTTGAAGATGTCTTAGGATCCCGTCGTTACACATCTTCGAGGAGCTCGCCATAGAGGGACTCCCTAATTTAATTTGGTAGCTCCCCGGTGTGTTCATGTTTTTGATTTGCTTAAATGGTCGATGATTAAAATTCTAGGGCGCCACTATATATATGCATGCCTTCATAGTTTTGGTTCTTATTTTTGTTGCAATGCAGGTAGAAGAAGAAGGATATTGTGTTGCTCAACGGTGGCATGATGCATCTGTGAATCATCTGAATTTCGAGAATATGTGCCAAACCAAGATATATAGATAGGATGAACTCATGTATCTCCGTGCTTCGATGAATCAAATGAATTTCGAGGACTATATGTGCCAAATTAACCAGATATATAGAGATAGAATCCACACAAATCCCTCCATTTCTAGAGCATGAAATGAGGTAAAACTAGCAATGAAATATGAAAGGATGAATTTGCTAACCTCTTAGGACCCTTAGATAGATGTGGAGCCAAAAAATCTTCACAAATCTTGAGAAAAATCAGCAAGAACTCGAGCTTGAGGGAAGAAAATTGAGGGAGATGCTTGTGTGAGCTGGCTCAGGCAGGGGAGAGGAAGAAGATATAGTCGGGCCCTTTAGTCCTGGTTCGTTTAACAAACGGAGACTAAAGGTCCACACATCCGCTTCTTTCCAGCGGCAGACCCTTTAGTCCCGGTTTGTTAAACGAACCGGGACTAATGTTTTCTGGGCCCTGTGGCCATTTCTAGCCGTTGGGACCACGTCATTAGTCCTGGTTTGTACCAAAACCAGGATTAATACTCTGGACAAAAGGTCCGTTTTCTACTAGTGACCAAAGGTCCTCCACCGGCATGGCATGCTGAACCATCACAGTTCACCCGGCCTCGTCCATCGAGGTACACACCGGCACCACCGCTCATCCTCATCCTCCAAGAAGGCCAACGCCTCCACTGCTGCTCCTCCCGCTTCTGTGTTGTTTCTCGGCCAGAAAGAGACGCAAATCAGTGCTATTTTTTGTGGTAGAGGGAGGAGGAAGAAGGGAAAGCGACGTCGACCACCACTCCACCACAAGAGGACCGATGGCGTGCCAAAGGAGAAGGCGAGGGAAGACCTCGCGGAGAAGAGTTGTGCTGCTGTTGCTCGCTCGTCCAGGCGGCTCGCCGGCGGTGGCTTGGCCATTAGATGCATGGGGACTAGGAGGGGATTGTGGGAGAGAGACGAGATAAAGAATAGGGGAGAGAGATGAAGCCGACATTTGGGGAGATACGCGGAGGCGGCGGGGGTAGGGTTTCACTACCGGGTTAGCGTGTTAGGCTCGTTTTTATATGAGTAGGGTGAAACAAAATCTACGGTGTTTAGAAGCTGACTGATCCAATCGGATGGCTGATTAAATATATTTTTTGTGGATTCTTCCATGTCTCCCACCAATTATATCTTTATATGACTACTCAGAACCGAAACGTTGCTGGATTCGCCAGGTTTCCTGACCTCGCACGTGATGGGTTCGTAGCATGGAAAACAAAAAAATTTCTACCGCAGGAACGAACAAAACCCAGATCTAATCTACATAAAAGCCAAGATCTAATCTATTAGACATGTGCAACGAGATAGATAGGAACTAACCCTCGTAGATCCGAAAGCGTTAACGAGATTAGATCTCGTGGTTGATGTAGTCGATCACTTGCCGATCTCAAGATCGTGTGGACGATCCTTCCGGCGCCGCGTTCCGGCAGCGCTTCCGCAGTCGGTCACACGTGCGGAGTCGAAGCAGACCTTCCTCTCCTCGTTCCAGCGAGCAGCGGAGGTAGTAGATATTCTCCATGGAATCCCAGCAGCACGACGGCGTGGTGGTGGTGGTGGAGTAGAGAATTCTGCAGGGCTTCGCCTAAGCCGGAGCAGAGGGAAGGAGGAGGAGAGAGGCGGCGGCTAGAGCTTGTTATGAGAGAGAGCTAGGAGGGGGCGCCCCTCCCCTCTATTTAAAGGAGGGAGGCGCCTTGGGAGGGGGAGTCCTAGTAGGACTCCCCTCCCTCCTTGGGCCGGCGGGTTGGGAAGGGGGGAGGAGTCCTCCTCCCCCACGAATCCGTGTCTAGCCCCCACAAGGTTTCCTTGACCCTTTCTTGGTTTTCAAGCAAACACCAAGAACTCTTCTAGAACCTTCCGGAACATTCCGAAACCTTCTAGAATCCTCATACAAATACTTCAGAACATTTCCTAACTTAGAAAATGATCCCCAATATATGAATCTTATTCTCCGGACAATTCCGGATCTCCTCGTGATGTCCCGAATCCAATCCTAGACTCCGAACAACATTCGGTCTCCAACGCACATTCCATATCTACTTAAAACAACTTCGAACCTTAAGTGTGTCACCCTACGGTTCGTGAATATGTAGAGATGACAGAGACACATCTCCTATCAATAACCATCAGCGGGACCTAGAGATCCATAATGGCTCCCACACACTCAACGATGACTTCGTGATCGATAGAACCATTTACATACGAGACCAATTCCCTTTGTCACACGATACTTTACTTATCCGAGGTTTGATCGTCGGTATCTCTATACCTAGTTCTACCTTGTTACTGATAAGTACTCTTTACTCGTTCCGTGATATGTCATCCCTTGTGACCCAGTCACATGCTTGCAAGCTAACTAGATGACATTCCACCGAGAGGGCCCAGAGCATATCTATCCGTCATATGGATGGACAAATCCCAATCTCGGTTCATGCGCTTCAACACATACTTTCAGAATACCCAATGACACCTTTATGACCACCCAGTTACGACGCGTTTGATGTCATCAAAGTATCCATCCGGTGATGGTGATTAACATAACCTCATGGTCGAAGGATTAGGTTACTATGTATTTGAAAGCTTATAGCAATACGAACTTAATGACTTGATCTTATGCTACGCTTACTATGGGTGTGTGTCCATCACATCATTCTCCTAATGATATAACCTCGTTATTAATCACATCCTAATGTCCATGATCAGGAAACCATGATCATCAATTAATCAACAAGCTAGTTCAACAAGAGGCTTACTAGGGACTCTTATATGTTTACAAAACACACATGTATTAATGTTTCCGGTTAATACAATTATAGCATGGGATGTAAACATTTATCATAAACATAAAGATATAATAATAACCATTTTATTATTGCCTCTTGGGCATATCTCCAACAGTCTTCCACTTGCACTAGAGTCAATAATCTAGTTAAAAACCTGTGCATTCAACACCTATGGCTTTCTGGTGTTGTATAGACACTATTGCTAGTGGTAAACATAATCTTCGGATCTGACACTTCCAGGTCCGTGTGTATTTGCATGTCCTTGCGTCTCTACGCATTACTCATTCTCCAATGAGATGGCATTGTATAATTTGGTCCTTTGGTGAGACCTTTAGTTCCTTCGGCTCAAAATATGTTGATAGTATTGTCACACAATATATCTTCATAGTATTAGCCCACTTTGAACCACACCTAGTTTGATAACAAACTACTTAACACAAATGCCCTCCTTTGCTGCTACTATAGTAGTTATATACTTAGTCTTTTGTTGTAGTATCCGTCACAATGTCTCAACTTTGGAACTCACCCAAATCCATCATAGAACATCCTTTCCATTATTGTGCCACCCATAGTCTAAATTGAGATAAATTTAATTTGTATCTTATGACAAAACTAGTATCAATGTAACACTTTACAATGAACTACCTTTAACTATTTGTCACTTATACATGATATATTCTTAGTTCTTCCAAAGCTCATAAGAATATCTTTACTATTGTCCAATGATCATCTTATGAATCATTCTGGTATATGCTCATAACATTTAGAGCATAGGACATATCTGGATGTGTACATCTCAAAGAATGATTGATCAAAATATTCTTGTGATTTCACCAAGTGTCAAAACACTTGAATCTCGTGTCAAGACACTTGAATCTTGATTTAGTCCTTTCCGTGCGTCAATAACCTTTCTTGTTGTTTCCATATTGAACTCCTTCAACATCTTATCTATGTACATTTGGAAAAACCATATTAGCGCCTCAATCTATCCATATAGACATTGATGCCTAATTCTTGGTTTATGCCTAAGTCTTCAATCGAAATGAAATTCTTAACCTGTTGTCAATAAAAGATACATCATTTCTAATCAACAATATGTCCTCTACATAATGTATTAGAAATATGTCTCAGCGCTCCCACTTAATTTCTTGCAAATGCAAGCATCTTCATCATCTCCGATGAATTTAAACTCTTTTAACAGTTTCATCATGGTGAAGATTCCAACTCCGCTATGCTTACTTCAACCATTGAAGTTTTGCATACTCTTTTAGCATCCTTTGAATTAACAAAACCCTTTGGATCGTGTCATGTACACGTCCTAGGTAACCATTCTATTAGAAGAACTTGTTTTGTTTGTTCAACTACCATATATCAAAATATATGTAGTGGTTGCTACATTAATCCGTCCAGACTAAATATCGCTATGAAAGATCAAATCTTATCATAGTCAATTCCTTGAACATTGTCGTAAAATCTTTCCGACATGTCGACTATTTCATAGATTTGAAACATCCATGTCTATTTCTTTATAGATCCAAACACGACCGATAGGCTTCACGCCTTTCTGAAGGGTCTTCTAAGTTCAGAAACTTGATTTCTCGTGTATGGATACTATCACGGATTCCTTGACTTCTAGTCATTTTATGGAGTCAGGGCCCATCATCGCTTCTTTGCATGTAGTCGGTTCATCATTGTCAAAACAATAACGACTTTCTTATCAAATCTTACTATTTGATTCTTACCGACCCACACGGTTTTATAGGAACTCTAATCTCCGAGATCACACCTTTTGTAATCACGAGAGCCATGAGCATTGTGGCCGCCACCGGGACACTTTCCGGCGCTGCGCTACTTAGCACATATAGCTAAGGTTCAACAACCTTATCAAAGTTCTATTGTCCTCCCACTTAACTTTTCACGAAAAATTCCTTCTCAAGAAACTTGACGTTCCAAGCGACAAACTCTTTTGTCCTCGGTGTTATGGAGAAATTCCCAACAAATTCTTTGGAATAACCTACAAAGACGTGCTTATCCGACTTTGGTTGTAAACATTTTACTTATGCATAGCATACCAAAATTTAAGAAAAGACAATTCGGGTTTTATCCCAAACCATAACTCATATGGTGTCATTTCAACGGATCACGATGGAGCTCTTTTCAGCGTAAAAGCGGTAGTCACTAAAGCTTTAATCTTTAAAATATAATGGCAGTTTTATAAATGACACCTTTGATCTTACCATGTAAAACAAGGTTTCATTACATATCTCGAACACTTCATACTCCTATGGTGTTTTGGGAAATGCAAATCCATGGAACGATTCCTCAAATCTTAGGTGTTTTGCTAAACTTGTAACTCAAACATCTTTCTTTATGATCCAATCATAAACTCTTTTATTTTCTTGTTAAAATGATTTTCCACTTCATCTTGAAAGTCTTTGAACATTTTTTCAAAAATTTCATACTTCTTCCTTATTGAGTAAGTATATACATATACTCACTCAAATCTTCGGAGAAAGCATATGAAGTTGAAATCCATTGCCCACGACTACACATAATGGACTATATACATCAATATGTACAAATTCCGATCAGTTAGTCGTCCGTTCCTCTTTTGGCCTACGAACGGAGTTTTAATTATCTCCAGGAAAGTATCACAAGCGTCATTTGATCCAAATCAAAGACTCCAAAAATCCATCAACATGGAGTTTCTTCATGTATCCCTTTCAATATAATTTAAACGGCGATGTCACTTCGCAAGTGATCTTTCAATCATTTGTCTTGCGACATTTTAGCAATAATGTTTATGGATGTGATTTCTCCCACAAGACTTGTAAAAGTTCATCCATCCTTTATGGAATACGGTAATTATTTGAACAACCATTATTCTCGTAATACCGGAACAAAATAACAATTATTAAAACAAATCTTGAAGGCTAGGTTTGATGACAACGAAAAACACAATAACACTTTATTTGTTTTCGATGAACATCATCACTCATTCTCTTGCTAGTTACTTAGGCCATTGTAGTTCATGAATTGCGTTGTCCTATATGACACTTCATACCAACCGATTCGGTATCCAATACCGCAGAACCACATTGTTTAACAACCAAGGAATACAGCCATAACATGTATCTTCTATATACCTAAGTTGGACATCTCCAATCTTTTCTTTTCTGCCAAATATTTTATAGATTCTCTTTCAACAATTCCTTTTCTTTTTAAAAGAATCTATCAACATCAATAGTGATGTCATTCACATGACACATAGTACAAAGTGTGTATAGTCAAATACCAATACCTTTGGACTTGCACTTTGAAGTGGATCACCTTCATCAAATGTTTGGCATTCTTTTAAAAATCCATTCTTTAGTAATCTTTTAGTGTAGTAAACATTTTACTTACATCTTCTATTCATCCTTATCATGACAACTTTCATGATCAAGCTGCTATGGCTTATAAAGGTGAATTGCGAGTATAATGTTTCTTTTTCAAAACCTTTTGGAGGATTAGGACGACTAGCGTCTTCAACCTTCACAAATTCTCATCAAATATGAGGACGTATACTCTATCATGTTGTAACTAACACATTGTTTTAGATATCGCAATACCTTTCACATATGATGGTTTCTGAAACATTGCTTTCAGCTCTTAGATAAACTTGATATTAAAAACAATCTTTTGAGTATCAAGAATCATGGAGGCAAACATGATACATTAGATACTAACACTGGAATTGTTACTCTTGATTTAATACTATTTATTAAACTTCATGGAGTAAATAGAGTTTGCTGAAAGTTTGCAATAGGACTTATAAACTTTAACTTGACATTCAAAACAATACGATACCAGTTCGTAAAGGAAATATCCACATTTTCTATAGTTCCACTATCTCAACTATAACTAAGCGTAAGGTGGTAAACAGATGCCAATGACTATAACAAACTATGCAAATTCACTTTGATTGTGTTTACGATAAATTGAGTTTGACTAATCCAAATTACAAATAAACTCCCACTCAAAACAACATCCCACGAGTTGTTTTAGTGATTACATGAACCAAATCCACTACACCAAGTCCGATCATCACGTGAGATGATGTAGATTTAAAGGCGAACAATCAACATGTTCATCATATCATCCATATGACTCATGCTTTACCTTTCGGTATTCCGTGTTCCGAGACCATGTCTATACATGCTAGGCTCGTCAAGGTTAACCTTAGTTTCCGCATGTGCAAATCTGGCTTGCACCCGTTGTATGCACACGTAGAGTCTATCACACCCGATCATCACGAGATGCTTCGAAACGACGAGTCTTAGCAATGGTGCCAACTAAGGATGAACACTTTATTACTTGATATTTAGTGAGAGGGATCATCTTATAATGCTACCGTCGCGATCTAAGCAATACAAGATGCATAAAGGATTAACATCACAGGCAATTCATAATAAGTGTGATATGATATGGCCCTTTCTTCTTGCGCCTTTGATCTCCATCTCCAAAGCACGAACATGATCTCCATCATCACCAGCATTGCGTCAAGGTCAGTGGCGCCGCTTCATGGTTGTCCATCATCACTAGTAACTATTACAAATACTTGGAATAAAGCTATTACAAGATGAATAGACACGCAGGTCTTAACATAATTAAAATACAACCATTAGGCTCCTGCCGGTTGCCATATTACAACAAGGATCATTGCATACATCAAATATAATCATAATCACATGATGGCCATATCACATCACAAAAACCCTGCAAAAACAAGTTAGACGCCTTAAGGTTCCGCTGATGATTATTGATAGGAGATGTGTCTCTGTCATGTCTACATATTCACGAACCGTAGGGTGACACACTTAAGGTTCGAAGTTGTTTTAAGTAGATATGGAATGTGCGTTGGAGACCGAATGTTGTTCGGAGTCTCGGATTGGATTCGGGACATCACGAGGAGATCCAGAATTGTCCGGAGAATAAGATTCATATATTGGGGATCATTTTCTAAGTTAGGAAATGTTCCGGAGTATTTGTATGAGGATTCTAGAAGGTTTCGGAATGTTCCGGAAGGTTCTAGAAGAGTTCTGGTGTTTGCTTGAAAACCAAGAAAGGGTCAAGGAAACCTTGTGGGGGCTAGACACGGATTCGTGGGGGAGGAGGACTCCTCCCCCCTTCCCAACCCACCGGCCCAAGGAGGGAGGGGAGTCCTACTAGGACTCCCCCTCCCAAGGCGCCTCCCTCCTTTAAATAGAGGGGAGGGGGCGCCCCCTCCTAGCTCTCTCTCATAACAAGCTCTAGCCGCCGCCTCTCTCCTCCTCCTTCCCTCTGCTCCGGCTTAGGCGAAGCCCTGCAGAATTCTCTACTCCACCACCACCACCACGCCGTCGTGCTGCTGGGATTCCATGGAGAAGATCTACTACCTCCGCTGCTCGCTGGAACGAGGAGAGGAAGGTCTGCTTCGACTCCGCACGTGTGACCGACTGCGGAAGCGCTGCCGGAACGCGGCGCCGGAAGGATCGTCCACACGATCTTGAGATCGGCAAGTGATCGACTACATCAACCACGAGATCTAATCTCGTTAACGCTTTCGGATCTACGAGGGTTAGTTCCTATCTATCTCGTTGCACATGTCTAATAGATTAGATCTTGGCTTTTATCTAGATTAGATCTGGGTTTTGTTCGTTCCTGCGGTAGAAATTTTTTGTTTTCCATGCTACGGTTCGTGAATATGTAGACATGACAGAGACACATCTCCTATCAATAATCATCAGCCGGACCTGGAGATCCATAATGGCTCCCACACACTCAACGATGACTTCGTGATCGATAGAACCATTTACATACGAGACCAATTCCCTTTGTCACACGATACTTTACTTATCCGAGTTTTGATCGTCGGTATCTCTATACCTAGTTCTACCTCGTTACTGATAAGTACTCTTTACTCGTTCTGTGATATGTCATCCCTTATGACCCAGTCACATGCTTGCAAGCTAACTAGATGACATTCCACCGAGAGGGCCCAGAGCATATCTATCCGTCATATGGATGGACAAATCCCAATCTCGGTTCATGCGCTTCAACACATACTTTCAGAATACCCAATGACACCTTTATGACCACCCAGTTACGAAGCGGCGTTTGATGTCATCAAAGTATCCATCCGGTGATGGTGATTAACATAACCTCATGGTCGAAGGATTAGGTTACTATGTATTTGAAAGCTTATAGCAATACGAACTTAATGACTTGATCTTATGCTACGCTTACTATGGGTGTGTGTCCATCACATCATTCTCCTAATGATATAACCTCGTTATTAATCACATCCTAATGTCCATGATTAGGAAACCATGATCATCAATTAATCAACAAGCTAGTTCAACAAGAGGCTTACTAGGGACTCTTATATGTTTACAAAACACACACGTATTAATGTTTCCGGTTAATAAAATTATAGCATGGGATGTAAACATTTATCATAAACATAAAGATATCATAATAACCATTTTATTATTGCCTCTTGGGCATATCTCCAACAGCACGCTGCCTGGTTCACCATACCTTTTTCTAAGATATGTCTTGGAAGACACACCAAACACATAGAAGAAGAGGCCGACGGCCGATACAACGCCATTGAAGGCTACAAGTCCACTCACCCAACACGATACATAGCCAAGCAGCTCACAACGCGATTTCGATCATCGACCTGACGACAACGACTTGCCTTTCCCAACATCCTTCCGAGGGTGGAGAGGAGATGACGCATAGAGATACAAGACCACGTCACGGTCCGAGCAAACAACACCATAGCACAACAACGACTCCAAAGCAATCCGGACCAACGCACCTTCCCCATAAGCCTAAGAGACGGTGAGTAGAAGATGGGATCCTGCCGGACTCGGTGAAGGCGTCGACTTTGCATCCGCCATGCCATATATTGTGCCCCGGAAGCCCACGCCCTAGGCAGCAGCGACCACCCAGTGCATCCCACATCGCCCAACGTCATGTCATCCTCTCTCCTGATAACCAATATGACATTTTCAAGAAGAGAAATGACGTCGTGGCGCCGCTGTCATCTTGGTTCAACCACCTCCCGCGCCGAGGACGACCACGAGTACTCCTCCCGTGCCCGATTCTAGCAAGCTACCTCAACGCGATGCATCGTTTTCTCAAGATATGAACTGCTCCTCGTGTGTGTGTGCCTACTACCTATTGCTACATGCTTTGTCTCTGAGCATCATTTGTGCCCTACCTACGTCGATTCATTCATCTAATCTAGTGTGACTGCACTGGTACCGTTATGTGGAGTTTGCTCTGGAGCTTGAGGCGTCGTCCTGCTGTGAGCTACATTGCTACATAGGATCACATACGGGTTTGTTTTCCTAGGTAGGGCCCTTGCAGTGTGAAGCGCTCTGCACACACGTGTCTAATTAGCATGGTAGTTTGGGCAAGGTCATTAGATCTCTAAAATCAGCAGCAATGCAGCCTGACTGAAAAGTGGAGGAGAGGGGGAAGGGGGACCGACCGCTAGAGATGTGGAGGAGATGGAGGTAAGGGGAGGTGCTAGAGAGACGACAGTGGTGGTTGGCCGGTGCTTTGCAGAAGAGAGAGGAGATAGTGAGAGAGATTCAAGAGGTACCGAGAATTGAAGAGATATAGTTGATATTCTGTTAATCAAATCGAAAGCTCTAAACAAACTGTCTTCGCCAAGGTCTGCGCCACTAGGATCACCCCAGTCATGGGATTCCTGACGCACTCTCTTCAGTTTTCCAGCTTGAAGGAACTTGCTTGTTTCATGATGGGATCCTTGCCCTCCATGAGATCATTCATGAGGTTAAGGCGCGTGATACGTTGCAAACGTATCCATAATTTTTGATGTTCCATGCTTGGTTTTATCTACTTTCTTATATTTTGTCCACACTTTGGAGTACTTTTCATATGATTCCTTGGACTAACCTATTAACAAGAGCCACAGTGCCAGCTGCCTGTTTTCAGATGTTTTGGTTCCAGGAAAGTCAAAAAATGAATATTCTCGAAATTGGATGGGACAAAAGCCAAAGTCAGTGTTTCACCGAGGGACACCTGGAGCCAAAATACGAGATGGAGTGGGGCTGGGGCCCAGCCACACCACCTGGCCACGCGGGCTAGGCCTGGCCGCGCAAGGGGTGGTCTGGCTGCCCCAGACACCCCCTCGGTGTCCCTCTTTGCCTATAAGTTGCCTTCTGACCTAAAAACACAGGGAGGGTTTGACGTTTTTCCAAAAAGAGTTCTGCTCTGGTGCCACCACCAGATTCCGCGATTCGGAACCAGAAACTCCGTTCTGGCACCCTGCCGGGACGGGGAATTGGAGGAGATCATCACCATCATCATTACCATCGCTTCTCCATCGACCATCCATGTTTCCCCCATCTATGAGTGAGTAATCCCTCGCTGTAGGCTATGGGGGTGGTAGGGATTGGATGAGATCGTTCATATAATGGCATCAGATTGTTAGGGCATGGTGCCTATTATCTACTATTAGTGCTTTTTGACTTTGTTGCGACTTGTTATGCTTAATGCTTGTCACTAGGGCCCGAGTGCCATGATTTTAGATATGAACATTTTATTGATTCATTATGATAGTATTGTTTATGGTCTTACCTGCAAGTTATATACACATATTGTTTTCTGGAACCAATGGCCCCGAAGTGATAGAAATCGGGATAACCGGAGGGAATGGCTTTGATGTGAGGATCACATGTGTTTATGGAGTGTTAATGCTTTGCTCCGGTGCTCTATTAAAAGGAGCACCTTAATTTCCAGTAGTTCCCTTGAGGCCCCGCTACAAACGGGTTGGCAGGACAAAAGATGTTGTGCAAGTTCTCATTGCGAGCACGTATGACTATATATGGAACACGTGCCTAGGATTATTTAGTACTTGGATGGTTTATCTTATTTATCAGCAAATACCCTATGTTATGATTTCTATATGAATTGTCTTGTCCATGCAATGCCCGTCCATCTATCCCTATGCCTATCGCGCTTTAATCCTACTGTTTACTGCAATTGTTACTACTGTATTTACTTTCACTACTACTATTACTTTGTTATCGCTACTCCAAACCTGTTGCTACTGATAAACTGCTATGAGCAAGATGTTTCTAGGTGTAGCTGAACTGATAACTCAGTTGTTAAGGCTTATAAATATTATTTGGCTCCCCTTGTGTCGAATTAATAAATTGGGTTTCACTTCCCTCAAAAATACTGCGATACACCCCCTATACTTGTGGGTCACCAAGACTATTTTCTGGCGCCGTTGCCGGGGAGCATAGCTTTATTTATCAAGTCCACTTGGAATCACTATTGTTCAAGCTTAGTTTATTTCCACCTTGTTTGCTTATTTCTTTATCAAAAATACAAAAAAAATTAGTTCCTACTCTAGTTGTTATTTTCGTTGGTCTGTTATTGTCTTGCTTTATCATGCTTTCTATCAATGGTTGGTTTCTTTGAAACTGAATCTTATTGGCAAGGTGGGTTCACGGAAGAACTAAAAAATATTATTATAAGGAACACCGCTTGTCATAAAAAGGGAAACACTTATGGGAACAAATTGATAAATTGTATACCATTACTATAAACGTGTATTCTAGTTATAATGTTACTTATTGCTTTGATAAATCTTGTTGCTGTAGGAGGTACAAACACCTCCCTTTTCAATGTGAGTATGATGATGATGTTACCATATCTTCTTATGTTAAGGGAAATTATGACTTTTATGATCTGGAACAAATTGAGGAATTTATTGCTTGGACAGGTGCATTTGAACTTGCTAGTTTATTTGAAAATATTGATGATTCACCTTATAAATATGAGGTTTATGATATACTTAAATTTTTCTTTGATAATTACAAGGAATAAAATGGCTATATTCTTGAATATATTAATAGATGCTTTCCACAAATGGAAGAGACTAATGCCTTGCAGGATCTTATGGAAGAAGAAATTGATGAACCTGAAAGCTCATTAGATGAAAAAGAGGAGGAGAGTGATGAACAAAAGGAGGAAGAATGGATTAGCTACCCATGCCTACCTTCTAATGAGAGTAACTCTTTATCCCTTACATTATTTGATTGTCCCCCATGCTTACCAAAGGAGGATGAATGTTATGCTCATGTTATCTATGATAATCCTTTATTTGTGCCTAACTTCGAGATGCATGGTACTAAAGAGTTTTTCTTAGAAATTGTTTGTGATAAAGCTCTAGACGATGGTCTTATATTGATCAGTCATCTTGTTATAGAATTGTTAAAAGTGGGTTTGAAGGTTTTAATCCCACTATTTTTGAGCTTGATAAAAATTATCTTTTTGTAGAATATGAAAAGCATGCTTTATGTGATAGTTATATTGTTGAGTTTATTCATGAGGCTACTGAAAATTATTATGAGAGAGGAAAATATGGTTGTAGAAGTTTTCATGGTATTGAAACACCTCTCTATGTGCTGAAAGTTTTGAAGTTACTCTTATTTTATCTTCCTATGCCTGTCACTTTGTTCTTTGCGAATTTATTTGCATACAAGATTCCTATGCATAGGAAGTGGGTTGGACTTAAATGTGTTTTGAATTTGCTTCTTGATACTCTCTTTTACTTCAATTCATATTTCGTATGCGAGCATCCTCTAAAACTATCATGCCTAACTTAAAGGCGTTAAATAAAAGTACTTATTGGGAGATAACCCAAAAGTTTTAGATGAGTCTTGGAAGTTACTACTTCAGTAATAACCGCTCCTTATCCTTTTTATTTGCTTTTTGTGCCAAGAGCAACCTCTAATGAGAGAGAAGTAATGGTTGGGAAAGTTGTTGTCCTGAAACAGATTTCTGTGCTTCACCGTAAAACTTCGTGTAAAATCTCTGTACGTCCTTTTGAGGCGTGAGTTTTTGTGCTTCTGCCCCAGGTTGTTATCTAACTTTCATTAGTTCAACAGTTTTCGATTTGAGCAACAGAAGGTCTTCGACGAAATTCGTCTTTACCTACTGGTCTGTTTTGACAGATTTCTGCCTTTATTTGCATTTGCTTCTTGTTGGTTCCTTTTTGAGTTCTTTTGGGGAATTGGGCTTTTTGAGGGAAGTGCTACAGTAGCTTGTGTTTTAATGGGAGTTTTATTGGTGTTGGAACTGAACCCAAAGACTTATTATCTTGAGTGCACTAATGTTGCTAATAAAGATTTTGTGATGTTTTGTATGAAGGAAAAATATCAGGTGTATGGGAGGAATGAGTAATGAGATGAAGGATGGACTAAATATCAAGCTTGCAGATGCCACCCGTGTCACCCCAAGAAATATTCAAGAGGTACAAGCGAGAAAGCTTGGGGATGCCCAAGGCACCCCCCTTCTTCATCAATTAAAATATCAGGTTTCTTCTAAACACTTCATTTTTTATTGTTTCATGCACAGTTGTGTTGTCCTTGGAGCGTCTTCTTTTTCATTTTCGTTTTGGTTTTTCGTTCGCTCTGTTTTCTTAGTTTTCTGAATAAATTGGTTGGACCCCCTCTTTCATGCATTGGTTTTCAAATAGTTTGGTTTTGATTGGAAAAGAGTAGGAAAGTTCATGCTTAAGTGGTAAAGAGAGCTTGTTTTTGACTGTGGCCTGTGCTTTGTCATGCCATGCTTGATAATTGTTTTGACTTTATGCTTACATTCTTTGTTGTAACATGACTTGTTATAAACAATTGAGATTGCTTAATGTGCCTTTGAAGAATCATGCATTGTTTTAGCATATTAAAGCATAGTATTGTGGTATTCTCCTTGGATGCTTTATTTGGGTTGACTTGGCGCATGATCACACCATGTTATGACTATTCCAAGTCACCATAGCCTTGATGATCCTTTAGTTTTCAACTTGTAGTATCACTTTATGCTTTGATTAATGATGTTTTGTCGCTCTGCATGATTATGGCCATTATTGCTCTCTTAGTTGGTCGCTCCCAGTCTTTTGCTAGCCTCCGTAACCAAGTATGAGTTCCACTGATGCATCCAACTCCTAAAACCAAGTTATTCCAAAGAGTCCACCATACCTACCTATTAGCTTATGCTATTCCAAGTATATTCATGTTTTTATCTACCTTCCGAATTAAACTTGTTATGAGAAAACTAGTGATTAAAGCTCTCACGAACTTGATGTCACACTTTACTTTTCTTGCCCTTAATAAACTTGAACCATTGTGTCGTCTGTGTTGTATATGCTTGCACTTATATGTTGGGGATTAGCAGAACCATGCTATCATGGGGAACGCATTCCACATTGCACTTGTACTTTGTACCTAGTTGATATCATGCTCTTTTGTCTATGGATGTCGTCGGTGTGAAATGAAAGGGGAGCTTGTAAGTCCATGGAGTTATGTATGTGTGTTAGAGAAACGCCTGGGCCGCTGGTCTAATCCATGCCGTCATGGTGGAAACCTGCATCGTAACCATAATGAGCTGTCTATGAAGCATTCTTCTTATAAAAAAAGAGTCAGATATTGAGAAAAAGAGAAACAGAAAAAAAGAGATATGAGAAAAGAGGAAAGAGAGAAAAAAAGCACCATTTTCCCATGGTAAATAAGAAGATTGCTGAGATGCTCATTGTCTTCTTGCCGTCATTTTGATATGGGGATTCTTCCGTATCATCGGGCAAGGGGTACCCCGTTGGCGGTTCTCTATGATACACATTACTTACAATGACAAGAACTTACCGGTAACTAAACTTGAGTAGCATGAGGAGCGGCCCTCGTATTCAAGGGACATGAGATTTCCAACTTATACTTTGTCAAGCATATACTTCATAGTTTGTTTACTTTAACCTTAACCACTTCAAGATGCTTGTGATAGGGGCAATGAGAGCTGAAAGCTAATAAGTACCATAAATTTTGGAAGCTCTTTATGAAACTTGAGTCTCTACTTCCTTCTTTCAAGGCCTTTCTTTTACTTTTATCTTGAGTCTCCACCTTCTATCTTTATGCACCTACTTTGAGAGCATAGTGGCCATTCTTAGTTCTATGTGCATTGTCCCAAGACTTGTTGATTGATGCATAGCTTTGATATTGCTTGTTTTAAACTATTTGTATCTAGTCACTCTTATGAACTTTGAAGGTGTCCTATGCATTTATGTTTGCTACTCTATGAGGGACAAGTTGAATGCCACTATGCGATGTTTTCTTTATGTGAAACAAACAAACGTCTTGCAAAGCATTGTTATTCATGAATCTTTTGTTTGTGCCTTTTCATGTTGCAACATAGTTGCTTTGTCTTATTGCTAGAACTTTATATTTCATGTTATGTTGATGTACTATGATCCCAGCTATGAATGTTTTACAAATACTTTCATAAAGTTTATGATGGTGCATGTCACCTTAAAAATTATTCTTTCTTTTTATCACTTACCTACTCGAGGACGAGCAGGAGTTAAGCTTGGGGATGTTGATACATTGCAAACGTATCCATAATTTTTGATGTTCCATGCTTGGTTTTATATACTTTCTTATGTTTTATCCACACTTTGGAGTACTTTTCATATGATTCCTTATACTAATCTATTAATAAGAGCCACAGTGCCAGCTGCCCGTTTTCTGATGTTTTTGGTTCCAGGAAAGTCAGAAAATGAATATTCTCGAAATTGGTCGGGACAAAAGCCAAAGTCAGTTTTTCACGAGGGACACCTAGAGCGAGAATACGAGACAGAGTGGGGCTGGGGCCCACCCACACCACCTGGCCGCGCGGGCTAGGCCTGGCCGCGCCAGGGGGTGGTCTGGCCGCCCCAAACACCCCCTCGGTCTCCCTCTTCGCCTATAAGTTGCCTTCTGACCTAAAAACTCAGGGGGGTTCGACGTTTTTCAGAAAGAGTTCTGCTCTGGTGCCACCACCAGATTCCGCAATTCTGAACCAGAAACTCCGTTCTGGCACCCTTCTGGGATGGGGAATTGGAGGAGATCATCGCCATCATCATCACCATCGCTTCTCCATCGACCATCCATGTTTCCCCCATCTATGAGTGAGTAATCCCCCAATGTAGGCTATGGGGATGGTAGGGATTGGATGAGATCGTTCATGTAATGGCATCAGATTGTTAGGGCATGGTGCCTAGTATCTACTATTAGTGCTTTTTGACTTTGTTGCGACTTGTTATGCTTAATGCTTGTCACTAGGGCCCGAGTGCCATGATTTCAGATCTGAACATGTTATTGATTCATTATGATAGTATTGTTTATGTTCTTACCTGCAAGTTGTATACACATATTGTTGTCCAGAACCAATGGCCTCGAAGTGACAGAAATCGGGATAACCAGAGGGAATGGCTTTGATGTGAGGATTACATGTGTTCACGGAGTGTTAATGCTTTTCTCCGGTGCTCTATTAAAAGGAGCACCTTAATTGCCAGTAATTCCCTTGAGGCCCCGCTGCAAACGGCTGGCAGGACAAAAGATGTTGTGCAAGTTCTCATTGCAAGCACGTATGACTATATGTGGAACACATGCCTAGGATTATTTAGTACTTGGATGCTTTATCTTATTTATCTGCAAATGCCCTATGTTCTGATTGCTATATGAATTATCTTGTCCATGCAACGCCCGTCCATACATCCCTATGCCTACCGCACTTTAATCCTACTGTTTACTGCAATTGTCACTAATGTCTTTACTTTCACTACTGCTATTACTTTGCTATCGCTACTCCAAAACTGTTGCTACTGATAAACTGATGTGAGCAAGATTGTTTCCAAGTTGTTAAGGCTTATAAATATTCTTTGGCTCCCCTTGAAGGGAGTGTTCCTCAAGTTAGACTTCCAGAAGGCGTATGGTCGGTTGGATTGGGCGTTTCTGAGGCAAGTCCTCCAACACCGAGGGCTTGTTGACAGGGTGATTAACTGGATTATGCAGTTCGTCATGAGTGGTAACACCACTATAAACATCAATGGGGAGGTGGGCCCCTACTTTAGGCCCTCCTGCGGGGTTAGACCGGGGGATCCGATATCACCCTTCATGTTTAACTCGGCAGTAGATGCCCTGGTGGAGATTTTGGATAGAGCAAAAATCGCCAGCCACATTTCGGGTGTGGTAGGGCATCTTATCCCTGGAGGTGGAATCACCCACCTCTAGTATGCGGATGATACCATGATTATGGTCCAGGGCTCAGAGCTCGATATCATCAATTTGAAATTCTTGCTCATTTGCATTGTATCCATGTCAGGGCTCATGATTAACTTCGGCAAGAGCGAGGTTATGATCTTGGGTTACTCGGACGAGTAGAGCACCACATTGCAGACAACCTCAACTACAAGCTAGCAGATTTTCCTATCATGTATTTGGGCATGCCTATTAGAGATACTCGGTTCTTGATCAAGGATCTGGAACACTCTAGGTTAAAGAGAGAGAAAGAACTTCTTACAAAGAAGAACTAGAAATAAGAATTAAGAACTATCTGGTAACTATGACTAGCATCTAAACTATTTGGCTTGCCATTGCTGCTATTGCAATGCTCTACAGAAATAGGTTTTATGGCTAGAGAATCTACTCCTATCTAAACCGACACTTTATCTTCACTTTAGCTGATGTATATGTTGACTTCATTGACTTTATTGAAGGACTTGAGTTGTCGATGATGGTTTCTTGAGCAGACATTGATGTCGAGGTCATCTTCAATGGCTTAGAACCTAGCAAGGGTTAAGAAGGTATGGTTGAGTACGGGCGTACTCAGCGAGTTCACTAAAAAGGAGTGTATGATGCACTATCTCTACAGCCACAGACCATAGGTCGTAGGCAATGCAGGTTTTCGTCAACATTTCTTAAAAGGTTGCTTTTATTCTGAAAGCTATGTCCGACAGCCAACACAGGTTGACCAGAACCTTCGTGGGGTTCCTTTCCTTCCATGTTCGTAGCTCCTTCTCGGAATAAGGAGTAACATGTCACAATTCTTGCACTCTGCAGAGGTGCGTCACTTTTCCAACAAGAGACCTTAGCTTTGTTGCACAAACGAGTTGCATTCTCATCCACACTTCCTTGGTGTGGGGCCCAGTCTAAGATCCAAGCCAGTACTACCCTCTCCGCGACCCCATATGTCTGCATGATCCTCCGGGGCTGACTCCACGTCCGTTAAGCCCCCAACTAGGGTGGGCTACAACCATGGTGAGTTCCCGAAGACTCTATGAGCTGGTGATGCCCCTGGAGGTCCGGATATACCTCCGACAGCCACTCATAAATAATCTAGACACCAAAATCGTGGGGCCTAAGGGTTCCCACCCATATGCTGGATCCACACAAGGAATCCCAGCGTCACGATAAGGTCATCTTGCCTCCATATGAAAGGAAGAAGATACAACTGACTTCTCCGTCCCATTCCAAATCTCATGGTTGAAGCGTATTATACGGCGCTAGAATCACTGGCAACATTGGTTGTTAAGTTCTAGATGATACATTACTGTACAATGGTGTTTTCATTGCCAGTTATTATAGATTAGCTGATCACGCTGGATCAGTAACCAATATTTCCAGCTAATTGTGAAAGTAGTGTTTTCGACCTTTTTGAAATGCAGGTGATGACACAGTTGAGTTACAAGCATAGAAAATAATCAAAGGACATGAGCAAGTTGTGAACTTGCCTTTTGTGATTGCAAGATCATGCACTCACGGTCTTCAAGACAATAGAAGATCCAAATTCTGTAAACAGCATCATTGGTCCGGTAAGGACTAATGTTTAAAGAAGCAAGATGTAATGTCCATAAGTAATATAATGCAATTTGATAAACGTGAATTCCCGGAATAGTCGTATCTGATCTAGGGTTTGGAAATTAGGAATGGTTCTTTAGAATGTGTTTCACTTTTATATCAGTTTCACACTTGTGCTTCTTGTTAAGGCTTGTGCAAGTATGTGAAACAATATGTAAGTACAACAAGTAATATGCAATACTAAAGCACTCAAATTGTAATGGTATCTAAAATATTACTTAAACAATATTAAGACTCCATTAGAGCTTTTAAATACGTGTTCAGGGATTACTTTTAATGTTTCTTAACTTTTGAGGAAAGATTACTTTTACAAAGTAAAAAGTATTTAAACTTAAATTTAACACTTTAAGGTTTCTTATTAGCTAAGATTATTAAATAGGAAAACATTACTACATTAAATAATCATAGTATAAGTGAATTCATTTACCTTTTTATCTTAGAAATCAATGGTTATACTTAATAAGTAAATAATAGGTATTACTTCAATTACTTTGGAATTTGGTTTAAATCTTTAAGTAGTGTTCTCAAATTGGGAAAGAATTAGTAAATAAAAGTTTGGCGACGTTATAAGTGCATAGGATTCTTGTGATAGACAATATACCATTTTAGTTGATTTTATAATTAGTAAAAATCTTTTAGGAAAACTAAAATACCCTTAATTTGAGATGATAGTTTTAGTAGTTACATTTTAAAATGGTTTGACCTATTTTAATTTCCATTCAAAATTATTTGACTTGTTATTACATTTTTAGACTCTAAACAAATCATAATAAAAGTAATAGTAAATTTTTATGTATTTTTAAGGAATTAAAATAAAAGAAAAGGGTTAAAATAAGATTTATTAGACCTTTACCTTTTATTTTACTTCAAAAGTAAGAGTTGACATTTTTAATGTGTATAATTTTTTTTCTGATCATTTTGGTATAACATAAGTATTTTTGTGAATTTTAAATAATAAGATATGACTTTTATAAGTTTAATCACTTTATAAAACTAAATAAATAATAAATATTAGTTAAATGATACAAAAATAAGTGAAACAAGTTTATAAATGTAGATTTTGTTTTTATAAGAATTTTGGTATATATATTTTTTCTTATTTACCAATATTAAAATATTAATTTTCAAAGTATTATTACTTATAAAATCTTTATTAAATAATAATTATTTAAATATTTAACACAATAATATTTGATAATAAGTTTATAATATAGGTTTTATTTTTCTAAGCATTTTTATATATTATATACATTTTTGTGAATTATAAAACAAAAGTTATTCAGTTTATAAGATTTAATCATTTCCTAAATTCCTAAAATATATTTATAATCGAATTTATAATGTTTATTCATTTTCTAATTGGAACTTTAACACAAGAATACTTTTTATACAACACATAAACCTACCCAGGGTCACGAACATGCGGGCATGTGGCCACGTCCACGCGAGACAAAAACCTTTTATACCCCACTTTTTCTACCCCACCCACTGACTATGGGACACATGCCACATCATATTCATAAATAATAAAACAACTAATTAAATGGCTTATGACATCAGCATGAGGTCATGCTGACTTCACTCGCGGTTGTTCTTCCCAGGTTGTGGATCGATCTCTTGATTGAGAGCACGCGAGCCAACGGAAGTGGGTGTGCTGGACAGAGGAGAACGAGGCAAATCTAATGGTACTAGCTACGATCGTTTTTGGTCACCGGAACCTCGTCAGCGACGAGCTCCCGTGCGGTGCGGTCGGGTCTCCCACGGACAGATGGCTAGATGAGCAGGCGGCGAATCAGCGAGCACCACACGAACGAGAAACTCACCGGGAACGCGATGATGCGGTCGATGAAGCGAAGTGCAGCCGGAATCACCGGGGATCGCCGGTGACTGACGGCCGAGCGATGCTTCAATTGGCTCAACTACGGGTTCTCCGGCTTCCGTGGACTATCTAGGAAGAACAAGAAGGATACGGCGAGCACGGGAGTGCTCTCCGTTGGAATTAGGGGGTCGGAGACGGTAAGAACAACGAGCTCCTCACGGCATAGAGAGGAAGAGAGGGAGGGAAATGAGGATGAGGATGGATGGGAGGCATCTCGGTGTCGATCTTATCCCTCCAGGCGTCGGTGGCACGAATCTAGACAAACTCTACGTCACGGCGTGGCGGCGGACGGCGGAGCTCCGGCCAGCGAGCTGTCTTTGTGCGTAACAGTGACGACGATGGCCTTTTTGCAAGAAACCCCCTGGCCGAATGTCTGTCTCAACCCGCAGTACTTCCTTCGGTCCCACTTGTCAGCCAGAGCACTGAAGATGACCTGGCTGGTGTTGGACTGCTGTTGGGTCAGAACCGAGCGAGCGAATTACTCCTGGGGCTGCACGTGAGCGGCGGGTAATGCAAGGGCAACCTAGGCCGTGGGACGACTCTGAAATCTGCTGATTCTCTTTTTTTCTTCTCTATTTCTATTTTCTGTTTTTATAAAATATTTCAAATTTTAATTTCTTTAAGGTTTTAAATATACAGAATTTTCTAAGACATGGATATTATGATAGAGGTTAATTATAACCAATTTCTCTACATTTTTTTGTTGTGTATACAAAATCTGTTATTATATGTAAGGTTCTTTTATTTAATAAAGTAAATATAACTTAGGATTTTAGGGTTTACTTCCTATAAGAGAATCTTATAGAAATGATTAGTATTACCACTAAAAGAATGTAATAGCAATGGGTTAAGATGGATATTTATATGTACAGAATCTTATTCCTACTTATCTTCATAAAGGATTTATCTATATACATTATAAGGTATTAATATTTGTGGTTCCAATTGGGGTGATATAAGTTTCATGGTCCTCCATATTTGGTGATTTGCCAAATCCTATACTACTTGGTTTGTAGAGTTTAGAATTACCACATAACACTTTTGGTTAGGTAATGATGAATCAATATCAATCATTGGTAGAGAAATACTAAGGTTTATTCGAATATAGGTATATGGGTTTTGAGATAATAAAGCAAACCAAAGCTTTCATCTGTAAACATCCATCTCATTCTCTAATTATCTTTTGGAAAGTTTCACTTGTCCAGGAGATGTTATCCAATGGTTACCTAGTATAGGAAATGGTTTCCCTATCCACTTGATTCCAGGGTTTTGAATAATGAAGTAAACAGGTGTCTTGTCATGTCCACATATATAGCTAGCTAAAGGTTTCAAAAGAATTCTTACCTCAATACTTCACTAAGCTTATCTTGAGATAATGAATTCCTTTCCTAAATATACTCTATATCTCTCTCTTATCTTATTCACAAAGATCACATCTTCCTGAATAAGATAATCATCTGACTCCACCATATCCATCACCATATGATGACATGGTCATGTCACTTCAACAATACTCCATTCTTCTATATATAACTTCCAATACTAAACTACCCTTGGTGAATTCATCAATGTAGCTACTTCTAACTCCATCCATTAATTCCTTTAATTCCATCATGCAACTATATCCAAGGTTTACAAGATTATAGTTCTATCTATATATCACATGTGATAACAATCCTCTAGAATAGGTATGGTACTACTCCCACAATACAAGTTGTCCTTGTATTAACTTGGTTAAGCTACTATGCCTCCAACTACTCCATACAACTCATCAAACACTTCATCATACTCTAGCTTGACTTCTAATGATCAAGCTAGATGTTTCAGCTTACTAGGACTTGCCTAACTTGGTATATTCATAACCCTTCTTCAACACCTAATCATCTATTCTCAAGTGACTTGAGAATAATGACCACCATAATTTGATCATACAAAGCTTAGCCTTCTAATTGTTTGATCAAGATCTATACTCAACTAAGTAGTAAACTTGTATTTGTCTCTCTATAGACTTATCTTGTTAAGCAAGCTTACTCTAAGTCTATATCCACTTGTCCTAACAAGATTGTAAATACTGCTTCTAGTTAACTCATGAGTGAGTTAACTCCTCCAACATCAAATGGTTTGATCTCCACTAAGGATCACATTCCATTGATGATGGTACACTCAACCATATCTAGTTCTTCCTTCAGATTAATTTACTTAAGGTATTTGGAAGGTCAAGACAATAGGTCAAAGGCTATGAGTCAATAAGTTCTAGGTCAAGAATTGATCACTCAATAGTGATGATCCATTGACACTAGGACTTGGTTAAATAGTATTATCAACTATTAACATGCCACTAAGGCTATGAGATGCCTGGTCTTGGCTTATCTTCCATTATACTTCCTTTGTGATAAGAATTGATGCTTAAGAACTACCATGATACCCATGGTAGATATCACTATGGCAAACAAGTGTATCAAGATTTAGTTATAGAGTTTCTTTTACTTAAGTTATATACTTAACTTGGTATACAAAGTTTATGGTAGGTAATATCTTAATATAATATTTAGAACATTAAGTATTCATCCTTGAGTTGTGGTATGGAATACCATGTAATGATCTCTAGAAGATCAAGTACTCCTTATTAAGTAGTGTGTTGTGACTTAGTTTTATTACATTTGATCTACCCTTAAATCAAATTATATTCCCCAAAGATAAGGTTAGGAAAGGTCATATTGAAACTTATCGTAGTCAACTTGATGATCTACTTCAGTTCCACCAAGTTAAGAGAAGCTTCAATCACTTTGACAAGTTTTATTTAAAAGCACGAAAATTATACGGATTTTCTATGCATGAATGCAATGCACACACCTATGTTCAGCTTATTTCTAAGCTCTAATGCCGGGATGTTACACCTATGTGGCAAGCATGTAGCCCAGTCCATGACGGACTTTTTATTGGGCCAAGCCCAATAACTTGGCCCATATGCTTAGCCCGTAGCCTATTTTGTCTAATTTTTTTAGCTGGTCCTACTAATCAGATGGGATCCACTTGCAGGTCAATGAGTCAGCCCCACTTGTTAGGTCAATGAGTTGGTCCCACTTGTCAGGTTAATGAGTTGGTGATTTTTTAATTTTAAATAAAACCCACAGATAGGTCTCAATTATTAGGTGTGTATTTTATGAATCGCACGTCAATTCTTAACAGATGCAATAACGAATAATGTTTTCCAAACAGAGCATATAAACAGATAGTGTTTCATAGAATAGCCAAATAAGGTAGATTACAATCATAAATAGTAATATCAGGTGTTCAACAATCAGGCCACTCAATAAACATGGGATAGCACATCTTTCCCTAACTGCGCCGACTAGCCACAAGTACGGCTTGGCAACCTTAGACTAGACTGCATGCACCAGATCCTAATCTTGGTGTGATTGCCTAAGACAAATCAAATGAAACTTTCCAATCTTCTTCCCTCTTCCATGCACAAGCTGCATCATTAGTGAGAATAGGTGAGCACCAGGATACAACACGATATTTTCAAAAGCATCAGAACTGTATAAACAAGGCATATATAGTATAGGCTAAAAGATGTAGCCTATATTTTCATAAATTGCTATAAAAATTAAACCAAGCTCATGTTTCAGGCTATTATGCTATAGAAGATAAACTGTAGTAATGTCAGCATACTAGTAACATTGCTAGAATATACATGGTGAATTAAGTACAAGGTAAGCAGAATACTACCAAGGAATCGAAGTAAATGGTAACAGCAGCAAGTAAATATTCAACAAGGCAAGACTCGGGGTAACAACAGGAAGGAAGGACGGACCAGACATTAATGCTCGCTTATCCGCCCATCCTTTTACAGTACCATATTGCACAAATACACAACCAGAGATGAGAAAATAATAGCTCAGGACCTGACAATCTATCAGCTCTAGGAGGTGAAAAATGCAGCGGCAAAATTGGGAGGTCATTACTCAAAAACCTTGGAAACCTCCAGATAAGATGTCAGCTGAGACTTCACCACCAACACAAACCAGATCGCAGCAACACAAACACAAGACCAAGGAGATGCTAAGGGGATGGATTAAGGGTACTTCATCATGCGATTCATAAGGAACTGAATATGGCACACCATTAATAATTGTCATGTGCGTTTGGTTAATCAAGACAAAGAACTGAATATGGCACACTACTTGAGAGGGACAAAAAAATGTTCAAGTAGGCAGTATGGAAAATCATGTAGAACTGCATTACACACTAAAATATATGCAATTTTACTACCCTTTTTCACAAGAAAAGTAAAGGCCACTTATACTTAAGTGGCATGAGCACCAGGATACATAACAACATAAAGGATATGGCTAACCAAATATTGTTTCTTGTTACTAAGCGAAGGCAAATTTCTTGAACAAAAAGTGGCAATAGTCACTTTCCATGCAGTGAATCAGATCCATCAAGATATATTTTCTATCACAATGCACTGTCAGTACCAACAATAAAACAAAATAGTGACAAACAAAATAAATACAGATCTACAGGCCTAAATCAATATGGAAAGCACAAGAGATCATTCAGTGTTTTCTATTGCAGGGTCAACTACATAGCAACATATGTTGACAGCTCTAAAATCACTAGGAAGCATAATTAACAATCACAAAAGTTACAAGTTATTGATAGGAAGCAATAAAAGGGCCACACACTTGTTCTGTTGGATATTAAAAATCAAGTTCTAGCAACATAAGCAATATTTGATATTCTTTACAGTTGCAAGCACAACAACCACATGAAGGCATGATTAACATCCCATGCGACGTAAGTTGAGTAGTACCGAGAATGGGATAGAGCAAACACTTAAATAATCTCATGGGGAACAAGTTGAGTAGTACCAAGAATGTGGTTCCATGGTCTAGGTTGTTGCGCTCTAGCACACAGAGGTAAGGATCATAGCTCCATCAGGTCTGCAAAAACCGAGCAAGGTGGGGGTCAACAAGCATGAATGAGTGTTATCAATGATAGAGCATTAAACAAGCAAATAAAAACATCTATGGGCAGAGCTATTTTCTATGCGCCCTGTGTATTCAGTCACAACATGTAGCAAGATAGCACAGTACATATAAGGTCCTAGTTATTACATTACTTACAACTATTCGTTCTATGCTGACTGATAGAGATAGCACACTGTTTTTAAATCAAGACAATGTAGGACAATAAGTTGTAGAGTTGTGGATAAATCAGAAAAGATATTTATCACAGGTAAAATGCTATGAGTTTCTATGTGACAATTTACTCTAAAACTCTCTTTAAACTCAGATCAGTTACAAGAGATACCATGGCACAACAAGAAGCAAATATGTCAATACCACAAGCCACATGTGATACCTAAGAAAAATTATTCATTCAAAAGAATAAAGATGTGCAAGCACCACAATACACATATTTATATCTCCCTTAATGACAATATACTAGGTATAAACTTCCGTCATGTTTGTAGCGATAGCAGACTTGGCTACCAAAAAAACCTCTTCTATTAGAGAGCATCCATGTACTTGCCGAGAAAAATTCCTGTGAGTTTACATTTTTGGTGGCTGCAATATGGAGATCGATCAGCAGAGTGGACAACAAGGACAAGCTAGCAAAGACATACAAGTGAGAACAGTCAAAGAATAAGCTAACAGAAATATTTAAGGTGAACATCAGGTGTGAATATTAGAAGGGAAATGGCTAGACAACAAAAGTCACAGGCGTAAAGTGTGCTCTTAGATAGATCTAATAAAAATGCTAATTGGGGTAGGGCATTCGAAAATAAAGAACTTGATATCGTTCATGTATAGATATTTCAAAAGTAACTTGAGATATGCAGTTAGCCTAACTATGTGAACAGCCTAGTCTCAAGAAATATACTAGCGTTTAAATTTGAATGAAATATCCCTAAACAAGAAGTATATAGCAACAGTACTGCTCTAAGCTTCATTCACTGGCAAGTTAAAAAAATACCAAGCAAGTCATTAATCAAATTCTAATGACTTCATAGATTGTGGAAACATGAGAATAAATCTAGAGAACAACAAGAGTAACACATACAAAAGATCTTCTGAATAAATATCTCACCAAGTTCTCAAGTACAACAAACAAACACGTAGTAACACATGGGACACAAGTGAACAGCAACCCTTGAAGTTTGTCAGTTGTAACATGCAGTTTAGTCATGCCCTTGAACTGATCAAATAGACATGCACACTCGGTCAGATATTCTTGAAAGCTTGGTGCGCTATGGAACAATGACACAAATGCACATGATCTTACTGCAACGCAAGCATGCAGGGAGGACATAGAGATCGATATATCAAAACTAAACATACACACAACTATGTGCAATTCTCCAGATTAAACAAACTGTCAAGGGTGACCAGAACCAAATTATCTACAAATTCACCAAGATTTATCGTGGCAAGAGTGAGAACAACATCGCTCCTTCCCAGATCCCTCTTTCCGCCTGATCTACACATGATTACTGCATACACGGAGGCGCAAATGTGCCGGATCGATCGGTAATTTAGTGGCCCCGCTGAAACCACTGGCCAAGGATCTGCAAGGAGAGAGGAGATGAGATTCGTACGTACTGGCCGCCACGTGAAAGAGGTCATCCCCCAATTAACAACATGCAACAAGTGGAGAAACTAGGAACTTGCCCACATGGAGACGATGCGTGAAAGAAGTTGACACGGTGGTTGCATATGCCAGATCCGTGCAGGGGTCCGCCTCCCGTCCGTTCCGTCCATGAATCCCGGCGATCTATTTTCCTACAGCTCACGCGACTGTAAGTCGATGGCCTCACGAACTAGAATGGGAGAGAGGATGGGTCGTACCTCACGACGAGATTCGAAGGACCATGAAAAGGGGGTGACAATCTCGTCAGCCTGCAGCTTCCCCGGAGTGGTGACGAACATGGACACGCCACTAAGGTTCAACAACTATGGCGGCGTTGGCTTCAGATCTAGGCGCCTCCATCTCTGCCCTCTCTGCTTCTCCCGGCACCTAGCTGGTCGCCACCAGCACCATCCATGCGTCGGCCTCCCACTCCGCCGTCGCCATTGTAGAGGTTGATGATGGCTTAGGTGACGGCGGTCGGTGACGTTGAAGGGAGTGGTGCAGTGGGGGGTGATGTGCTGCAGTGAGGGGGGATACCTCTATGCGGTCGATGGGAGGGAGGGAGAAGGGTGGAGACGCGGCTCGCTAGGGCGGGAGGGATAAGGGATCGATGCGGGTGTTGGATTGAGAGAGGGTGGGGGAGGGAAAAAGATGAGTTGGGGATTAGGGTTATAAGAGAAGAGGAGGGAACTTAAACGAAAATTTTGTTTCACCACCACGCGTGGATGGATGAGTTGCGCGCTTGCAATTTTCATTTGGAAATTCATGTTAGGCGGGCTCCACTTGTCAGTTTTATTGCACATTAGACAGTTGGCCCTACGTGTAAGGTCGATGAGGCTGACGTGTATGACATATTGGTTTCACACGTCATATATTGGCACCTAGTCAGTTTGGTCAACCGATCAACGTGTGGGTCCCATATGTCAGTAGGGCAATTAACAGGTCAATGTATGGACACTAAGCGGAAATTGACACATGGATATGACACGTATGCAAACACGTTAGCAAAAGTAGACACATGGACATGACATGTGGACCAACTAACTGAGGTGGCGATATGTATTTTTGAAGTAATCATACATAGCATTCATGACCATTCAAATTGGTCATAGTTGCCTAAAATTAAAGACAAAGACAAATATTATCTATCTTATGACCAATTAGTGTAAGCAAGTTATGACCTTTCTAACAAAAAATGTCGTAGTTTTTCAGGATTTGGACCCTCCCAAATAGCCTACCACCAACTGGTTCGATATGGTCATAGATCTATGATCAAAAAAACCATGGTCGTTAAGAAAAGGTCACTAGTTAACACATTTCTTGTAGTGCTTGTCCATCATCACCATGTATTAGATGGGGCTATACCTCCTACCCAAGGGGACCCATGCAGACTTTGCCAAAGAGCTATCCAGGTTCTTCCAGGTAGCGGGGGATGGTCACCATAAATACCATATGGTGAAATGGGCGGATAACTATACCTCTAAGATCCTTGGGGGCTTAGGTATTCTTGACTTGCACCGCTTCAACGTGGCCCTGATGCTCAAATGGGTGTGGCGCATCCTCCGGGACGAGGGAGGATTTTGGCAGCAGCTCATTAAGGCGAAGTATCTCACGGATCGCTCCTTGTTAGCTTGCGAACGATGGGAGGGCTCCTAGTTTTGGCGAGCCATCCATGACATTAAGCATATCATCAGGAGGGGGGAACTCTTCGCCGTGGGCAATAGTACATGCGTCCTCTTCTGGATGGATCCCTGGCTTTGGGAGTCTCCCCTATGTCAGGAGTTCCCGGCCCTTTTTTCCATTTGCGTAGTTCACATGATGTTAGTGGTTGCGGCAGATCAGGGAGGCACCTGGAACATCCTATTCCGGAGGACCTTCGGCGATGCCGAAGCTGCTGACTATCGGAGCCTACGAGGCGGTCTACCTGCGTACCTCTCAGCCAAGAGGGATGGGGTGTCCTGGCGCCAGTCTCCTTTGGGAACATTCTCAGTTAGTTCGTCTTAAGATCCTTGTTCCGGGGACTGGAGCTCCCGTGGATGACTCGCCTTTGGAAGGCACCCCTTCCCCTTAGCCAGAGGATATATCTGTGGCAGCTGCTACTAGATTGCCTCCCCTCATGGGTGGAGGTGGTGAAGCACAATGGTCCTAGCAATTGTCTGTGTCCATTAAGTGGCACTCTGGAGACTTGCTCCCACATAATGTTCATGTGTCCTGTCACGTGGTTTCTTTGGAGCTTTGTCCGGGAAGCGCTTGGGCATGCTTGGTAGGCCCAAGAGCTCTGGAAGTTCCTGACAACGGAGAGAAACCGGGACGAAGGGAGGCGCCACCTCTTCTGACTTGTGTTTGCGGACCTTACCTAGACGTCATGGAACATTTGTTATAAGATGGTGATAGAAAATATCTTCCCTTGACGGGCCTCTGATTCTATTTTTGCTTTTCTTTCCTACCTGCAGCAGTGGTACATGCTATCTAAGCAGCGCGATGCATAATAGAAATGAAGTACATCTATGGGCATATCACGGGCATAGATGTATGCGTCTGTCGAATAGTTATTGGTGGCTTCCTCGCCACAATAATCTTAACCTTCATCGTATGCTTATTTCTTTAATAGGTGAGTTTGGGAAATATAAATGGTCCGTTCATTTGTTAATATGCATATAAAAACATGTGACATAACATATGAAGTAACAGTTTATTTTGTTTCATAATTTTAAAATTGAAGTACTTCACCACTATGTATGAGCCAAACTTGAAAGTGACTAGGTTTCGTCTCATAAACAGATCATAAGTTGCTAATTCTACTTGTGTTGAATTACTTTAGATGCACACATCAGAATATATAATTTTTATTTTATTTCTCTTTCCAATCATTTCTGAAATGTGCTATAATTTTTATTTTATTTCTCTTTCCAATCATTTCTGAAATGTGCTTTGCTATTTATGTTGAAGGTTAAGTTGATATTAGCTTTTTGACTGACCAATCGATGATTTTTACCAAGGTAATGCTAAATTGTACTTAGCATCAACAACAATTCTATGTACCATATATCAATAAGTTACTGTGAACGTTGTTTGATAGTAAGTTTGAAGTTTTACATCCCATATTTTAGTCTGTAGCTGACATAATTCTGAAGGCATGTGATTTTCAAAATATCTCATATTATTCTTATTTTATCAGCAGACAGTTCTTTATCGCGATAATGCCAATTACTTCCGGTGTTAATAAATAGTAACTTGAAACCACTTAGTCCAATCGAATAGTTTAATTTCTAGAATTAGAAAATATCATAATATTATTGTAGAATATGTTTACCAGTCACCATGCAATAACGAAGTTAAAAAGATATTGCTTTGTACTATATTTTCTATAGGAAGCCAAAAGTTAGAGCAACATATAAATTATTTATCTTCTTCCACTTCTTCATCCTCTCTTTACCTTTATTTTTTATTTTTGTTCTAACTAATATTTGTGCGTGCCGTTCGCCATCTCTTTAGTTTCAAAATTTCATCGGAAAGTGAAGAGAATATGCCTCAAAAGACACAACTTTATATCCATACCAACTAGATATAAAATATGGAACTTTGTATAGTTATGATGTTGTCATTGGAATTATGTATCGTATAGCCGTTCATCCTCCCAACAATTATCAGGCTAATATGGAACTTCCTCTGGCACCGCCGCGACGCGCTTCCTCTATGTTGGTTTTGGTTTCCAAAATGTTTTGGCAAACAAAGGCAAAATTGGAAATGTTTGATAATGGGATGACCATAAAGAAAAAGAAAGTGTTTTGGTCATGCCATGACCGAAGAGAAAAGGAAGTGTTTTGGTCATGGGATTACCGGGAAGGAAAAAGGTAACCCCATCCAAGTGGTTTCCAAATAAAAACTTTTTTCAAAATGTTTTTTTAGCGGAGATATAGCGTTATCTACACGAAAAAACTTGTTTTAAAAGAAACTATCCTTAGATAGAGCCAACCTACTGCTACAACCATACTGCATATCCTTTTGTTGCATTCTTCTTTAGGGTGTTTTGCGAGTGCATTCAAACATACTCACTAGCATTGTCCCTAGCTATTCACTTGGTTAGACTTCGAGAAAGATGAAGGTGAAGGATATGTCGATGACTATGCAATCTAGGAACTTCCCCGAGTCAGTTTCCTATAGGGTTAAGGCATGACATGCGCCCAATGCTTTGGTGAAGTTCCGCTGTTGTTGATTGGTGTTCGCACGACGACGATTATGTAAGGTATATCCATAAAGGCATTGATGTAAGACATGTATTTGGTATGTAATGGATGTATTCTTTGATACCTTATCAATTATGCTCCACGACATACTGATCATGGGTCGTGATTGAATGCATAAGGGATTCTCGAATGGCTAACCCAAGGGCCCCACACTCACTCTACCTATTAGCAAAAGGAATGTCATCTTCGTAGATCCAGTTGTGGATCCTAAGGCCTCCTAGGTGCTATCTAAGATTTGGGTACTCCTCTCTGATGTGTCGGTTGTTTACGCAAGGTCGATCTGCTGTTGGAGGTAACAAAATGATAGGAAGTCCAAGAATGATGGATGAAGACTCGTTAGTGTGTAATGACTAGGTGTGAATGTTGTTTCACTCTCACGCGCCAGCTAAGATGCCACCGATGGTCATGTTGTTCGTCAATATGCATGGATTCACAATTGGAGTTTCAAATATCTATGCTTTATTTTACGTGTCACTCTGTTAAGAGATGCTACCGGCAAACCAGTAAACTACGCTCCAATTGTCCACATAAGAAACCACACCACATTTACTTTACATACACTTCTATTTTTAGTTTTATTTATTACAAAGGTATCAAAATACTTTATATATCATCAGGGTCGTCTCCACAAATTTTGGGGAAGAAAAATGGTTCTGAACTCATATGGTTAAAAATTTATATACCTAAAAATACTCTCACTTAATTATATGAATTAAAAATATGTGTCATATCATATAGTATTTAGAAATATATCAACAAGTAGACATTTTTAAAGCAATGTGTGGCATTCCCTAGAAAATCAATGTGTGAATGCTTGAGGAACTACCCAACTATCTTTCCCAAGCAATTTGATTGAAGAGCAATATAGCTATACCAATTTATCAATTAATAATTATGCTCATAGATTTTTCTATTACAATCTACACAATGCCTACAACATCTAGATGAGTTACAATGGCAATTACATATACAACTAACTACAGAAAGGGTCTATGGAGCATGAACTTGTCAATTAAGAGGTTATGGAAGGAATACATATCCATAACTAGTTATGCTTATCATTTTCTTACTTATCAACACACATCAATTACATATTATTTCATTCCATTTTTTGACATGTATTATTTCATTCTTTAATTGTACGAGGTGGAGGAGAGGAAGACATAGCACTACTCCCATTCCTTATCATCACACATTAATTACATAATATTTATACTCCTACTCCAATATTATCAATGTCATTAATTATCCTTATAATTACTCACCCCGCTCCCTTTTATGAGAACGTTTTGGCAAGCCAATTAAGTCTGCCAAAAAGTCATAGATTAAAAAAAATGAAGAGATGAATACTTACTAACTTATCCTCATGCGTTCATACTATCTCCTTCCTTATCTATAAATAAAGATCACTAATTAACCTTACTATTTGCCAACTTATCATTACATCTTAATTTTATATTATTTACTTCCATATATGAACGATGTGTGGAGAGGAAGACACACCATATAATCAATACCATTAATTATTCTTTATTTATTTAGTTATCATCGTGGATTTATTATATATTATTTCCTCCCTCATTGGTATAAAGTGGCAGAGAGGAAAACATAGATGATGATAACCACATATGCCATTTTAATAGCAAAGATAAGATACAATAAATCAGGGTTATTTATAAAAAAAATCTTTTAAAAAACATACTAAAAGCCAATGTATTGGGGTGGATGGATACTCGCCCGTAGCGGAAAAAAACTAGTATAGTAAAGTAATGACAAACCAACGATTAAACCCAATGTGTTTCTATCCCTAGAAAATATGTATTTGAATCCCTTATTATCTTATTCCATCAATGAATGGAAGATATATTTACGACAATTTCTCCATCAATGAATACAAGATATTATTTATGACCTCATCTCCATCAATATCAATGAAGGAAGGAGGAGAAAATAAGGAAGCAATAAATAAAGTAAAAAAATCAAGCAAGGCAGGGAAGAAACTCCCTCCGCCGCGTCCATCCAGTTATACGTGTTGGCATCCCTGCCACGTCGCGCCACATGGGTCCCGCTCCTCGCCGTTCTATCCAAACATGACGCAAGCAAGGGAAAATAATCCTGTCAAATTCGACCGATCCGAAAGGCGTCACATGGTAGCACACATCTCAAAGCATCAAAAGGTAGAAGTAAAACCCTCTTCCCTCCCCGTTTCCTCCTTCAGTTTCTTTCTTGGCCGTATCAGTTTCTCTTTACCTCCATCTCTAAAAAGTTTCTCTACCTCTACCGCTCTCTCTTCCTAGGAGATGTTCTGCTGCTTCGGGGCCCGCTCACGTCGTGCTCAACCTGCTCCTGCGCGTGATCGATCCGTGGTGATGGCTAGCGCCCGCGTCAACAACGTGCCCCCGGCCGGCGAGGGGGGAGCCGACTCCTCCGTGGCCTCACCGCGCTCCTCCAGGTATTTCGCATCCTCTGAGCGGTCGCTGGGAGGCCACGAGGAAGGTGAGCGCTCCGGCGTTGTGGTAGCGCCGCTGCAGCCTGCTGCTGATGCAGTGGTTTGGCCCGTGGCGTTCGGGTCGGTGTCGGAGTCGGGGCTGCGCCGGGTGAAGACGGTGGCGGAGGACACCGTGTCGCGGCGCCAGTCCTTGTGCGTCTGGGCCGACGGCTCGCAGATGCACTTCTTCGCCATCTTCGACGGCCACGGTGGCCCCGAGGTAACCTTAACCTCACTTCCTCTCTCTTGCTCATTCCTGATTCCTCCACGTACGTGGCTGGCCGGACTCCAGCACAGCATCTTCCACGCCAACTCCAGCTGGAGTGCTCGACACGTCCACACTACACGTCTGACGTATTTCCTTGGTACGTTGTGGACTGCAGGTGTCTGCGCTGTGCAGGGACCATATGCACGCGATCCTGGCCCGCGCAGCAGCGGCCTACCGGGAGGAGCACCATCCGGAGAACGAAGAGGCGGAGCTTCGCGCGTGGAAGGCGGCGCTGACCCGGAGCTTCACACGGGTGGACGCGCTGGGGGCGTCAGGGGTTCCGAGGGGCTCTGTCGTGGGATCCACGGCTGTGGTGGCGCTCCTGGTCCGCGGCCACCTCCTCGTTGCCAACAGCGGCGACTCCCGCGCCGTCCTGTGCCGCGCCGGCAACGCCATCCCGCTATCCCAGGACCACAAGGTGAGCTAGCTGCTGGGGATTAACTGCATGCGTCATGCATGTGTACTGTATTTCTCACCTGCTTTGTCCAATTTGATCTTGATGCGTGGATGCAGCTGGATCGGGCAGACGAGGTGGCGCGGGTGGAGGCGGCGGGGGACACTTTGTTCTACCACAACGGGCTGCTGCGTGTGCGGGGGATCCTTGCCATGTCGCGGGCGTTAGGTACACTACATACACGATTTGCTTGCTTTTCCTTGCAATTATGCATCTATGCATTCTTCCGTAGTACACTACTGTATTATTAGTTGAAGTAATACGTCGCATGCATGTCGATTTGGTGAGTGTGGAAAATGTGTTCCCAGATGGCATGCGCGTTTTATGTTAGCAAACAAGCCTCGTGACATTGTTAGCTATTCCCTCCGTTTGGAAATATAAGAAGTTTTAGCTTTGTGAATCGAATGTATCTAGACATCATTTAGTGTATAGGTTCGTAGAGGTTCGGAGTGAATCTATACACTAAAAGATGTCTAGATGCATTCGTTTTACAAAGTTAGAATTTCCGAACAGAGGGAGTATACTGGATAGTGTCTCTGTTGTTTGTTACTAGCCTATATATATGTTGGCATTCACAATTAATTAGACCAAAGCTGCTGCTTTTGTCAGGGGATTAGTTTCAGAGCGTGTTGTTTCATGCACACTTTCGAAACTGCTTCATGGCGGGTGACCCAGCTGTGAGGTTCACTCAACCAGGGGTGCGCGACAGTGGCGCCTCCGAGCCCACATTATCCCCTCGTCACCTCCTCTTCCCCGAGGTGCGCCACACAATCTTCAGTCCATGTCTCACCTCGGCCTCCTTCACCGGTGCCGAGGTGGAGTCAGAGGTACTCCCAAGGCATTGACCACATGGCCTAATATGGCATTTCCAATAGGAACAATCACAATAGATTGAGTGACTATCGTACCACGTGGTTGGTACACTAGCATATGATAGATACTTTACTTATAGGATTGGGCACCTGCGTTTGACTCGGTCTGACGATGAATTTGGCTCTACGTCCGGTCATACATGGTATGTTCGTAATTCGTGGCATAAGAAGATTCCATATATATATCAAGGTCGGAATGAGATTGGGTGTTTTCATGTCTCACCATAGTGCTCGGTAGGGTATTGGCCCGAAAACGGCTCAAGAAATAAGGCTAAGGCTCGAAGCCAACCAAGAGCAATGAAAAGAGCCTTCAACAGAAGGAGGGATCGACAAATACAGGATCCTAGTTCACATATATCTATCACCTCTTCCCTTTGAGTCAACAAGTCTAGGGAGCAGACTGGTTGCGGCGGCGCCAACGACGTCGAGTCAAGAACGAGATGAAGATTGGGCCAACATGGTTTGCTGTGACGGTGTGGGATCTGACGAGAATAAACTTAGGATGGGGTGGGGGTGCGGTGGCTAGTGCCTAAGAAGGGTGGGTAGAGTGATGGCCAACTGGGACCAGCAGCAACAAGCACTTAGACTAGCAGAGGTGGGGTGGGTCACAATGGAGGTTGCTGAAGGGGGGGGGTCGGAGGTGGAGGTTGCTGAAGGGGGTGGGTTGGAGGTGGAGATGCGTAGGTGGCAACTTTTTATCAGGTTAGATCGACTGTGTCCTCTTGTTCGTCCGACCCCCAATTAGAAATCATCCACACGATTTTGTTCTCATGCATTAAGGTTGGCTAAGTACAAGGAAACAAAAGTAGTGAGTACTAATATATCAAAAGGGGTAAGTAGAAATCATCCACACGTTTTATTTCCTAGTAGTATATCTTCTCTCCCCGCCTATGCCTTTTAGGAATAGCTCACCCAAAACCTATGTAAAGGAGGAGGACTGTGATAGGACGATGTGATGTGACTCTTGAAATATACCTCATTTTCTAATTTTGTGGTTCTCTCATAGTGATTCACCGACCACTATGTTGACGAAGAATGTCTCCAAAATCCGCCTTTTAATCAGTGGTTTACCGACCACTGAATTCTTGGATCCCACTTATTCTCAAATTTGGTGGCTCGCTTGATTATAATTCTTGTAACCAAGAAAGGAGGACGGGGTACTATGAGCCCTTTGTCCCACACATCTAACCAGCGAGCGTGGTTCACCGACTGAAGCATAAGGTTGTGTCTCCCGAGGCCCGTGCACTGAGTCACTCCGTGGGTGACAATTTCTATCGAATACTGTTTCCAATCCCACAGAGACCCTCTTTGCATGTCTCCTCATTTTCTGGTGTCCTCTCTCTCTTGGAATATTTATCTCGATACACATTATCATGAAGCATGACCGATCTCATTTCGTTGAGATTTTGTTAGTATTTTCCTCTAGATGGAGGATGTATTGGTTGTTTGTGAAATCCTAACCCATCGTTTGAAAGGATTAATGCTCATACTAATGAGATGCATCTTATTTTCCGCAAGCTCATCTTCAAAGAATCCCTCAGTTAAGCATTCTTGGATTTTGGAATGGATGACATCATGTGAAGTTCCCCTATATGTGTACAAGTGAGGACAAAGTGCACTTGAAGACATCTATTGGTATGCTTGAAGACATCTATTGGTATGTGTGGTTGCGCCTAGATTCTGGAGAGCTGCCTGAGGTAACCACCACTAGCTCGTGAGTGGCTAGGGTGCTAGATTTGGTATGAAGTTTCGACCATCGTGGGTTACATTCTCAGGTGTGTGTGGGTAAAGGGGTTGAACATGTGGTGCATGTGCGACCACAACACATGGACGTGTGCCAAGAGGAAACGTTCTATCTTGGGTCAGTCTTCTAAGGGGTAGGGGTATGTGACATTGTGTCCCAAGGCTTAAAAGAATTGATATACTACTTATACTGACAAGGTGCATCTTTTTCTCTAGAAGATCACGTCCAAACAACCTCTCAGTTAGACATGCTTGGATAGGAGAAAATTGGGATGTTGATCTCCTAGGAAGTTTCCCATGTTGAGCACGTGCGATCACAAAGTGCTTTAGAAAGACATGTAGATCCTCCTAGGTCCTAGAGAGTTTTAAGGTGTAACCACCACCAACCAGTAGTGGTTGGGATGTTACACACTCACATAGGGAACAATACCACCATCTCCATTAGTTGTGGTGGGTTGGTCTCACACATGTCATGCAATACACAGTTTTCTATAAAGACTACATGTTGTAGATGTGTATTCATTGTACAAGTTTTGACATTGTAGGCTTCTAAAGTTCTCAGTATGGGTATCTTGATGGGATTGATAAGACTCTATCTATCAACTTGAGGGTGACAGTTGGCTTATTGCCTTATACTCATTTAATTCACACATGATGGCTTTAATAATCATTTTCTCATGATGCTATTGATATGTTAGTTGTTTGAACTAGAATTTATTTGGCCAGTCCTTTGCACAACATCAACAATGGAGCTATGTGCTGGCTATGAAACCATATCTATTTTTGGCTCATCAGGTGATTGCATAAAGGATAGTACAAGAGAAGGTGAGCGCACATGTTAGTGTTTGAATAAAGTTGAGCAGTTGGACCTCTAGGACCAACTAAGAAGAGAGGAAAGATACAACTAAGAGGATCGACAAAACATATTGAGATGGTTGATTGAATGGATATGAATTGTGTTTGTGTAACTAAGTTCAGACTCAGAGGAGCCGCTTCCATGTATATCATGGTCGACTACATATGGATGTTGGGTAACAACAATATTTGGAAGTATATATGTGTGATAACTTGGTATCTTACCAGACAACAAAGACATTCCACTTCTTGTTGATTGAGGAGCTGGTTTCTTTGGCACATTAGTGTGTTGGAACATTTAATAACCACATGGGGATAGTATCCCATAGTGGATTGTCTAATTCTCTATTATGATAATATGAAAATGGAGAAGGGATCATATGCCAACATGAAAACCCTCAGTATTGTTCAACTCCAAATTTGCGTGGACAAATTGGTGAAAGGTTAATTATAACATATGGTGGTAGTGTCCCATACATGATGAAATGGAAGGGACCTCATAGACAGAAGACATATGACTGTAAGTCTACATAGCATATTGTTTCCGACAAAGATTGTCGTTGTCATTTCCATTAACTACATTGTAGGATTTTCATGAAATGCTACTAGGTCATTCATCCCATCAGAGTTGGAGTGATTCTGTCTGTGATTGAAAGATATTTGAATCTAGATGCCCTGACTAAAGGGTTACAGAATGCATAAGAGAGAGAAAGACATATTGTGACTATGGAGATATCATATTGCAGTGAAGAAGAAACACCAAAAGGAGATTTTTTTGAGCTTCTAGTGAATGTGTGTCAGCTATATTTCATGTGATTATAGTCCACATCATCCAAGGGAATTGGGCTTCACTGGGATTGCTACTTCATGGTAAACATGAATGTTTCTATGCTTCAAAGGAAAATGATAGGAAGATAATATTCTTCACATCTCGACATGGGTCGCTTAATCAATTATGAAGTAGTTTAGGTTGATTAGTATGCTCACATGTAATCTTATTTTCATACTTTATGTCCACCCAGTGGATACAAGCATATTACCTCTATAATTGTAACATGTTGTGCATTTCTTTGATGAAGAGACTAAAAAGGAATGAATCTCTTCTCATATCTATGTAAACCTAAGTGGATGTGAGGTCATCATTGACATTGAATGTTACCCACCATCATTGGACTCGAGGCCAAGCTTGCTTGTCTCACACATAGTCTTTGGTCACATATGATTTATTACCCAACATGTAATTCATAACCTCCTACAACATGTGGATGATCAATGTGGCGTTTTCTATCAAGAGTAGATGATAGGCCCAAATACTAAACAGTCCAAAATTAACCACATCCAATGAGAGTAGAACCCGAACCGGTGAAGATGCATCATTCCATTTCAACCATTATACTATCTCCAAGTCCTTAGTATTAAATAATCAGATGGGCCTTGTACTGTGACTCTTTTTTTGAAATGGGGAACGAAGCCCCGTCCTCTGCATTGCACACAGCCATTTTATTGCAACATTCAAAATATTCAATTTATTACAATCATAGATCGGCGAGGGCTAAGACAATTATCAACCAACAAAAAACAAAAAGAAGCAAATGACTATCCATTTTGCAGTCTACTAGTGTGTCGCCTGCCAAACACGTGGAAATAGAAGTCATGAGCAACCATTAGCAGCCGGTTGCATCTAGAAGCCATGCGTTCCCGCTGATTCGCTGGGAGAAGATATGCCCATAGCTCTATCCAGTGCGTCGCCATACGAATAACCTGCAAAAAATTAGTACCTAATTGTTTGTTAAATATTATATCATTGTGGCATCTCCAAATTACCCAACACAAAGCTGAAACTCCAATACGTATTCTAGCTTTATTCGCCTTATCAATTCCATCTAGACATTTTCTAAACATATTAGTAATGTTAGTTTGAGGCGTTATATTGTAAGTAAAGAACACCATGCGCCAAATTATCCTAGCAACGAACAATGGAGGAACATGTGTTCAACGGTCTCCATAGATCACAAAAGCAACACTTTTGGAATCCGTTACAATTTCTTTTTGCTAAATTATCCTTTGTCAACAAAACTTTATTACTAAGGAACCACATGAAAACTTTAAACTTTGGTGAGTTTAGGAATCTGGTATGGCCATTCATTAAGTCTAAATACATAGATTTCACCGTGAATAACCCTATGGATGAAAATTTTCACACAAATTTATCCAGTTCATCATTAAGTTATACTCCCATTAAATGTTGACATAAATGTAACCATGCATTCCATTTATTGCCGACCAAAGCTCTCCAAAATCCATATTCAGCGAAACATGGCCCAAAACATCAACAACTAGGACATTTTTCATACGCACAATTTTATATAATGATGAGTACTGCCGAGCGAGGGGTGTGTCGCCTAACCATACATCCTCCAAAAACGTACTGTTAAGCCATCACAACTTTGAAAGCACCTCTGTGAAAGAAATCAGCTTTAACCTTCATGAGACCTTTTCAAAAGGGTGAATCTGTTGGTTTTGCCCCCACTTACGACGAAGTTTTATTGTGTAAGTACTTGTTATGAAGCAATTGCTGCCACATTCTATCCTCTGTTAGTATTTTGAATAGCCATTTTTTAAGAAAACGTCTATTTTTAAGTTCAAGTACCTCGATACCTAATCCTCCCTGATCCTTTGGACGACATATAATGTTCCACTTTGCTAGCCTATATTTCTTCTTAGTATCCTGACTTTGCCAAAAAAATTGTGACCTGAAGAAATCCAAACGCTTTCTTACCCCTTTGGGTATTTCAAGAAAAGAAACCATAAACATAGGTAGGCTAGTGAGAACAGAATGTATAAGAACTAGTTTATCTCCGTATGAGAGCATACTACTTTGCCAACACACAAGTTTGGAACCAAAACGACTCTCAATGGGATTTCATTCCGCATTGCGCAATTTTCTATAATGGATAGGTACACCCAAGTACCGGAAAGGCAAGGAACCAGTTTTACAGCCAAAAATTTATTTGTACTGATGTTTCATGTCCTTTGCTTCTCTAAAACAAAAAATTACACTCTTATGAAAATTTATCTTTAAAATGGATAGTTGTTTAAATATGATTAAGATTAACTTCATGTTCAGGGCCTCCTCCCAATCATGCTCCATAAACAATCGATCATGTGTGTATACATATATAGGGACGAACTATGTGGCATTTTTCGCAAGAGATTGCGATAGTCCTAGTTTTTGAAATTAAGCAACTCGATAGAACTGTACCAAGTTAACAAAGATACACCACTGCGTTACCTAACCACTAGGCTATCTCCAATTCCCTAATATTACAAACTCCTCGATATTACATAATCCAATCTCCCCATATCATGAATTTGTATAAATTGGAGATACTTCGCTAAGTTTTTGTGAACCGGTTACGATGAAGGTAGTGTCTTGCACATCGTCCTCACTAATGGGAATATAAGTTTTTCTAACCTGGTAAGGTCTTCAGAATTGCGATTCTGAATTGGAATATAACTCCTATGGTAGAATCACAAATCATAGGATTATAACTGCCAAAGTTGTAATATCATAGACTCTAATGGCTAGAATCATAGAATCAATCCACTCAATTTGATTCATAAAGTCATATAATTGCAAGATTTAGACAAGCTTGTAAGCTGGTATCTATATGTGGATTCAGACACACATGTCAAATTCGTGTGTTATTCCTCTCCACATAACCTTTACAAATAGGATTTTTTTATATGAATTCTATTTTCCAAATTTGACGCTCATGCCAATATTTTGTGTTCACGTGGGAAGCTAGGTATGCGCATTGAAATAATACTGGTGACTTAACCAACATATGTGTAGTGGGTTTGGTTGGACCTTCCATATATGGTAGACGTCTAGTGAAATATATGCTTCTAACAGGTTCACCCAAAAGGTTAATCCAATGAAAGGATAGATAATAAATTTGGACACTCTCATCACATGTAGGGACTCTATAAGTAGTGTGTTGGCCGGGTGAAATCAAGTCTTGTTTTTTTTGCCTGATGGAAACTAATGCACCTACCTATTTTACCCAAAAGTTTATGGTTATGAAGTAGGGTGACCGATATATTTCAACACCCTCCACACTTGAATCTCTTATGAGCATACAATGCACTAGGTCGACAATAAACTTTTCATAAGGGCCAAATTTTAATGGAAGCATTTGATTGTGTAGAAATATCGTATGTTAACGAATTTGGCTAGTGAAATGGAGCGCTCAAATGCTATTACTTGGCCAACGGGGAAAATGTAAATGGATCAAGCTCACGTGGCCAAAGACTCCAAGTTGAACCCCCCCCCCCCCCCCCCCACCCCCAATTGTTGGTCCTCTGTGGATCAAAATTATAATTATAGGGAGTCGATGAGAAAATGTTGACTTCACGAACGACAAGACCAGGGGCTCAAACCCGCTAAAGCACCACATACCCCCACTAGGTTGTACCATCAGGAATGTCCATATGGTTCAGTGAGTGGTACCAATGAAGAACACCACTTATCAAATATGTAGTTAACATCCTACATGGTCAAAATGGTTTTTCTAAATTATCTCACAATCTTCAATCTTTCCACACAAAAGCATCTCTTGGCTTAGCTAAACATATAAGTAGTCTAATATGTTTGTTGATAATTTGATCCAATCGGCTATGGAACCACACTAGTGTTTCTAGTTCTCAAGGGATTTTAGGGTTCCTTATTTTATCATTTAGTTTCTCACATGTTTGTGAACTTAATGAATAATTTTTTTAAAATTTGTTGTGGTTGCCAATACAATTGTTTTCACTTTTACATTCACCTAAAATAATGTTTTCACATTGAGTTGACATATATTCATCCGAATCTGTATTTGGGTTTGGTTGTCCATGTAAATTTGGTTTCTCCTTGGTTTGTATTGGTTGTTGATGTGTTTCCCTCTGAGCTTAGGTGCACCACTGTTATTTGCTTACCATGTCATACAAAATAGTAAGTTCTGTATTAATTATCGAAATGAAGTTACATGAGCCCTGACTATGCGAAATACATACACATCATGCTGTACCTGGATGTGCGTGGAGCTATGTAATTTTTAGTGTGCTACTGCACCTCCTTAGTCGGTACTCCCTCCGTTTTAAAATATAAGATGTTTTAGCTTTATGAATAGAGTATATCTATACTCTTTTAGTGTTTAGGTTCATTCCAAACCTAGATGAACCTACATACTAAAAGGGGTCCGGATACATTTCATTCATAAAGCTAAAACATCTTATATTTTAAAACTAAGAGAGTAGTTAGTAGTTACTAATTCTTTTTTGTTACAATAAGTAGCCAATAGACCCAGCAAATCCGGTGCATGTCGCTGATAACTAGAGTTTTTCAGTGGTATGTTAGCTTCCCATGAGCTCTACCGAGGCAAGTTCTCCGATAGCTTGCAGGAGTAGTTTATCTATGCAAATGGTTATTTGCATGACATAACAAAGTGAATATTATTTTGCATACACACACATAGTTGAAATTCGTTTTTATTTTTTATCTGATGAAACTAACTTGAATTACTAAAGATATATTATTGTAAACCCCAAGTGTATGGCTGGAATAATTATAAAAGTATTGTTTCATTTGTTCAATCGTGAATTCGTATCTTTTAACAGTCTTACCTTTAGCAATGATGTATTCTCTACTGTGCGTTATCATTGGTATCATATTGATGGTTCATTTGGACATTCTTGTTTGTTTATGAAATATTCCACGAGCAGGGCACTTCCTTGGTTTTGACGGAATATGAGCGTTCTTTCCCTGAATAATTTCAAAAGAGAAATACTAACATAAATTCTACATTTTCTTTTGTGAAAAGCTCGTTCATTTTCATAACAGTTTTTTTTTCTAGTGTACTCCCTCCGTTCACTCATGCTCATGTAAAATATTTCAAAAAAAGTAGACTAGAGTTAGACTAAGATGGGTGAACCTAAAAAAAGAAATGCATCTAGATACATGCATTTCTAAGAAAAGCTAGAATTTCTTACATTAATGAACGGAGAGAGTATATGTTTTTGTTCTAATGCTTCAGGTAGGAGTACTTGATTTCATTTGACATTGAACCATATACTTGCAGGGCACACGTTCCTCAAGCCTGGAGTGATATGTGAGCCAGAGATTACGATAACCAACAGGGTCGGAGGAGGACGACTGTTTGATCCTCGCGAGCGACGGTCTATGGGACGCGATCCCGAACCAGGTGGCCTGCGACGTCTCCCGGGTATGCCTTGAAGATACGAGCAATGAAGCCGCTCAGTACCTTGGCGCACTGGTAGTAGGCCCAGAGGAAAATGAACGGTGTGTGGACTCCGCGGTCGTCCTGACGAGGCTTGCCATAGCCAGGGGCAGCCTGGATGACATCAGTGTGGTCGTTCTTGATCTGAAGGTGACGGGTTAGCTAGGCATATCAGATCATCATCTCTTTTTCTGCTCAGACATTATAGGTAGCCTGCTCTACAGTCTTCCGCAAAGCAAAAGCTCGGATGTATTTCCTTTGTTCTTTGGATTTTTAGCTCTCTGGCTAGTTCTTTTATAGTTGGTTGGTTTTATGTTGGGCAAAAAGACTCTGCGGAACAACTATGTAATATGCATGGATGGATGAAACCTTGCCATAGTTTAAAAAGATAAACACAAAAGATATTTATAGCTTGATACAAGCATAATTACAAATGACAAAAGATAATACAGACACTTCTTTTTTTCTGATAAAGGCGCTCTAATTTGACTCGTACCAAGTCCATATACGGAAAAATGAGTTCACACGAGGCATCAGCTTGACAAAAATCCAGACAAGTAAAACAGTCACACACACGCGCACTAGTAGAAACCACGCCATTTGCCACGGTTCATAAGGGCCTTTAGCCCCGGATTGCGAACCGGGACTGCGAAAGCGGGACTAAAGGTCTAAGCTTTAGCCCCGGTTCTGTTACGAACCGCGGCTAGAGATCCAACCACGTGGCCTGCTAGGCGCGCTGGACGACAGGACATTTAGCCCCCGGATCGTGTTACGAACCGGGACTAAAGGTTCCCTGCCGCGGCAGCATTTTGAGCCATTTGGCTGCCGCGGCAGGGGATGGGGTTTTGTGTTTTTCTTTTCATTTTGTGTTTTATGTTCAATTATTTTTCATTCTGTGTTTTTATTAGAAACAAGTTTTCGTATACATATAGAACGCTACTACACAGTACTTGTACACATTGACGCAATATATAATATAATTTCTCTTACAAGCATACATAGAGTCTCAAACGGGTCCAGAGCATGTCTATTTGATTACATGGAGATCATTACATGAATGCTTTAGGGTCTACGTATAGAGTATTCTCCGCGTGGGTCTATGACCTCGTCGATAAAAAAATGCAGCAAATTCCTCTTGGATTGCTATTAGGCGGTTCTCTGGTAGGAGCTTATCCCGCATCGCGTCCAACTATATAAAAAGGAGATCGTATGAATTAGACTCAACACAATTTTTTGTAATAAAAATAAAGGCTGAATATATTGTTTACTTACTCGAACATTTTCCGAGGGCTTCTCAATACTGATGTGAATGAACTCGCACACGTAGAATCCACATAGATTAGTTCCCTGTGGCTGCCTCGCGCACTTTACAAGAATAGAATTCAATCAAATAATAACGCTAGCATGATAAATGCACATAAACTAGAATTAAATAGATGCGCGGACTTAGCTCGTACTACTTATCGAGAGTGATTTAAAAAATAGCTCCTCACGCCATTGACCGCAGACATGGTTCTTGAACTGTGTCCAAACCCTACCCGACAAAGAAAATTAATGTATGAGTTAATAACGACTTGATATCCCAGAAAATGAACAAAAGAAACCGATATAGTGCGATAATGGTTGAAATTACCTCTGGAGCGCATCGATAATGATGTGGTAGTTTTCAATGTCTTTGTTTAGTGAGTCCATGATGTGAACTCTTCCCAAATCAACTGAAATGCTTAGAAGAATCCAGTGGTACCTATGCAAGGTTTACATACGCCAGTAACTCATCATTTACACTGAACATCGAGTAAGCAAAAGTTAATGTGTACAAAAAAACTCACTTGCCGTCGTGGTAAGGAAATATTATTTCATTACAGAAATGTTGTTTTGTGATAAACCGCAACAAGTTGTGCTCAACCTCCAGTGGTTTATCCTTTAGTATAGCTCCATGAACTCGATGTGGGTCAATGAATCCAAATCTATTGATAGCCTTTCTTTTACAATCGAGCATCTTCATTTTGCATCATTATATATAGCGTACAAAAGAATATACTGAGTATACTTACCGTCAATGAATTGAACAAGCTGAGATAGAGACATAATTACATAAATAAAGTAATCACTTACAGACAATACGAACTGAGGATAGTTTTGTCGAGTTCCTTTAGATTGAATAACTGAAATAATTCTGTAAATTCAATAGGGACCTCGTCATCAGTGAAGTAATGCGATTTTCGAACTTTCAGTAAGAGCCAATGTCGTTGTTCTTTTGATGCTTTCATGTACCATTCATGGAATCGTCGCATTTGTGTTGGCATATCCTGAAGCCTCTCAGAACTGACCAGAGGCTCCCCGTGAACAAATTTAGGTGCTACCTCAGCCTTGGGCATATCGCCGTGAATAATTTTATGAATAGGCATACCACATTGCTCGGCCAATATCCTAGCCGTTTCCGGATCCATAGGTTCTACCGCATATAGTTGACGTTCGGGTATGTTCACCTGGAGTGGGGGAGCGATTGGTTTGCTTGTTTCCCCAGCTGGGGAACATCTCTTTTGGTTCTTTGGCTACCACTCGATTGTTTTGCTTGTTTCCCTAGCTGGGGGACGTTTGTTTTATGCTTCCGCTACCACTCGATTGTTTTGCTTGTTCCCCCTGCTGGGGAACCTCTTTTGTGATGCTTCCTCTACCGCTTGATCTCTTCTGTTTCAGTGTCTTCTGAAGACATTGTGTATAGTCATCTGGCGCATTTAACTGAGCTTGGGATGGCTGCGTCAGTACATTCCTAAAGTGCTCCTTGGTTTCTGGTTTTATTTGGACCTCTGGCTCAGGTTGTTTGTTTTTAAAATGAGCATCCACTTCGGCCCGTACGACCGCATCGGTCTCCTCATCGGTCAGGTCGTAAGCCCTCTTGGGAGGAACCGGCGGTACTTTTGGGAGGGGCGACAACTGTCGCTTTGGGCGTCGGTTATCGCTCGACGGAGCGGTGGTATTCTTCCGCTTTTGGCCCTTAGTGGGTGGAGGCGGCTGCGTAGATTGAGATGGACTCGTGTTGGGGTCATGGATTGGACTATTACTTCGAGGAGACGGTGCACTGGGAGGAGACGGTTACCTTGGAGTTGATGGATTGTTTCTCGGTGGAGAAGGTGGCCTTGGTGTCGAGCCTGGAAACTTGATGTATTCTTTTTTCCAAAGAATGAAGCCACTCATGACTTCTCCCAGTGTCGTCTCCCCTTCACCTCCAGGGATATCAAGCTGTATTGACTGACACATAGGTAGAATTTCATCCACACCGACACGAGCATAGCCAGCTGGAATCGGATTGCAAGCCACCTTCATGGAAATATTCTTCAGTTCAACATGCAGCTCACAATTATTCTTCTCCTTAATTGCATCCACGGGGTACACATCATCCGTTGCATCATTACCGTGGCCCTCCGTGGAAGCCACGCTGCTTTTCCGTTGCGATGGGCCGATCGTACTATCCGGTGTAGGATCTTGCTGTCGGAGTCCTTTAAGTTCATTAAGCTCCTAGCGATGCTCCTACAGTATGGCTTCAAACCTCGCTAACCGCTCCGTATCCTCCTCTTTTTGCCGCTTTGTTCTTCTCGATCGGCTTCTGTACGTGTCACGGTGCTCGGGAAACCCGATAACCCATGGATAAGAAGGTCCGAACCCTCTTCTTCGTCCAGCCTTTTCAGGATTCCCGAGAGCCTTTGTTAGCTCATCGTTCTCTCTGTCGGGAACAAACGTTCCCTCTTCAATCTCTCTTATCATTTTAACAAGTTCTTTCTTGGGTGAATAAATTTCTTCGGCTGCAACAATCTCGCCTGTTTCTGGGGCTAATAATGCCCCATGCCCGAATACCCAATTTCTTGACCTCAAGGGCCAACTAGACGTAGCTGGAGTGACCCCTTTAGCCTCCAGGTCAGCCTCAGCTTTATCCCACTTAGGCATGACACTCCTGTAGTCACCTGTGCCCATATGATGGTGATATTTCTTTTTGGCTGCATTTAACTTATTTTTTGCTGATATTGCCTTAGCTGGTTCCGAGGTCTTGTATTCCACAAATGCGGCTCAGTTATCCTGCTGCAACTCTAGTGGGCCAACGAATGGAGGAGTTATTTTCTTCAAGACATACTTGTGGTACAATCTTTTTTTCCATTCCTTGAATAGTTCGGCCATCTTCTTAAGAGAAAAGTGCTTGACTTTCCTCATCATTTGCTATGTGAGCTCATCAGTCTCCAAGACTGGTAGGCTGAAATGTGTCATGAGAGAATTCCACATCGTATCTTTCGCTCTGTCATCTACAAAACTAGCCCCAGCTGGATCCTTTTTCTTTCCTGGCTTGTTCCAATTCCGCGTGGTGATCGGGACTTTGTCTCTAACAATAACTCCGCATTGACTTGTAAATGCATTCGCAGCTTCTTTCGGCTCTAGCGGTTGACCCTGCGGAGAGACTAAGTCAATGCCGAAACGGACATCAGCGGGCAACTGATGTGTCGGGCCTCTTGTATTTGTAGCAGATTGGCCGGAAGCGGAGGTCTAAGAGAAGAAACATTCGTCAGTACATATATACGAATCAATTAGTGCATCTATACTAGTGAACAATCGATAGAGGCGTTATATACCTCGACGTAGTTTGTCATTATTATGGTGTCTTCACCATGGTCTCCACCATGGTCAGCACCATCGTCTCCACTATTTTCTCCACCATCGTCTCATCTAGACAAATTAAGATATTCGGAGCCATCATAATAAGACCCCCCAGTACCCTCATCTATAATGTTGAGAAGCTCCTCTTCATTCTGTCTACCGTCCATAGCTTAACTAATACAGAAAAAGAATATTGCATTAAGTAAAAGAATATTACAACTACGACAACTCGGATACAGTACTTAGTGATTAAGATAAAGTACAATAATATAAGATAAAGTACATTATTAATACATCACCGGAGAATAGCTCGGGTGCATTATAGGATAAAGTATAAGATAAAGTACATTATTAAGATAAAATACATTATTAATACATATCAAACTAGCGAACGTGGCTGCCACGTTCTGCGCTACGGGAGCTCTGTAGCCACAGAAGAGGAACCATCACCGGAGAATAGCTCGGGTGAGATCCGTGAACCTGCCAGATATTGGAGAACCTAGTCTCCAAAAGATACATGTATCGTCATACGTGATCGTCCTCCTCCCTGATACAACGACGTACCACCTCCTCGGGGGCCAGATCCCTCTGCACAGCTCCTAGACCTCGTGGACGCCACCAAAGAAGCTCCGGCTCGACGATGATACCCAGATTCCTCACCAAGGTTTCGAGTCCCGACAGGTAGCACCTCCCAGTGCCAACCCGATGGAGCCCAGACTCGGACGAGGTGGACGCGGCATAACTAAATAATAGCAATAAACAATCATAAAACATACACAGTAACTAAATCACTAAGTATTCCCCTAATAACACTAACCCTAAACCTAACACTAACTAAACTAAACCTAATTAACTAAGTATTCTAACTAACCCTAACTAACCCTAGATAAATACTAATATTAATAACTAATACTACTAACTAACCCTAACCAAAATACTAATACTACTAACACTAACTAAATACTAATACTACTAATAACACTAACACTAACACACTAACTAAAATACTAATACTACTAACTAACACTAACCAAAATACTAATACTACTTATTTACAAACACTAACACTACCACTAACCAAAATTAACTAATAACACTAACTAACCAAAATACTAATACTATTAACACTAACACTAACACTAACTAAATACTAATACTACTAATAACACTAACACTCACACTAACTAAAATACTAATACTTCTAACTAACATTAACCAAAATCCTAATCCTAAAAGTACTATTAACCAAAATCCTAATACTACTATTAACCAAAATCCTAACACTACTACTAACCAAAATTAACCCTAACTAATAGCCATAGCTAATTAACCAATACTAATAACCCTAATTAACACTAACCTGAGGAGACGACGTGGGGCGGAGACGACGGCGAGGCGGCGGCTCTCGGGGCGAGGCGGCGTGGCGGCTCGGTGCGGGACGGGGAGGCGCGGAGACATGGCGGGGCGGCACAGAGACGCGGCGCAGGGTGGAGACGAGCACGGGTGGCGGCGCGGCGGCGGCGCGGGGCTCCTTCTCATGGGCACGGGTGGCAGTGCGGCGGACGGCGTGGGCGCGGCGCTGGGAAGAAACGGCGATCTCCGGGTCGTGCCACGACCCGGGGCGGGGGTGGGGTATTTATACCACCCCCTTTAGCCCTGGGTTGTAGTACGAACCGGGGCTAAAGGTCCCCCTTTAGCCCCGGTTCGTATTACAACCCGGGGCTAAAGGTGTTTTTAGCCCGCCGCACTTCTCGCGCGCCACAACCCTTTAGCCCCGGTTTGTATAGCCCCGGTTTGTAAACCGGGGCTAAAGGTTATTTTTGGCGCCAAAACCAAAAATGGTTTATAGTTTTCAGAAAATTATGTATTATATATCAAAATTTTCAGAAAAAGAAGATCTATAATTTAAATCTATTATCATACTTTATTATACAACTTAAATGAAATTATCTATTATTTAACAAGTATTATATTTAGTAGAAATGTTCACAAAAAATAATAAAAATATAGTTTATTATTTAAAAATGGAAAAATACATATAATATACCAAAATATTCACAAAAATATAGTAGAAATGTTCTCCCGCCATTTCCCTCGCTTCCCGCCATGTTCCCCCGCCATGTCCCTCTATATCTAGGCCGACCGCCATGTCCATCGATACATCCACACCTTCTCTCTCACAATAATGGACACCGCTTACTGGGCTTTTCTAACGCTCGAGGAGAACGAGGCGCTGTGCGCCTCCAACTACCCATGCCCGCCGGGGTACCGGCTGCCCGCTGGCTGGATGCTGAGCGCTGGAGGGGTTCCTGTTCCTCCCGTGTCTCAAGGTTTGGCCTGCTAGGCGGCCATCACGAACCACTTCTACCTCGAGCTCACGCTGGAGCAGCGGATGGATCCCCATTGGAATCCCGACAACCTCGACACCTGGAATGCCTTCTTCGCAAACCGGCAGGAAAGGGAGCTCGCCAGGTACGAGGGTGACGGCCCACCCCCAGTGAACCACAACGAGGCTGGTCGCCGCCTGTGATGGGAGAACATGACTATCGCTGGTGTGATGCGCTATATCGCCATGGGAGACCATCCTCGCCTGAGGTACCCGCACTTTCACCAGCAGCATAGCCACAAGAATGGTGGTGATGGTGAAGGCCTAGGGCGTACTGGGGTCGTCATCCGGGAGCCGCCTCCCCCCCGCGTCGTGAATCCGAGGCCGGAGGATCCATCCGCGTGCTACGAGGAAGGGCTGAGGATCCATCCGCATGCTACGAGCGACGACGATGACGATTCCGAAGACGACCCAGAAGCGGTGTACTACAGGGCTAGATATGATTATGACTAATTTTTACGTTTTAATATTAATAAATGTCTAGCCACAACAAGTTGCAATACTACCTATTGAGATCGAGATAGTTCATATCCATATACATATAAGAAGATCATTAAAAATAAAGGTTTAATAATATTGTACATCACCAACATCCACACATGTTAGGGTTTTCTTCTAATCGATAACCATGGAGCATCTTCCTTAACAGGATGCTTGGGTCATCCTTCATAGCGAAGGGCGGAATTTCATGAAACTTATCATAATCGTCTGACATGTCTGTCTTATCCACCCCCACGATGTTTCTTTTTCCTGAAAGCACTATGTGGCGCTTTGGCTCATCGGATGCTGTATTCTTTTGCTTATCTTTCCTTTTTCTCGGTTTGGTAGACATGTCCTTCACATAAAAAACCTGAGCCACATCATTGGCTAGGACAAATGGTTCATCTCTATACGCAAGGTTGTTGAGATCCACTATTGTTATTCCGTATTTCTTGTCTACCTCAACAAAGGAACCTTAAAAAAGGTCCATAGTCAAGTTCCCATATCTCCTCTATGTAACCATAATATGTATCCTTTTGCCCATTCTCGTCTGTTGCATCAAATCGGACACCACTGTTTTGATTGGTGCTCTTTTTATCTTGGGCGATCATGTAAAATGTATTCCCATTTATCTCGTACCCTTGGAAAGTCAATATAGTCGAAGATGGTGACCTGGCCAACAAGTACAACTGCTCTCCAACATTTATGTCATTCATGAGATGTGTTTGCAACCAACCGCCGAAAGTCCTCATATGTTCATCTCTAATCCAGGAGCCAGGCTTCCCCGGGTTGTTGGAGTGTACAATATTCTTGTGTTCCTCGATATACGGAGCCACCAAGGTGGAACTTTGCAGAACTGTGTAATGTGCTTTAGTGAGAGAATGTCTGTCCATACATATCCTTGCTTTCTTTCCTAGCGTGCCTTTTCCACTAATTCTACCCTCATGCCGTGATTCAGGAACACCGATGGGCTTAAGGTCAGGAATAAAGTCAACACAAAACTCAGTGACCTCCTCTTTTCCATATCCCTTTGAGATCCTTCCTTCTGGCCTAGCACGGTTATGAACATATTTCTTTAACACTCCCATGAACCTCTCAAAGGGGAACATATTGTGTAGAAATACAGGACCAAGAATGTTAATCTCATCGACTAGGTGAACTAGGAGGTGAGTCATAATATTGAAGAAGGATGGTGGGAACACCAACTCGAAGCTGACAAGACATTGGACCACATCTTTCTGTAACCTTAGTAGACTATCTAGACTGATTACCTTCTGAGAAATTGCATTGAGAAACGCACATAGCTTCACAATGGGTACTCGAACATTTTCCGGTAGGAGTCCCCTCAATGCAATCAGAAGCAGCTGGGTCATAAGCACGTGGCAGTCATGAGACTTTAGGTTTTGAAATTTTTTCTCTGCCATATTTATTATTCCCTTTATGTTCGACGAGAAACCAGACGGGACCTTGATACTGTAAAGGACTTCAAAAAAGATTTCCTTCTCTTCTTTGGTTAAGAGCGTAGCTAGCTGTAGCTTCAAACAACTCTGGATGCATGCCGTCTCGGTCTTTTATACGTTGTTGGTCCTACCGTGCTTCAGGTGTATCTTTGCTCTTCCCATACACGCCCAAGAAGCCTAGCAGCGTCACGCAAAGATTCTTCGTCAGGTGCATCATGTCAATTGCAGAGCAGACCTCTAAGACTTTCCAATAGGGTAGCTCCCAAAATATAGATTTCTTTTTCCAAATGGGTGCGTGTCCGACATCGTCCTTCGGAACAGATTGTCTACCAGGACCCTTTCCAAAGATTATTTTTAAATCCTTCACCATGTCAAAAACATCATCACCAGTACGGCGGATAGGCTTACACCGGTTGTCTGCCTCACCATTGAAATGCTTACCTTTCTTTCTTAGGATGTGCGAGGGCGGAAGAAAACGATGATTCCCCGGGTACACATTCTTCTTACATTTATCCAAATATATACTTTCAGTATCATTTAAACAGTGTGTGCATGCATTGTATCCCTTGTTTGTCTATCCTGAAATGTTACTAAATGCAGGCCAATCATTAATTGTTATGAACAACGATGCTCGTAGGTCAAATTCCTCCTACTTGTTCTCATCCCACACACGTACACCTTGTCCGTGCCACAACTGTAAGAGTTCTTCAATTAATGGCCTTAGGTACACATCAATGTCGTTGCCGGGTTGATTCGGGCCTTGGATGAGCACTGGCATCATAATGAACTTCCGCTTCATGCACAACCAAGGAGGAAGGTTATAGATACACAGAGTCACAGGCCAGGTGCTATGACTGCAGCGCTGCTCCCCAAAAGGCTTCATGTCATCTGTACTTAGACCAAACCATAAGTTCCTCGCATCACCTACAAAGTCCGAAAACTCTCTCTCGATTTTTCTCCACTGCGACCCATTAGCGGGGTGTCTCAACATCTCGTCTTTCTTACGGTCTTCCATGTGTCGCAACAACTTGGCATGCTCTTTGTTCCTGAATAAACGTTTCAACCGTGGTATTATAGGAGCATACCAACTCACCTTGGCGGGAACCCTCTTCATGTGGCGCTCGCCCTCAACATCACCAGGGTCATCTCGTCTTACCTTATACCGCAATGAAGTGCATACTAGGCATGCATCCAAATTCTCGTACTCCTCGCCGCGGTAGAGGACGCAGTCATTAATGCATGCATTTATCTTATGCACCTCTAATTCTAGAGGGCAGACAACCTTCTTTGCTTCGTAGGTACTGGCGGGCAGTTCGTTATCCTTTGGAAGCAACTTCTTCATTATTTTCAGCAACTTTTCAAATCCTTTGTCAGTCACACCATTCTCTGCCTTCCATTGCAGCAATTCCGGTGTGCTACCCAGTTTTTTGTGCCCATCTTCACAATTTGGGTACAACAATTTGTTCTGATCCTCTAACATCTTATTGAACTCCAACCTCTCCCTTTCAATTACGCATTCTTCCTGGGCATCAGCAATAGCCCGACTAAGATCATCATCGGGCAGATGTGATGCCCGTTCTTCATCTTTTTCTTCATCAATGTCTTCCATTGTAGTACCATCTTATTCAGGGTAGTCGTTTTCATTCTCTTCTTCTTCGTTTTCTTCCATCATAACCCCTCTTTCTCCATGCTTGGTCCAATAATTATAGCTGGTCATGAAACTGGACCGAAACAGGTGGCTGTGAAGGACTCTTGAGGAAGAGTATTCTTTATGATTCTGACAGACACCACATGGACAAGACATAAAACCATTCCGCTTGTTTGCCTCGGCCACGAGAAGAAAAGAATGCACGCCTTTAATGAACTCGTTAGAGAGTCGGTCAGCGTACATCCATTGCCGGCTCATCTGCAATATATAATTAATTAAGTACATCAAACATAATCATAATTAATTAGTACTAATCTAAAACCAGCAACCAGGACTAAAGATATGATGAACCTTTAGTCCCGGTTGGAGGCATCAACCGGGACTAAATGTGGATGTGGAGACAACATGTCGACACTATGTCCTCAGTGGGCAGCACTAAGCTAGTAAATTAAATGCCGACACTATTTTGGGTGGGTGGCAGCACTATGCCAGGGTGAGTGTGTCGACATTATGTCATCAGTGCCCGACACTATGTTGTGCTGCTTAATCTATAAATAGGTATGCATTCTTGTGAAGAACTTCAAGATGGTGTGCGAGACCAGGGACACCACTATGGTGGAGCTTCTCGAAGATGCCTTAAGACCTCGTCCTCAGATATCTTTGAGGAGCTCGTCGTAGAGGCACTCTCTAATATGTGAAATTAGTTAGCTCCACCAGCATACTAATTTAGCTAGAGAAGATATAAACCGAAAGATGGTGTGGGAGAGCAGGGACACCACTACGGCAGAGCTTCTCGAAGATGTCTTAGGATCCCGTCCTCAGACATCTTTGAGGAGCTCTCCATAGAGGCACTCCCTAATATGTGAATTGTGATGTCTTCTTATCAAGCTTTTATGAATTAACCCTATCTTTGTTACAATTTTTCAGTTTGTTGAACGCAGGTAGACGAAGAAGGATATTTTGCCCAGCTAGCTAGTTAGAATGATGAACTCACGCATGTGTGTGCTTCTAAAATCAAATTTCGAGACTATGTGCCAAAACAATATATATATAGATAGAATCCACATATTGTGATATTTACCTTAGAGTTCCTTACATTAATACAAGATAGATAGAATCTAAACATCGATCTCATGCTATCATTGAAAAAATTACTACCAAACTAAATCCACAAATCCATCTATAAGATAGAGCATGAAATGAGCTAATATAGCAATGAGAGTTCAAAGGATGAAGTTGCTCACCTTTTAGAACCTTTGGATAGATGGGGCACCACAAAATATAGACAAATCTTGAGGAAAAAAAGGGCATGAACTCGAGCTTGAAGCAAGAAAGAGAGAGAGAGAGGAGAGCCACCAGCTTGAATGGTGGCTCGGGCAGGGGAAGAAGATATAGCCAGACCTTTAGCCCCGGTTCGTGTCTAGAACCGGGGCTAAAGGTCCACCTTTAGCCCCGGGTCGTATAACAAACTGGGACTAAAGGGTCTAGCGCCCGACCTGGCCTGCCTGAAAGCCTTTGGCCCCGGTTTGTTACACGACCCGGGGCTAAAGGTCCTGTTCGAACCGGGGCTAGTGTCTGCCACCCCCTGGGGCCAGTTCTAGCCGTTGGACGGGGGCATTAATCCCGGTTTGTAGCAAAACCGGGGCTAATAGCCCTGGACCAAAGGTCTGTTTTCCACTAGTGACGGTGTAAAAACTGAAGCGAACTCATGCTCGAACCGAAATGAACCCGGGGCAGTGGGTTAGAATTGATCTCTCTTCCAATCCCTTTTTATGATCAGTACAGGGGCGGCCGCCGCAAAAACCCAGGCTGAGTGGCCCAGGGGATTCCTCTAGAGCGACTCTAGGTCAGGGAGTTATAAGCACGCGGCGGCAGCACCAGCGCCCGTGAAGTTCGTCGTGCGCCGACCCCTATCGCCCCTTGCTCGCTGGGATGTTCGCCGCGCACCGCCCCGGTGGGTATCCCTACTCTCCATCGGTAAGATCCAACGCGAACCAACCCTCTGCCACTTTGCTCACCGTCGGAGGACCTGGCACCACTACCGCTCTAACCTACCCGAGTGCCACCATGGACCTCCCTGAGCGCCGCTCTGAACCTTCCTAGCGCCGCACACGCCTCTCTGTAGCTACTGCGCGCGGGTGCATCGCGGCAACGGCACGTCCTCTCCCCATTATGCCCATGACTACTCAGAACCAAAACGTTGCTGGATTCGCCAGGTTTCCTGACCTCGCACACTGCCTGGTTCACCCCACCTTTTTATAGATACGTCCTCGAAGACGCACCAAACACATAGAAGAAGAGGCCGACGGCCGATACAACACCATTGAAGGGTAAAACTCCACTCACCCAACATGATATAGCCAAGCGGTTCACAATGTGACTTCGACCATCGACCCGATGACAACAACTTGCCTTGCCCAATATCCTTCCGATGGTGGAGAGGAGATGACGCACATAGCTACAAGACCACATCACGGTCCGAGCAAACAACACGATAGCACAACAACGACTCCAAGGCAATCCGGACCAACGTACCTTCCCCATGAGTCTAAGAGACAGCGAGTAGAAGACGGGATCCTGCCGGACTCGATGAAGGCGCCGACTAAGTTGCATCTGCCATGCCGTACATTGTGACCTGGAAGTGCATCCCACATCGCCCAACGTCACATCAGCCTCTCTCCTAATAGCCAAGATGACATCTTCAATAAGAGAAACGATGTTGTGGCGCCGCTGTCATCTTGGTTCACCCCACCTTGCGTGCCGAGGATGACCACGAGTAGTCCTCCTCCCGTGCCCGATTCTAGCTAGCTACCTCAGCGCGATGCATCATTTCTGAAGATATGAACTGCTTCTCCTTTGTGTGCGCCTACTACCTGTTGCTACATGCTTTGTGTCTGAGCTTCACTTCTGCCCTCCCTACCTTGATTCATTCATCTAATCTGGTGTGACTGCACTAGTACCTAGGTGGAGTTTGCTCTGGAGCTTGAGGCGCCATCCTCATGTGAGCTACATTGCTACATAGGCTCACATACGGGCTTGTTGTCCTAGGCATGGCCCTTGCAGTGTGAAGCGTTCTGCACGCACGCGTCTAATTAGCATGGTAGCTTGGAAATTTTCATTGGTGCTCTAAAATCAGCAGCAATGCAGCGTTACTGAAAAGTGGAGGAGATGGGGAGGGGAGACTGACCGTTGGAGATGTGGAGGAGATGGAGGTAAGGGGAAGTGCTAGAGAGAGGAGAGTGGTGGTCGGCTGCTGCTTTGCGGAAGAGAGAGGAGATATTGAGAGAGATTTGAGAGGTACAGAGAATTGAAGAGATATAGTTTATATTGTGTTAATCAAATCGAAAGCTCTCAACAAACTGTCTTCACCAAGGTCTGCGCCACTAGGATCGCCCCAGTCATGGGACGCCTGATCCACTCTCTTCAGTTTGCCATCTTGAAGGGACGCTTGGTTAATGATGGGGTCCTTGCCCTCCATGAGATTATTCATGAGGTTAAGGCGTCCCATCTGAAGGGAGTGTTCCTCAAGTTAGACTTCTAGAAGGCGTACAATCGGTTCGATTGGGCGTTTCTGAGGCAAGTACTCCAACGACGAGGGCTTGATGACAGGGTGATTAACTAGATTATGTAGTTCATCATGAGTGGTAACACCGCTATAAATATCAATGGGGAGGTGGGCCCCTACTTCAGGCCCTCCTGCGGGGTTAGACAGGGGGATCCGATCTCACCCTTCCTGTTTAACTCGGCAGTAGATGCCCTGGTGGAGATTTTGGATAGAGCAAAAATCACCGGCCACATTTTGGGTGTAGTAGGGCATCTTATCCCTAGAGGTGGAATCACCCACCTCTAGTATGCAGAGGATACCATGATTATGGTCCAGGGCTCGGAGCTCGATATCATCAATTTGAAATTCTTGCTCATTTGCTTTGAATCCATGTCTGGGTTCAAGATTAACTTCGGCAAGAGCGAGGTTATGATCTTGGGTTACTCGGACGAGGAGAGCACCGTATTGCGGACAACCTCAACTACAAGCTAGCATATTTTACTATCACGTATTTGGGCATGCCTTGGGCATGCCTACTAGATATACACAGTTCTTGATCAAGGATCTGGCCCCCTAATTGCGAGGGTTCGGTCTAAGGCTGAACGCTGGCGAGCTAGACTCACATCCAAGGGGAGTAAGACGATACTTGGCGAACGACGGGAGGGCTCCTAGTTTTGGCGAGCCATATAGGACATTCAGCATATCATCAAGAGGGGGCACTCTTCGCCATGGGCAACGGTACAAGTGTCCTCTTCTGGATAGATCCCTTGCTTTGGGACTCTTCCCTATGTCAGGAGTTCCCGACCCTTTTTGCCATTTGCGCAGTTCCCATGATGTTAGTGATTGAGGCACAGCAGGGAGGCACCTGGAACATCCTGTTCTGGAGGATCTTTGGCAATGCCGAAGCTGCTGACTATTGGAGCCTGTGAGGCACCCTACCTGTGTACCTCTCAGCTGAGAGGGACGGGGTGTCCTAGCGCCAGTATCCTTCGGGAGCATTCTCAGTTAGTTTGGCTTATAGGACCTTGTTCCAGGGACCAGAGCTCTCGTGGACGACCCGCATTTGGAAGGCACCCCTTCCCCTTAGCTTGAGGATCTATCTATGGCAGCTGCTACAGGATCAGCTCCCCTCAGGGGTGGAGGTGGCGAAGCACAATGGTCATGGCAATGGTCTGTATCCATTATGTGGGACTCCGGAGACTTGCTCCCACATAATGTTGATATGTCCTGTCGCCAGTTTCTTTGGAGCTTTGTTCGGGAAGCACTTGGGCCAGCTTGGTAGGCCCAAGGTCTCGAGGAGTTCCTGGATACGGAGGCAAACCGGGCCGAAGGGAGGCACCACCTCTTCTAAATTGTGTTTGCAGCCCTTAACTAGACGTTATGGAACATTCTTTATAAGATGGTGATAGAAGAGATCTTCCCTCGACGGGCCTCTGATTCTATTTTTGCTTTTCTTGCCTATCTGCAGCAGTGGTACCCGCTATCTAAGCAGCGCAATGCGGAATAAAAAAGAAGTACATCTATGGGAACATTGCGAGCATAGAGGTATGCGTCTGTTGAACAGTTATTGGTGGCTTCCTAGCCACAATAATCTTAACCTTCATCTAATGCTTATTTCTGTAACAGGTGAGTTTGGGAAATATAAATGGTCCGTTCATTTGTCAATATGCATATAAAAACGTGTGACATATGTTTACTATAACATAAGAAGTAATAATTTATTTTGTTTCATCATTTTAAAATTGAAGTACTTCGCCACTATGTATGAGCGAAACTTGAAAGTGACTAGGTTTCGTATCATAAACAGATCAGATATTGCTAATTCTACTTGTGTTTAATTACTTTGGATGCACACACGTGAGAATATATAATTTTCATTTTGTTTCTCTTTTCAATCATTTTTAAAATGTGCTTTGCTATTTACCTTGAAGGATAAGTTGATATTAGCTTTTTGACTGACCAGTCAATGATTGTTACCAAGGTAATGCCAAATCGTACTTAGCATCAACAACAATTATATGTACTATATGTCAATAAGTTACTATGATCGTTGTTTGATAGTAAGTTTGAAGTTTTACATCCCATATTTTAGTTTGTAGCTGACATAATTTCGAAGGCATGTGATTTTCAAAATATCTCATATTATTCTAATTTTATTAGAAGACAGTTCTTTATCGCGACAATGCCAATTACTTCAAGTTTTAATAAGTAGTAACTTGAAACCACTTAGTCCAGTTGAACAGTTTAATTTCCAGAATTGGGAAATATCATAACATTATTATAGAATATGTTTACCAGTCACCATGCAATAACGAAATCAAAAAGATATTGCTTTGTACTATATTTTCTATAGGAAGCCAAAAGTTAGAGCAACATATAAACTCTTTGTCTTCTTCCACTTCTTCATCCCCTCTTTCCCTTTCTTTTTTATTTTTGTTCTAACTAATATTTGTGAGTGCCATGTTCTCCGTCTCTTTAGTTTCAAAATTTCATCGGAAAGTGAAGAGAATATTCCTCAAAAGCCACAACTTTATATCTGTACTAACTAGATATAAAATATGGAACTTTGTATAGTTATGTTGTTGTCGTTGGAATTATGTATCATATAGTCGTTCATCCTCCCAACAATTATCAGGCTAATAAAATGATTTTTGTCTTAATAATATATTATTATTTGTTTTAAATGCATTTATAGAACTATATGACTCAAATGGAAGGTTATTACTTTTAGTTACCTAGAGGATTGCATAGACAATGGAGATGACGCGTAAACGAATTGAATTTTCAGATTAGCACCATCAAGCATTGCTACAGATGAGAACTAATATATTTGTCAACCATGGGTAAATACATATAAGTTCATGATAATCTTAATTTTTCTTAGGTAATTTCTCGAGTTTACACCTTTTATCTTCTTATATTTTTTCTAAATCTTTTTATTATATTCAAGGAAAAAGAAGTTTGGATGATTCATGCTACTTGCTTCCTATGGTCATTGTATATCCTACTGATCTCTCCTTTATGACATTCCTTTGTCCTTGTGCTTGGATTACATTGTGTTAAAAATCTCCAAGAAAATTTAGTAAAATACATACAATGTGTGTCCTAAATTCATTAATGGTGCTTGCAAGTATCAAAAAAATTAAGGGAAATAATTCCCATCACCCAGGGGATTCCACGATCTCATCCTACGGGTCACGCGAGCATGTAATGTGGACGCATCCACCGTGTGGGTAGGGCCCACTACCTTATCTCCCTAGTTTCCTTTCCTCTTCGATTCCTGTCTAGCATTTTTTCTATAGAAACTCCTCCACGACCGCCACCCTAGAGCTACGCCTCTCCGTACTTGTCGTAGCTGCTGATTGATTCTCAGGGTAACTTCCGTAGCTAGGACCGTGTGGCTTCAGTTAAGGGTAGTTGCAAGCTCTACATAGTTGTGACTTTTGAACCCCATAAGTTTCATTGTTTGCATATAATCAGCCAACCACGCTTCTGGCTCTTAGAGGCCATCGTACTTTTGGTGATCGTGCGACATCTTGAAATCCTTGGGTACTGGCATCTTGTGAACCCGATGGGTAAAGCAACTCGTGCCACATGCTTCGAGGTCATCCTCGCTTTCCCCATCTAAATATCTTCTGCGCCTTTCCCGAGCTTTATTGATTTTATTTTGTGTGGTGTCATCCCTTGCATCGTGGCCGCATGGAGAGTGTGCGTGGTATGGTGACCTAGATCTTCGGGTGTTTGCCACCTGTCGAGGGCTACTGCGACGGCACGGTGATCTGTTGGATTGTGGTACGATCTCCTAGTCTCCTTTTGCGAGTGTTTCCCCGACCATGCCGAGGTTCATTAGGGCGGAATGATGGATGGCTACCCACGGATCTTCGGATGCTGTTTGGGTCGTGATTAAATAGGACTAATCCACAACAAGGGCGACTTGCACCATTTTGACTCTGATACGGCCTGCCGGATCTACAGACATGAATGATAGGTCCAAATCTTGAGTGATGTCAATCGAGAGTCGCCCTTCCTAGTTGTGGTCATCATGCGACGCTTTGGGAGTTGCGGGTGGAGCTGAGTTGCGCCCCTCGCCAGAGTGCCGCCTTCGGGGCGCGCTATTGCCTAGCTTCCTACAGGCCACCGTCGCTCTAGATCCCCGGCGCCCCATCGTCGCCGGAGATGCAGGTCGCTGTCGCTCTAGTACCTCGGCGCCCCGCCGTCGCTAGAGATGCAGGTCGTCGCTGCTCTAGCTCCCCGGCGCCCTGCCGTCTCCATCTCCGGCAATGACTCCAAGCACCGACGGCTCGTCCTGCCTCCAGCGCCATCCCTGCTACCTTGCAGATCGACACCGGCAGTGGACACAGTGCTACCATGGGAGGCAAATGCATGGTAGATTGTTCAACCGAGAGTCGCCCCTTCCTAGTTGTGGTCATCATGCGACGCTTCGGGAGTTGCGGGTGGAGCTGAGTTGCGCCCCTCCCAGAGCGCCGCCTCCAGGACGCACTGTTGCCTAGCTCCCTATAGGCCGCCATCGCTCTAGATCCCCGGCACCCCATTGTCGCGGGAGATGCAAGCCGCCGCTGCTCTAGCACCCCGGCACCCCCCGTCGCCAGAGATGCAGGTCATTGATGGCTCAAAATATATTCGAGCTCGTTGGGGAACCCCAAGAGGAAGGTATGATGAGCACATCAGCAAGTTTTCCCTCAGTTATGAAACCAAGCTTATCGAACCAGTAGGAGCAAGGAAATATCTCCAAGGTGTTGTTTCTAACTTGGAATCCTACACAACAAAACCACAGAACTTTGCCCCCAACTTACAGTGAGGTTGTCAATCTCACCGGTTTTGCTGAAAACAAAGGATTAAACGTATTGCGTGGGAGATAGTAATTGCTTGTAGAAAGTAAATAGAAAACAGCAAATAGCAGATTGTAGATTGATAGTAAAAGAAAGGACCGGGGTCCATAGTTCACTAGAGGTGATTCTCCTTAAGATAGATGACATGTTGGGTGAAAAAATTACAGCGGGGCAATTGACAAACATCGAGAAAGCATACATGCATATACTAATCATCTTGACTCCTATGATATTTGATTGGGCATTACAACATTATACATAGACCGTAATCCAACTACACCTATGACTAATAATCCACCTTCAGGTTATCATCCGAACTCCCTCTAGTATTAAGTTGCAAGCAACAGATAATTGCATTAAGAAAAGTGTGTAAAGTAAACAATACGATTGTTCTATGAACAAAGGATTGTTGTTTTCTCCCTAATAGAAATAACACATCTAGTACCTTAGAGATTACTGTCACTTCCCCAGAGTACTAGAGGCATGAACCCACTATCGAGCATAAATACTCCCTCTTGGAGTTGCTAGCAACTACTCGGCCAAGATAGCTACTAACAACGGAAAGCATGCAAGATCACAAATAACAAAGACATGATAAAATCAATAATCAATCTAAAATAGCATCTCAATATCCATCGGATCCCCGCAAACACAACATGTAAGATTACAAATAGATGATCTTGATCATGAACGGAGCTCACAAGATCTAGACATGGTAGCACAAAGGAGAAGAACCAACCATCTAGCTACTACATGGACCCGTAGTCCAGGGATGAACTACTCACGCATCACACCGGAGGCAGGCATGGTGATGAAGAAGGCCTCCAGGGTGATCTCTCCCCTCCGACAAGGTGTCGGGAAGAGCTTCAGATCCCTCCCGATCTAGGGATGGAGATGGCGGCGACTACAGACTCTTTCATGGAATTTTGATCGAGTACTTAGGGTTTCTGTATCGGAGGCTTCTTATAGGCGAAAGGGGAGGTCGAGGGGATGCCCGAGGCGGCTACACCACCCCCAGGCACGGGGCAGGTCTGGCCGCGTGGCCAGGTGGTGTGGCCGGTGATACATTGCAAATGTATCTATAATTTTTGATGCTGCATACTTGGTTTTATCCACTTTCTTGTGTTTTGTCCACACTGTGGAGTTCTTTTCATATAATTTCTTGGACTAACCTATTAACAAGAGCCACAGTGCCAGCTGCCTGTTTTCTGTTGTTTTTGGTTCAAGGAAAGTCAGAAAATGAATATTATCGGAAATGGACAGGACAAAAGCCAAAGTGCCTATTTTCTGGAAGTCATCAGATGCTAGAGTACGAGACGGAGAGGGGCCAGGGGGCCACCACACCACCTGGACGCGCGGCCCAGCCCGGCCCACGCCAGGGGTGGTCTGGCCGCCTCTGGCACCCCCTCGGCCTCCCCTTCCGCCTATAAGATGCCCTCGGGACAAAAAACCTAAGTAGCCGTGGTCGTCTCTATCCCTAGATCGCGAGGGATCTGAAGCTCTTCCCGGCACCCTTCCAGAGAGGGGAATTCACCTTGGAGGCCTTCTGCATCACCATGCAAGCCTCCGGTGTGATGCGTGAGTAGTTCATCCTTGGACTACGGATCCATGTAGTAGCTAGATGGCTGGTTCTCCTCCTTTGTGCTTTCATGTTTAGATCTTGTGAGCTCCGTTCATGATCAAGATCATCTATTTGTAATTCTACATGTTGTGTTTGCGGGGATCCGAAGGATAGTGAGATGCTATTTCAGATTGATTATTGATTCTATCATGTCTTTGTTATTTGTGATCTTGCATGCTTTCTGTTGTTAGTAGCTATCTTGGCCAAGTAGATGCTAGCAACTCCAAGAGTTAGTATTTATGCTCGATAGTGGGTTCATGCCTCTGGTAATCTAGGGAAGTGACAGAAATCTCTAAGGTACTAGATGTGCTGTTGCTACTAGGGAGAAAACAGCAATCCTTTGTTCATAGAACAATCGTATTGTTTACTTTACACGCAGTTCGTAAAGCAATAATCTGTTGCTTGCAACTTAATACTAGAGGGGGTTCGGATGATAACCTGAAGGTGGATTATTAGTCATAGATGAAGTTGGATGGAGGTCTATGTATAATGTTGTAATCCCCAATCAAGTCTCAAAGGAGTCAAGATGATTAGTAAATGCATGTATTGCTTTGTCGATGTTTGTCAATTGCCCCGCTGTAATTTTTTCACCTAGGATGTTATCTATCTGAAGGAGAGCTAGCTCTAGTGAACTATGGATCCCGGTCCTTTTTCTTTACATACAATCTACAAACTGTTTACTGCTTTGTGTTTACTTTCTTCAAACTTTTACTTCTTTCCATTCGATACATTTAATCCTTTGTTTTCAGCAAAACACGGGGGGATTGACAACCTCATCGCAAGTTGGGGACAGAGTTATGTGGTTGTGTTGTGCAGGTCTCCACGTTGCTACTAGCACCGGTAGTGCGCCCTACCAAGGCTCAGCTAGCAACACCTTTGGGGTGTTTCCTTGCTCCTACTGGTTCGATTAAACCTTGGTTTCATAACTGAGGGAAACTTGCTGCTGTGCTCATCATACCTTCCTCTTGGGGTTACCAACGAGCTCTACATCAACACCGAGCCATCAGCCGGCCCCTGGCCCCTCTCTGTCTCGTCTTCTGGCTCCGTGTTCCCCTCGGTGAAATATTGACTTTGGCTTTTGTCCCGTCCAATTCCGAGAATATTCATTTTCTGGCTTTTCTGGGACCAAAAACAGCAGAAAATAGGCAACTAGCACTGTGGCATCTTGTTAATAGGTTAGTTCCAGAAAATGTGTAAAAATACTCCAAAGTGTGGAGAAAACATAAGAAAGTAGATATAAAACAAGCATGGAACATCAAAAATTATAGATACGTTTGCAACATATCAACATCCCCGAGCTTAACTCCTGCTTGTCCTCGAGTAGGTAAGTGATAAAAAGAAAGAATAATTTTTGAGGTGACATGCACCATCATAATCTTGATCAAATTATTTGTAGAACATTGATAGCTGGGATCATAGTACTTTAACATAGCATGAAAGATATAGTTATAACAATAAGACATAACAACTATGTTGTAGCATGAAAAAGGTACAAACAAAAGATTCATGAATAACAATGCTTTGCAAGATGTTTGTTTGTCTCACATAAATAAAGCATAATGAGAATGGTATTCAGCTTGTCCCTCATAGTGTAGCAAAACATAAATGCATAGGACACCTTCAAAGTTCATAAGGGTGACTAGATACAAATAGTTTAAGAACAAGCAATATCAAAGTTATGCATCAATCAATAAGTCTTGGTACAATGCACATTAAACTAAGAATGGCTGCTATGCTCTCTTAATAGGTGCATAAAGATAGAAGATGGAGACTCAACATAAAAGTAAGAGAAAGGCCTTCATAGAAGGAAGCAAGGATTCAAGTCTCATAAAGAGCTTCTAAAAATTATGGTACTTATTAGCTTTCAGCTCTCATTGCCCCTATCATAAGCATCTTGAAGTGATTAAGGTTAAAGTGTATGGAGTATATGCTTGACAAAGTATAAGTTGGCAATCTCATGTCCCTTGAATACGAGGGCCGCTCCTCATGCTACTCAAGTTTAGTTACCGGTAAGTTCTTGTCATAGTAAGTACATGTGTATCATAGAGAACCGCCAACGGGGTACCCCTTGCCCGATGATACAGAAGAATCCCCATGTAAAAATGACAAGGCAAGCAGACAATGAGCATCTCAGCAATATTCTTATTTACCATGGGAAAATGGTGCTTTTTTCTCTCTTTCCTCTTTTCTCATCTCGTTTTTTTCTTTTTCTCAATTTCTATCTCTTTTTTTATAAGAAGAATGCTTCATAGATTGCCCATTATGGTTATGCTGCAGGTTTCCACCATGATTAGGCATGGATTAGACCAGCGGCCTATGCGTTTCTCTAACACACATACATAACTCCATGGACTTACAAGCTCCCCTTTCATTTCACACCGACGACATCGATAAACAAAAGAGCATGATATCAACTAGGTACAATGTACATGTGCAATGTTGAAAGCGTTCCCCATGATAGCATGGTTCTGCTAATCCCCAACGTATAAGTGCAAGCATATACAACATAGATGACACAATGGTTCAAGTTTATTAGGGGCAAGAAAAGTAAAGTGTGCCATCAAATTCGTGAGAGCTTTAATCACTAATTTCACATAACAAGTTTAATTCGGAAGGTAGATAAAAACATGAATATACTTGGAATAGCAAATGCTAATAGGTAGGTATGGTGGACTCCTTGGAATAACTTGGTTTTATTTGGAGTTGGATGCATGGGTGGAACTCATACTTGTTATGGAGGCTAGCAAAAGACTGGGAGCGACCAACTAGGAGAGAAATAATGGCTGTAATCATGCAAAGTGACAGAACATCATTAATTAAAGCATAAAGTGATATTACAAGTCGAAAAATAAAGGATCATAAAGGCTATGGTGACTTGGAATAGTCTTAACATGGTGTGAGCATGCGTCAAGTCAACCCAAATAAAGCATCAAAGGAGAATACCACAATACTATGCTTTAATATGCTAAAACAATGCATGATTCTTTCAAGGCACATTAAGCAATCTCAATTGTTTATAACATTTCATGCTACAACAAGAATCACTAAGAATAAAGCCAAAACAATATCAAGCATGACATGACAAAGCATAGGCCACAGTTTAAAACAAGCTTCTTTTTACCACTTAAGCATGAACTTTTCCTACTCTTTTCCAATCCAAACCAACTTATTTGAAAACTAATGCATGAATGAGGGGGTCCAACCAATTTATTCAAGAAAACTAAGCAAACGAAAACCAAAAACAAAAAACAAGATGCTCCAAGAACAACACAACTGTGCATGAAACAATAAAAATGAAGTGTTTGGAAGAAACCTGAAATTTTTATTGATGAAGAAGGGGATGTCTTGGGCATCCCCAAGCTTTGACGCTTGTACTTATTGGATATTTCTTGGGGTGACACGGGTAGCATCCCCAAGCTTGAGCTTTTTTCCATTCTTCATCTCATTACATTATTCTTCCCTTACACCTGAAATTTTTCCTTCATAATGAACTCCACACGATCTTCATTAGCAACATTAGTGTACTCAAGATAATAAGTCTTTTGGTTCAGTTCCAACATAAGTAAAACTTCCATTAAAACACAAGCTACTGTAGCACTTCCTTTAAAAAGTTCAAATGATCAAAGAGAACTCAAAGAGAAAGAGATTAAGAGGCAAATACAAATAATGGCAGAAATCTGTCAAAACAGACCAGAAGGTAAAAACCGAATTTTTCGAAGATCTTATGTTGATCAAATCGAAAAGTGTTGAACTAACGAAAGTTGGATAACAACCTGGGGCAGAAGCACAAACAATTACAGCTCAAACCGATATTCAGAGATTTTCCACGAAGTTTTACAGCGAGGCACAAAAATTTGTTTTGGGACAGCAACTTTCCCAAGCATTACTTATCTCTCATTAGAGGTTACTCTTGGCACAAAACCACAGAAAAATGATAAGGAGAGGTTATTACTGAAGCAATAACTTTCAAGACTCAACTAAAATTTTTGGGTTATCTCCCAGTAAGTACTTTTCTTTAACGCCTTTAAGTTAGGCATAAGAAGCAAGAAAAGAATCAAGTATTCTCGAATGAAGAAGCATTAAAACCAAATGTATTGCCCTTACCTCTCTTACTTTTATTCTTATCATTGGGGAACATATGATTGTTCTGTGGAGAAGCAAAGTGCATGATGCCCTTTTCCACATCTATTATTGCTCCAAGGAGTTTAAGTAGGGATCTTCCAAGTGTAATTTGTCCTTTTCCTGCATATTCAATAACAAGATAATCAGTAGACACCACTTTCCCTAGAATCTTTGTAAACACTCCTTCAGCTATTCCAATGGGTAATATTGTGGCATTATTATCAAGAGATATTTCTTCTCCTCCTTTAGAAAGTCCCCAAAGATTCAAAGATTCATAGATATCTTTAGGCATAAGTCAGAATTCAGACATGATATCACAGCATGCATGAAAAGTTTCATTATTTATAACTTTTACTGTAGGAAGCCATTTTGAGGGTTTAGAATTTATTGGAACATAATCATGATGCTCTCTAAGCATGTTATAGCATTCTTTTAAACTAGCAGTGTGGGTCTTAAGAGTATCCAATCTAGCAAATATGTTTATAAAGGAAGAATCAAATTTGCTAGGAAAGTTATATGTTAAGACCAACTTATTTATGCCTTTGAAAGCTTCATCCTCATTGTATTGGAGGAAATATCCTCCCACTATAACATCCAAAGCATATTTATAGCAAAGAGCGGTTCCAAAGTAAAAACTGCTAAGAAACAAGCTTTGAGTCATTTTAGGTTCAGTTTTTTCATGTAAATCAGAGATTCTAGACCAAGCTTCTTTGAAACTCTCTTCCATTTCTTGTTTGAAAGTAAAAATCATTTCCTCGGGTGGCATAGTGATTGGAGCAATGCTAGACATAATGGCAACTTAGGGTAGGAACAAATAATAATTTTTTGGTGTTTTTAATATAGAAAGCAAACTAGTACAACTAATTTTTTTGTGTTTTTGATAAAGAAACAAGCAAACAAAGCAGAAATAAACTAAGAAAAACAAATAAAACAATGTAAAGAGATTGGTTATGAGGGACTTCCCTTGTGAAGATGTCCTTGACTCCTCGGTAACGGCGCCAGAAAAATATCTTTGATGGCGCGGTGTTGACGTGGGAGTTTCTTCTTCTTCAGTCCCTGGCAACGACGCCAGAAAACTAGCTTGATGGCTCAAAATATATTCGAGCTTGTTGGGGAACCCCAAGAGGAAGGTATGATGAGCACATCAGCAAGTTTTCCCTCAGTTATAAAACCAAGGTTATCGAACCAGTGGAGCAAGGAAACACCTCCAAGGTGTTGTTTCCAACTTGGAATCATGCACAACACAACCACAGAACTTTGCCCCCAACTTACAGTGAGGTTTTCAATCTCACCGGTTTTGCTGAAAACAAAGGATTAAACATATTGTGTGGGAGATAGTATTTGCTTACAGAAAGTAAATAGAAAACAATAAATAGCAGATTGTAGATTGATAGTAAAAGAAAGGATCGGGGTCCATAGTTCACTAGAGGTGATTCTCCTAAGATAGATGACATGTTGGGTGAACAAATTACAGCGGGGCAATTGACAAACATCAAGAAAGCATACATGTATATACTAATCATCTTGACTCCTATGAGATTTGATTGGGCATTACAATATTATACATAAACCATAATCCAACTGCATCTATGACTAATAATCCACCTTCAGGTTATCATCCAAACCCCCTCCAGTATTAAGTTGCAAGCAATAGATAATTGCATTAAGCAAAGTGTGTAAAGTAAACAATACGATTGTTCTATGAACAAAGGATTGTTGTTTTCTCCCTAGTAGCAACATCACATCTAGTACCTTAGAGATTTATGTCACTTCCCCAGATTACTAGAGGCATGAACCCACTATCGAGCATAAATACTCCCTCTTGGAGTTGCTAGCATCTTCTCGGCCAAGATAGCTACTAACAACGGAAAGCATGAAGATCACAAATAACAAAGACATGATAAAATCAATAATCAATCTGAAATAGCATCTAAATATCCATCGGATCCCTGCAAACACAACATATAAGATTACAAATAGATGATCTTGATCATGAACGGAGCTCACAAGATATAGAGATGGTAGCACAAAGGAGAAGAACCAACCATCTAGCTACTACATGGACCCGTAGTCCAGGGATAAACTACTCATGCATCACACCGGAGGCAGGCATGGTGATGGAGAAGGCCTCCAGGGTGATCTCTCCCCTCCGGCAGGGTGCCGGGAAGAGCTTCAGATCCCTCCCGATCTAGGGATGGAGATGGCGGCGGCTACAGACTCTTTCGTGGATTTTGGATCGGGTACATAGGGTTTCTGTATCGGAGGCTTCTTATAAGGGAAAGGAGAGGCCGAGGGGGTTCCCGAGGCGGTTGCACCACCCCTAGGCACGAGCCAGGCCTGGCCACGTGGCCAGGTGGTGTGGTCGGCCCCTGGCCCCTCTCCGTCTCGTCTTCTGGCTCCGTGTTCCCCTCGTTGAAATATTGACTTTGGCTTTTATCCTATCCAATTCCGAGAATATTCATTTTCTGGCTTTTCTGGAACCAAAAATAGCAGAAAACAGGCAACTGGCACTGTGGCATCTTGTTAATAGGTTAGTTCCATAAAATGTGTAAATATACTCCAAAGTGTGGACAAAACATAATAAAGTAGATATAAAATAAGCATGGAACATCAAAAATTATAGATACGTTTGCAACATATCAGTCGTCGCTGCTCTAGCTCCCCGGCGCCCCGCCGTCTCCATCTATGGCAATGACTCCAAGCACTAGCAGCTCGTCCTGCCTCCAGTGTCATCCTGCTACCTTGCAGGTTGACATCGGCAGTGGCCATAGTGCTACTATGGGAGGCAAGGCGTGGTTGATTTTTGCTTTTCCAGTTTTGCTACCTACTCGTGGGGTTGTTGGTACCTAGATGTCCCGTAATTGCTATCTTCTATATATAACGTCCGTCGTTGCTGCCACAGTTTAGAGCATTTGCTACTTTAGTTAGCCGGTGTTGTTATTTATGTGTTCGTCGTTGCTACTAGTGTTTTGCTACCTTAGCATATTATTTTTCTATGTGTTCATATATTTTTGCTACTATCATACAATTTTTTGGTATGACCAATCTCTACGGTTTTGATGAGATATCTAGCCGGAGTCTCCGATGATGTCCCCTTTGCTACACTAGAAAAATATTTTGCTACAACCATTTTATGGTTTTGCTACAATAGCGTAATTTTTTGCTACGAGGTCTGAAGGGGTTCCATGATAGAAAACAAAAAAATTGCTACAGTGCGAACACATCTAGCCAAGATCTATCTATGTGGATGTAAAGTAACGAGCGGGGATTCGGTGTTCATACCTTTGAAGACCAAAAGTGGTTAACGTTCCGAGGGGAACATGGATGATGTAGTCATACTCGTAGCCGACCTCAAGGTCGCGAAGCTCCTCGCAAGTCACCCCTTTCTCCGTGTATGATGTAGCTGACCGCATGGTCGTGTTGATGTCCAAGCTCCAGGCTCCAAGAAAAAGCACCACAAGTGGTGGTGCCTCGTGGCCTTACACACATATGGTGTAGAGACGTCTCCTGGGCTTCGGTCCAGCAAAGCAGGAAAATAAGTTGATCTGGACCGAGCCCAAAAGCACGGCAGCGTGCGTATGGTGGAGAAACCCCAATCCCCGTATGCAGTTCCAACCTTGGGAACACCCATAAGCCAGAGGGAGAGAGAGATAAAGATAAAGGCCAATTTATGGGATGGATTTGGGGAGAGGGGTGCCTCTCTTTCTATAGGTGGAAGGGAGGTACTCCCTCCCTCAAAGCCCTAGTCCCATTTGGTGGCTGATGGCCCCTCTTGGCCATCCCTAGGGCGGTGGACCCCTCTTGGGCGTCCTCTAGTGAGGCCCAATTAGGTGGGTTACCCCAAAATCCAATTTAAACAATATTTTAATATTAATTCATTTAATTAATATTAAATACATATTATTTAATACCTATCACTCCTAAATACCATTCGGACCCCTCCGATCATCATCGGATATCCTCGAAACATTTTCGGTATGACTCTGGAACTATTCCGGAGTTCTCTCTCTTTTCTCCTACGATCTTGGATCAATCCTTAAGTGTATCTACCCTCAAGTGTGACACCCTACGGCTCGGGAATACATAGACATGATCGACACACTTTCCAATCAATGACCAACAACGGTATCTGGAAACACATAATGGTCCCCATGCATTCCACGATTAACTTGATCGCTTGAACCTTGAACGTCGAGTCTCATTCCTTTTGCTCTATGATAGCTAGTTTATCCAAGATATGATCTTCGGTATCTATATTACCTAGTTCGATCTTGTTACAGACAAACACATTTACTCGTCCCTGTGATATTACATCCCCGTGACTTAGTCACATGTTTGCAAACTTGTAGATGCAATCTCACCGAGTGGGTCCAGGGTATCTATCCGTCACTCGGATGGGCAAATCCTGGTGTTGATACATAGGCCTCAAAAGTTCCTCTAAAATACCTAACGCACACCTTTATGCTCACCTAGTTACGGACATGACGGTTGATTTGATCAAAGCAGCCTCGGGAGATAGTGATTAATATGATCTCATGGTCAAAGGACTGAATTACTACCCTTTGCTAGATATTGCAATGTTGAACTTTGTGACTGTATCGCATTGCAATACTAGGGTTGGGTGTTGTCCATCACTTCATAAGTGACCTCGTTGTCAGTTGACGTGGTAAAGTCCATGATCGGGAAACTTGATCATTAGATGCCCAACGAAATAGTCTAGAGGATACTAGGGACCTAGTTTATTTATATACCACACATGTACTAAAATTTCCACTTAATACAGTTCTAGCATGATACAAAACTATTACGAACTAATGAGATATGTCAACAAAAACATCTTTATTATTGTCCTCTAGGGCATATCTCCTTTAGTCTCCCACTTGCACTAGAGTCAATAATCTAGTTATTGCTTCGTGCATTTAACACCTATGGCATTCCGGTGTTATCCACACATGTTGCTTGTGGTGAAGTCAATCTCCAGAATTAACACTTTTCAGTTCTGTGTGTATTTGCATGTCGATGCGTCACTATGCATCACTCATTATTGAATGTGATGGCATTGTGTAAATGAAGTCTTCTAGTGAGACTTCAATTCCTTAAGCCAAAACTATGTTGACACTATTGTCGTCTAGTAGATCTTCATAGTATACCACTTGGAACTATACCTAGTTTTGATAACAAAACTATTTTGCACAAAAATGCTTCTATATGCTGCTTCTAAAGTAGTCATATACTCAGCCATCATTGTAGTATCCGTTATAATGTTATAACTTTGGAACTAGTCCAAATCCATCATGGAATTTACTTCGATTACACTGCCACATTATTTCTTAATACATAGCCTCATTGAGATAAATTTAATTTGTATATGTGACAAAAACTTGCATCAATGTAACACTTTACATTGAACTATTTTGTCACTTCTGCATACATTGCATATTCTTGTTTCTTCCAAGTTCACATGAATATCATCACTATTATCCAATTACCATCTTATGAATCACTCTGGTGTATTCTCCTAACACTTAGAGCATAGGACTTATCTAGATGTGTACATATCATGGCATTAATGATTAATCAATCATTCACAAGGTTTCACTTATCAATTGTTAACACAATTTATCTTGCTACCATGTGACAAGAACTTTTCTTGTCATACATTGACCAGGAAACTCACACAGCTCACACTCAACTTTGCCACCATATTGAACTACTTCAATATTTCATATATATACTCTAACAAAATTAGATTAGCATTTCAATCTATCTATATAGACTTTGATGTCTAATATTCTGGTTTTGCCTAAGTCTTTCATCAAAATCTAAATTTAACCCCTGCAAAAAAATATCTAATTTTAACAAAATTCTTAATTTGCATAAAATTAAAGATACATAATTCCAATCAACATAATGTCTCAGAAATATGTCTTAATGCTCTCACTTAGTGTCTTGTAAACACAAGCATCTTCATCATTCTGATGAACTTAAACTCTTTAAAGTTTCATCACGGTAAAGATTCCAACTCTACTATACATATTTCAACCATTAAAATTTGCATATTCTAGAATACTTCGAATTAGCAAAACCCTTTGGAATGTGTCATGTATATATTCTAGGTAACCATTCTATTAGAAGTACGTTATTTTGTTTATTGAACTGCCATATCTCAATATGTAGTGGTTGCTATAATAATTCGTACAGACTAAATGTCATTGTGGAATATCCAATCTTGTCACATTCAACTTTTGAACTTTTGCCGTAAACTACTTTCTGACAAGTCAAACATTTCACAGATCTAAACATCCATGTATGTTAGTTTATAGATCCATTTTGTTGGAAATATGCCCTGGAGACAAATAATAATAAGGATTATTATCATATTTCATAAAGTTTATGATTAATTTTATATCATGCTATAACTGTATTGAAAGGAAACGTCAATACACATGTGATATATAAACAACCAGGGCTTCCTGGTGAAACTCTAGTCACTGGTTCATTGGTCAACAGATGATCAAGGTTTCCTGCTCATGTGGCATCTATGCTAGTTGGAAATGGAGTCACCTCATTGTGAGAATGATATGATGAACTAATACCCAACCTAAACATCGTGACCCGATCATGTCACGAAGTTCAAGTTACAATGATTAGAATAGACCTAGTGTACTATTTCTTAGACCGTGGGGCTATATCAAACAGTGTTACCCGAGGGTACTTTGATAGCATCAAACGTCACATGGTTAAACCGTGATCATAAAGGTGTGTCAGCTATTCAGAGGAACAGTAGAGGCATTATATATCAAGAGCGGGATTTGTCCATCCGCGTTACATTACTCGAGGGCCCACTCGGAGAAGTTATATCCAATAGCTACGCAGTGTGTGATTTGATCATAGTGATATCACTTGCCGAAACGAGTCAAGTAGCATTTGTCGGTAACGAGATTGAACCCGACATGGTGATTTCATTGGTCAGATCTCGGACAATGCAAGCATCGAGAGACAAAAGGAATAAGACACGATGTTCATGGTTCAAACGACGAAAAAAGATTTTATGGAATGCACAGGGGTCAAATGGCCGTCTAGGTCCCTATGTTGATGATTGGTGCGGAAGTGTCCTGACCATGTCTGGAGTGTTCCCGAACCATGGGGTATAACGCTCAAGGGCTTGGTGATGCTTAGAGAGTGTTTACAGGATCGGTAGAATCACCGAAGAAAGAGAAGAGAGAAAACCGAAAGGGTTTCAGTAAGTCCTGAGGATGTCCGGAGTGGAGGTTGAAGTTGTTCCATAGCCACGGAGATTGAATAATATGTGAATGAATGTTAAATATTGATCTATTCATTTATTCATAATTATTTAATAAAGAGAAAATCAATTAAAGGGTCAAAAGGCTTAATGGGCCCAATACTAGAGGGGAAAGGGCCCAAGAGGGGGTCGCATCCCTAGGAGGGGCCAAGGGGTGGCCGTCAGCCCTAATGGGCCAGCCCCCCACGTGGGGCCCATGGTGGGTATCCGGCGGCGCCTCCCCCGCCTCCTCCCATGATTAGTCCCACCCGGGACTTTGAGGGAGGGTGTTCCTTCTCTCCCCCTATATATAGTGGGGTATTTTGACCAAATAAATACACACAATATTTAATAAAGGTTTCCTCACTTTTGGCGAAACCTCCAATTGATATTATCTCTCCCTCTCGCGTGACCGTGGTCCCAAGTACGGACTGCGCGAACGAGAGAAATCTTCCGCACGGAGCACCGTCACGCTGCGAGATTCGGATCCAAGAGCTCTACTTCCGCAACTACTGCTGGATCGGGGCAGCGAGAGTCATCGCCAAGCACCAGATGCATGTAACTCCCTGCGAGGTGCAACATTTGAGGCACTAGAAGTCATTGGAGCCACAGGAGCGCGAGGACTTCATCATGACCTTGAGGTCTGCTTCAGCTCGTCTACATCAACCATGCTCTCCCGAGCATTGACAACGTTTTTCGGTCTTCAAGGATAAGTTCACGAAAAGCCCCTCTCATTATTGCATTACTAATAGATAGGTCCTAGCAACAAAGGGGTTCAGGGGCGTAGGGTAAAAATTTATTGTTTTCATACGAAACCGCTATAGTGGTATCATAGCTAGATCTATGTGTAGTATTGCTAGTACGGGTAGAACACACGAGATGTAGCGTGTGGGCATTGATATATTAGTTGTTACCCTCCCACATGTACTCGTGTATACCGCAACAATGCTTGATGAAGCGGCTTTATGTGTTCATTTGCGAGACTGGTCCATGCTTGACATACGGCTTGTACCGTATAAAGTGGCTTTGGGGGTGTCTGTCCCTTTCGCATTAGTTGGTATGCCATTTGCAACGGAGGGCCCTGAAAGGGGTGTAGTATAGACAACTTCCTTATCATCGTTGTGCTAAAAGTTCATAGGTAAGAACGGTTCTTGTGCGAAATCCCATTCAGCCATGTAAAACATGGAAAGATAAAGTAGAGGCGTCTAACTTTATTTTGCAGGGGGCATTGTGATGTGATATGGTTGTGGCAAAGGTAAAGTAATTACCTTATGTTTCTAAGTAGTAGTGGATGGTCACGGAGGTGACGGTTTACCATGCCGGAAGACCGGTACCCTGGTGCCTATGGTGCGGAAACCCCAGCACCGGAATCCGGAGGCGCAAGATGAAGATCACAGCGTGAAGGACCATATCGCATCACTCTTACATTCAATGTTTATTGTTTGTATATCTTAGTGTGTGCTATTATTAGATACTCGACGGTAGCCTAATAAGATGATCCCTATTAAAATACCAATGAAAGTGTTCTCCCTTAGTGTGCACCACCAAGAAAGTTCTTTGGTATGAGGCAGGCCGTGACGATCGGGTGTCAGACATATCTATGTTCGCATATAGTGTTTATAAGCCATGTTACACAGTGAATACACTAAGGTTGAGTTGGCGATCCTAGCATGTGTAGAAATGGCCTCGGAACACAGTGATCGAAAGATCAATCACAAGTCACATGCATGATGTGATCGACCAGTAAAGTCCACCCTAGCACCCACATTGATGGCCGTGACGATCAGGGGAGACGTGGGGAAAAGGGATCGTGTAATCACTAGAACCCTTATGGGGATAGGTGTTTTTAGTGAAGTTATTATTTGACTCATTTAATTATAAACTTAGTATAAAATCCTTTTTGCAATTATAAATGTAGAGATGGCTCACCGTGAAGCTTACTGTGACGTTGATGAGTGGGTAGTTGGTGAGAAACTTAGACTTGATGGATCCAACTTTCCTGGTTGGCTTTTGCGCCTGAATGATCTCCTTACAGTAATCATGTGGTAGATTACATATGCTGCACGATGGAATTGGCTGAGCTTGATGGCTATGAGACCCCACGAGAGCGGGCAGACCGCTACTACCGCCAAGACATGTCGACTTTCATCCAGATTATAATGCGTTACGGGATGGTGGATGAACTACATTCACTCATGGGTGATCTTGATCCATATTCGATGGTGGAACAACTGAGAGCAGAGTTCATAAGCCATGTGCGCATGTGGAAGCACGAGCTGCTTGGAGAGTTCCTTTCCATAAAGATGGAGGAACACACTTGTTCGAAGAGTCACTTGCAGTGCATGCTTGATGCACACATGAGACTAGTTTACTTCGTGGACCACTAGATGACTGAGTCCTTTGCGATAGGCGTGCTGCTTCGATCGCTGCCTCCTAGCTACGGAGGCCATGTCTGGAATAGCATCATGAGTGGTGATACGGAAACATTGGATTTCCAGGATTTCATATTACGTTTCAGAAACGTAAAGGTTGAACCAATCATCGGAGAGGTCATCGATGACAAAGGTATTTATTTGATATACAATTTTATAAATGTTATAATCTTGCAAACACATATTGCAGTGTTAAGCATATGTGATAGTTATTCTGTTTTGCTGAAAACAAGTCCTTTTGCATGAGAGTTGCTTGCTAGAGAGGAGGTGACGTTGCGTGTTGATGGCGAGCATGATGATGATAGCCAACAACACTCTGCCTCGACAATTATCATTTAGTTTATGGTTTTAGGATGATTATTGTAATCGATGGATTGTGAACTTCTTTAGTGTGTCGCACACTTCGTGAGACGGTTATTCATATGAGTTTGTAACAAACAATTGTTCTACTTTTATGAATGATTTCTATTTGTGTTCATATCTTTTTCGATTATGTGTGAATTATCCTACTTAAAACTAATTGATAATGCATGAACCTTTGTAAAATATTAAAATGCCTTGAAAATACCCAACTTAATGATATATGCATTTGGAATGAAACCATTGTGTAAATTCATAGTTATGTGATAATATGTGAAAGTCATTCGATTTCTTATCACATATGAATTATGCCTAAGTTTGGAAAAATAACTTAAACACTGTGTATTACATGAATACTGAGTGTTTTGATGAATTGTTAAAAGTATATACATATTCGATGTATTGTGTTTTAACAAAAAGGTGATTATCATTATATAATTGTTTAAATTGTGTAAAGAAGTTTACCAAAGGAAACATGAGTATGAAACTATTTGAAATGATCAAAGTATTTCATCAATAAAGGGTATTAAAGATAAAAGATAATCTAATTACTACGATTTGATCAATAGTAATAAATTCGACTTTATAAGAATCGCATAAAGAAAATTGTGGAATGCAATGCGTTTGAAATGTCAAAATTCAAAGCATCACAATTCCGATATTAGATATCAAGTGGGTAAATAGATGGCGCCAAATAAATCGTTGTAGTATAGATGTGAAGACCATTAGTTAGAAATGTTAACACTCAGTTAGAATATTTAGTGAACCATATGAATTCGTGAGATTGGCGCCATATATTGTATGGATCGTCGTGAAAGTTTTGGAGTTATTAGATATCACCAAAACAATAGCGAATAAGTCCTTGTAGAGTATTCATTGGAAAACTTTGAATACGGCAGCCATGGCTAGAACCAAAAGAAAGGAAAAATTAGTATTGCTTGAAATTTTGGTACTTTTTCGAGAAAGTATGTGTTCTCGAATAAGGAGCTTTGGGAAGATAGTGGAAAACATGATGAGGATTCAAAACCCTACATCAGAGTGTTGAGAAGCGCAACAGAAAGCATTCCTGAACAATTCTCTTCACAAAGGAAAGAATCAATGATAATGATCATTGTGTTTTCCCCACTGGTGTTTTAACTACATAAAGTAGGATTCAAAATATACTCCACATCTTTTATGGAGATATTTGTGAATCATTTGTCAAGATTACCGGAATATGACATACCTACGAACTACTAAGGAAATAATGGTAAACTAAAATTATGAAAATTCACTTAAGATTAGAAAGCAATTCATTACTAAATCTTAACAAGTAAAGGGGTTACTTGAATTTTCCAAATGACTACAAAGTCATGAAGGAAAAGGGTGAATGATAAAGGCACAATATTTCATGAATAAGGTATTTGACAAATTCAAATGAATTTGATTCAAGTATGCTGGAAGTCTAGTGGATTTAAAACTAGTAAGGTACTAGTATCTCATAATAAATCCCTCAGTTTGATAATTGATCAAAGGATTTTGAAGTTGTTCAAAATAGTGAGTGGATATGTAATTTGCATAAAATTGTGTGGGAGGTCTGAAAGTCTTCCTAAAACAATATGTGAATGACATATTTTTGAGTGGGAGCAAAGTAAGTCTCAGATTCAAATATGTAGGAACATATTTTGAGTAGGAGTAATGACTCAAACTCAAATATGTTGGGAACATATTTTGATTGCGAGCTTAAGCATTGATCCTTAAGTGTGTGTACGACACATTAAGAATAAAAGTGCAAGTACCAATAAATAATGATTTATAGGGATTAGAAGTTGATAATAAGTATATTACGATATTATGTAGTATTCCTACAGGGATTCTAAAAAGAGTTCTAGAATAGAAGCTAATTAAGGACTGGTCCTTAGTCAACTCAAATTAGGAAGAGCATTAAGTCTAATGTCGATGGTTGAAAGAAAGAAAAGGATGATCATCATCCACTATGTTGAGACATAGGTTCTATCTTAGAAAACCATGATGATAACTTAACATAATATATGATCCAAGAAGGAATGTTTCAAAAGTGATTAAGTATGAATCACGTAACATTGAGTAAGTTAGTCCATACTGACTAATTGAGAACTATAGAAATGTTTCCATATCCATAAAGGATGACATATCTTAAAACATAAAGGGTTATGTTATAAGGGAATATGTTGGAAACTCCTATATCGATAATACCAACTAAAGTCAAGTAGGAAGCATTGTGAACAAAACATCGAAAGTTGCATAGGGTGCACTAGTGTTTTGATAATTACATTTATAATAATAGATAAGGGTACCATCTAAAGTAATGTATACTGTTATGGCGGGACTAGTTCGTATTTAACGTAGAATGTGTGTCCCAGGGCACAGTGCCCATGAGAACGCCCATGAGGTTGATCTAAAGTCACTCTAGGCTCCTATACATCGACCGCATTCTGCTTCCATAACTATGATGCATACACAAATATGTTATCATGTGATGATAAAGTATTAATGTCAATCAAATTGCATTAGTAAGTTGCAAAGGATTTGGGACTGTAAAGTACAGGCCCACGACTCAACCCCTTCCATGAGTAAGCATGTTCAAGGTACCGAGATAGATGGTGCCAATGATTAAGAACAAATGTAGCTAGTATATTTGTACTCTAGTGCAAGTGGGAGACTATTGGAAATATGCCCTAGAGACAAATAATAATAAGGATTATTAACATATTTCGTAAAGTTTATGATTAAGTTTTATATCATGCTACAAATATATTGAAAGGAAACATCAATACATGTGTGATATATAAACAACCAGGGGTTCCCGGTGAAACTCTAGTAACTGGTTCATTGGTCACAGATGATCAAGGTTTCTTGATCATGTGGCATTTATGCCAGTATGAAATGGAGTCACCTCATTATGAGAATGAGATGATGAACTAATACCCAACCTAAACATCGTGACCCGATCATGTCACGAAGTTCAAGTTATGATGATTAGAATAGACCTAGTGTACTATTTCTTAGACCGCGAGGCTATATCAATCACTGTTATCTGAGGGTACTTTGTTAGCATCAGACGTCACACGATTAAACGGTGATCATAAAGGTGTGTTCAGGTATTCGGAGGAATGGTAGAGGCATTGTATGTCAAGAGCGGTATTTTTCCATCCGTGTGACGCAAAGATACTCGAGGGCCCACTCGGAGAAGTTATATCCAATAGTTGCACAACGTGTGATTTGATCACATGGATATCACTTGTCTAAATGAGTAAAGTAGCATTTGTCAGTAACGAGATTGAACACGACATGGTGATGTCATTCATCAGATCTCGGGCAATGCAAGTATCGAGAGACAAAAGGAATAAGACACGATGTTCATGGTTCAAACAATGAAAGATTTCATGGAATGCATAGGGGTCACATGGGCATCCAGGTCCCTCTGTTGATCATTGGTCCGGGAGTGTCCCGACCATGTCTGCAGTGTTCCCGAACTGTGGGGTATCACGCTTAAGGGCTTTTTGATACTTAGAGAGTGTTTATAGGATCGGTAGAATCAATGAAGAAAGAGAAGAGAGAAAATCGAATGGATTTCGGTAAGTCTTGAGGATGTCCGGAGTGGAGGTGGAAGGTGTTCCATAGCCACGGAGATTGCATAATATGTGAATGAATGTTAAATATTGATTTAGTCATTTATTCATAATTATTTAATAAATAGAAAATCAATTAAAGGGTCAAAAGGCTTAATGGGCCAAATCCCGGAGGGGAAAGGGCCCAAGAGGGGGCCGCATCCCTAGGAGGGGCCAAGGGGTGGCCGGCAATGATGTCTACGCACTTCTATTCTTGTAGACAGTTGTTGGGCCTCCAAGTGCAGAGGTTTGTAGAACATCAGCAAGTTTCCCTTAAGTGGATCACCCAAGGTTTATCGAACTCAGGGAGGAAGTGGTCAAAGGTATCCCTCTCAAGCAACCCTGCAATCAAGATACAAGAAGTCTCTTGTGTCCCCAACACACCCAATACACTTTTCAGGTGTATAGGTGCACTAGTTCGGCGAAGAGATAGTGAAATACAAGTGGTATGGATAATTATAAGTGGTAATGGTGCCAGAAAATAGCTTTGATGGCGTGTGGTTGACGTGGGAAGAGACTAAAGGCAATCTGAAATAAAGATCAAAGCAAGAAAACATGTAACAGATCTAGTTGTAAACGGTGTTTGAATGCTTAGAAACAAGGCCTAGGGATCATACTTTCACTAGTGAACACTCTCATATAAATATCATCTCTCTATGACACTACTCTGAACTACTCTCCGGTTGGACACTCTAATCCACGGTAGGGCTATAACAACACTCCTCAAAGTCTATATTCCCCATCTAGATAACCCCACACTATCACCTTGAGCACTAGATAGTTCCAACAAACACCACAATTTCATAGAGACATCCAACTCCAAATATAACTCATAACAAGTATTTGTAATCTCTAGCCTAAGTGCCACCATGGTGTGCATGCTAGCACTTTCACACACACAGGGACAGCCAGAGATCTATTAAAGCACTTGAGTAGCAGAATAGATCTATAGATTACAAGCTCATGATCTCAATAAGATCACGCATAGAGAGAGATGAACACATAGCTACCAGTAGAGCCCTTAGCCTCGAGAGAGAACTACTCCCTCCTCATCATGGGAATCAGCAACGGTGATGGAGATGGCGGTGGAGATAGATGGAGATGGCTCCGGAGGCACTTCCCCGTCCCAGCAGGGTGTCGGAACAGAGACTTTCTATCCCCCGAATCTCCCCTTTGGTGGCGGTGGCGCTGCGGAACTTTTCGTGGCTAGAGGCTCGATTCTTTAGGGTTTCTGCATCGGAGGCTTCTTATAGGCGAAAGGGCGATGTCAGAGGGTTGACCAGGGGCCCACACCACCTGGTGGCGTGGCCAGGGGGCCCACGCCACCACATGGTGTGGCCATCCCCTGGCCCCTCTCCATCTCATCTTCTGGCTCCATGAGTCTTCCGGTAAAATATCGACTTTGGCTTTTGTCCAGTCCAATTCTGAGAATATTCATTTTCTGGAACCAAAAACAGAAGAAAATAGGCAACTGGCACTGTGGCATCTTGTTAATAAGTTAGTTCTAGAAAATATATAGAAATACTCAAAAGTGTGGACAAAACATAAGAAAGTAGATATAAAACGAGCATGGAACATCAAAAATTATAGATACGTTTCCAACGTATCAGGCGGCCCTAATGGGCTAGCCCCCCATGTGCTTCCCATGGTGGGGTGGCCGGTGGCGCCTCTCCCCACCTCCTCCCATGATTAGTCCCACCCCGGACTTTGAGGGAGGGAGTGCCTCCTCTCACCCTATATATAGTGGGGTATTTTGACCAAATAAATACATACAATTTTCAATAAAGGTTTCCTCACTTTTGGGGAGACCTCCAATTGATATTCTCTCTCTCTCCTGTGACCGTGGTCCCAAGTCCGGACTGCACGAACGAGAGACATCTTCACCGCGGAGCACAGTCGCGCTGTGGGATTCTGATCTAGGAGCTCTACTTCCACAACTGTTGCTGGATCGGGGAAGAAGGAGTCATCGCCAGGCACTAGATGCATGTAACTCCCTACGAGGTACAACATTTGAGGCACTAGAAGTCGTTGGAGCCATAGGAGCAGGAGGACTTCATTATGACCTTGAGGTTGGCTTCGGCTCGTCTACATCAACCACGCCCTCCCGAGCATTGACAACGCTTTTCGGTCTTCAAGGGTAAGTTCTTGAAAATCCCCTCATGTTACTGCATTACTAATAGATAGGTCCTGGCAACAAAGGGGTTCATGGGCGTAGGGTAAAAAATTATTGTTTTCATACACGAACAGTTGGGTTCGCAACATAGAAAACAAAAAAATTCCTACGATGGGAACTATTATACACCACGATCTATCTACTAGATACAAGCAACGGGTGGATATACATCAATAGAGAACATACCCTCAAAGACAACAAAGTTTTGTTAATGAGATGGAACTCATGGATGATGTAGTCGTTCGCTTGCCGATCTCAAGATCGTGTGGAAGTCCTAGTGCCGCAAACCAGCAGCACATCCGCACTCGCACACACGTTCATGCCACCGAACAACCTCCGCCTCCTCGCTCGAGTGATGTAGTGGAAGCAACAACTCCTTCCAGACGAAATGCCATCGGGAACATGTATCTCGCTAATCCGAGACCATGGAGGAATAGTACTAGAGGGGGAGAGAGATTCTTCACGAGGAGGTGTGAGGAAGGAGTGAGAGGGGGCCTTTTATAGGAGGAGGGGGTACCCCTCCCCATGGCCGATGCCCCATGGGGGTGACCCCTCTCCTCCCCCATTCATGTGGTGGTAATCCCCTCCACATAAATTTTCCCCTTAACATTCCCCTTTAAAGTCTCCACTTTAAATGCATTAAATTTCTCCAAATTTAATGCTCTCTCATTTAAAAAAACTCTTTTATTAATTTTATTCACAATTTTGTTAATTACTTTAATTAACAAACATTCACATAAAACCCCCTGCAATATTTCAGCAATTTCACCCGAAACAGTTTTGGTGTCTATTGAAATAATTCCAGCGCTTTGCAATTCATTCGTTTGAAACATATTTGCTCCAAATGGTGTTGGTGTCCCTTAAGTGTGTCACCCTACAGTTCGTGAATAATGCAGACATGATCGAGACCCCTCTCGGATCAATAATCAGAAGCGGGACCTGGAGATCCATACTGACTCCTACACATTCAACGATGACTTCTGTGATCGTGAGAACCTTTAACGCTAGTAACTAAATCCCTTTGTCTCGCGATATATTACATGTCCGAGATTAGATCATCGGTATCTCCATACCTAGTTTGATCTCATTACCGACATGTACTCTTTTCTTGTTCCCGTGATATAACATTCTAGTGATCTCATCACTTGCTTGCAAGCTAACCAATGTGATATGACCGAGAGGGCCTAGAGTATATCTATCCATCATTGGGATGGCCAAATCCCACTCTTGATCCATGAGCCTCTACATAACACTTCCGTAGTACTGAACCCACCTTTATAATCACCCTTTCACAGTGTGATATTTGATGTTATCAAGATACTCTTCCAGTGTTAGTGATTGACATGATCTCATGGTCTAAGGACTAGGATTACTTCGTATGATGTTATAGTAATATAAACACAATGACTTTGACTGTAATGCTATACTTCGGATGAATGTTCATCACATCATTCCACTAATGTTGTGACCTCGTTATTAACAACATCCAATGTCCATGATCAGGAAACCTTGATCATCTTGTTAATCAACGAGCTAGTTTATAAGAGAGGCATAACTAGGAACTTTCCTTTTGTTTATTGAACACACATGTATTAACATTTCCAAATTAATACAATTATAGAATGCAAAATAAACAATTATCATAAACAAGGAATAAGATAATAACCACTTTATTATTGCCTCTCGGGAATATTCCCTTTAGTCTCCCACTTGCACTAGAGTCAATAATCTAGTTTGAAAAACTTTGCTTATTGAACACCTATGGCTTTCTGGTGTTGCATATACACGATTGCTAGTGGTTAACATAATCTCCGGATCTGATAGTTTTAGGTCCGTGTGTATTTGCATGTCTTTGCGTCTCTACGCATCACTCATTCTCAAATGAGATGGCATTGTATAAATTTTGTCCTTTGGTGAGACCTTTAGTTCGTTCGAGTTAAAATATATTGATATTATTGTCATACAATATATCTTCATAGTATTAGCCCACTTTGAACCACACCTAGTTTGATAACAAACTACTTAACACAAATGCCCTCCTTTGCTGCTACTATAGTAGTCATATACTTAGCCTTTTGTTGCAGTATCCGTCACAATGTCTCAACTTTGGAACTCTTCCCAATCCATCATGGAACATCCTTTCCATTACATTGTGCCACCCATAGTCTAAATTGAGAAAAAATTAATGTGTATCTTGTGACAAATTAGTATCAATGTAACTCTTTACAATGACCTATTTATCACCTATACATAACATATTCTTAGTTCTTCCAAAGATCATAAGAATACCCTTTACTATCGTCCGATGATCATCTTATGAGTCATTCTGGTATATGCTCATAACATTTAGAGCATAGGACATATCTAGATATGTACATATCACGGTATATATTTTTCGTTGTATTGGGAACGGCAGTACCTGAGAAGGTTAGATAGAGGTGTGGGGACTAGGAGGGAAACTATCGACGGCGTCCGTAGGCGGGATTGGATACAAGCAAGCGTAGCTGGACGCAGGAAGTACCCTGGTTCGGAGCCCTCATGGTGAGGTAAAACTCCTACTCCTGCCGGATCTGACTACGGGGATATACGAACTACAAGCGCTCCTTGAGCTGTATTCTCTGGCTACAGCCTTAAATGCACTGAGGCCAACCCCTGCTACTGAGGCCTTGCCTCTCCTTATATAGGCAGAGAGGCAACGGTCTCCCTGGCCAGTCCGACTAGCAGGCCCCACAGGCGGGTCCCAGACGGCTGGTCATCTACAGTATCCGGTACGATATGTCCCATCAGAGTATGAGCGGTATGGCTGTCATAGGCACAGTGGACGCCGTGCGAGCCTATCGTCAGCATCGGGCCACTGTTCCTGCGTCATCCTCGCAAAGTCTTCGGTATGGCCGAGTAGTGGCTAGTCTTGTCATCGTACAGGGCGTACCGTGCACTGATACGCACGTCGTCCTGTCTTCCTGATTGGTTCTGGCTACGTCGCCGTAGCCGGCTGCTTCCTGCCGATCCAGCTATCATGCGATAGCAGGCTTGACTTGCTTTGTGCGGCTACATCTGTTTCTTGTCCGGTTGGGGTATCTGGGGATCATCCCCCCGACACTAGCCCCCGAGCGCGTATGGATTCCGCCCTTAGGCGAAATGTGCGCGCGCTCCCTCTTGGTTTTGAATTTGTGTCCGGCTACGCCTAGTGGTTGCGCTACCCGTGACGTCAGTGCTAACGCCGACCACGCGCGCACGCGCCATCATTGCTCTGTGGCGGGCAGCGTAACGTCCTGTCGCACGTCGCCTCGGGAAGCTGCTGCCTGGCGCTTCGGTTCTCGCTCCAGGATCTTCTGCGCATCCCGCGTCGGCACACGGGATCTGGGCGACGGTTGGTGTGGGGTTGCCTGGATGGTTGCCACGTGGCGTCGTGGACGGTTCTTCTTCCAGCCCTTTAAAGGGACGCCGCGGGGGACGCAGTTCCCTTCCTTCGCTCCCCCGCCTCCAGTTGCTCCTTCCCTTCCGCGCTCTTGCCCTCTGCGCTCCTCCCTTCTGTCACTGTAGCCCGCTGCGCCGCCCGTACGTCATCGTCGATGGTACAGGCCACCGCCACTCCTCCGTCGCCGCGCCTCTTTGCTAGCCGGAGATGGCAGCCGACCGCGGGGCCTGGTGCAGCTCCTCCATCATCGAGGACAAGATCCAGAAGTACTGCACCGCCCGCGTCCTCCCGCCGGCGGAGGAAGTGGTGGTGCGGCTAGCTCCGGTGGGAGAGGTGTCACTCCACCCCGCGGAGGGGGAGCGGGTCATCTTCCTCTCACACCTGTCGTGGGGGTTCGCGCTGCCGGTGCATCCTTTCTTCCTCACTTTCCTGGCGTTCTTCGACCTCCTCCTCCACCACCTCGGTGCCAACGCAATCGGAACGATGGCACACTTCGTGGCATTCTGCGAGAGCTATCTCGGGATCCAACCGGATCTCGGGCTCTTTTGCCGGCTCTTCCGAGTCCAGCCGCAGGTGCAGTTCACGCAGGGGCCATTAGTCATCTGCGGCCGCGCCTCCATCTAATCCCACACGCAGACTGGCTACCAAAGTTCCTTATGCACGACACGGTACGACTGTGGCAGCAGTCGTACTTCTATCAAGAACGTCACCAACGTCGACCGGATCAATCTTCCGGCCTTCCAGGGTTTCGAGTCCAGCCGGCTGCACTGGGACTTGAAGATCTATGGCGACAAGGCGGAGTCGGATGCAATGCTGAAACGCATGCACTCCCTCGTCCACTGCCGGCTGACCGGCCTGGACGGCACCCTCAGCTGGATGTCCCGGCTGATGATGTCGTTGCAGCAGCGAGCGCACAAGATGTGCTTCTACTCCGGCCGGCTGGACCCGACCCGGCTGTCACGCCGTGATCCCCGCTACCACAACCTAAAGGAGTGGGTGTGGACGATCACCAAGGAGCGGCTGCCGGAGGGCTGGAAGTTCAGCCTAGTGCCTTACAGCCGGGAGAACCACGCGCCCCGGGTAGGTCCCTCTAGCCGGAGTTTTTCTTTCGTATTTCTTGCCCTTCTCTCTTGTTTTATCTGACTAATCTCTTGTATTCGGCATATGTTCCCTTGCATCCTTCACGAGGAGGGTGAGGCTCCCCTCGAGGAGTTCACGCTTGACTTGCCCGAACCGCGTGCTCGGCGGTCTAGCGAGGAGTCGGATAGGGACGGGGATGCCTTCCCCAGCCGGAATGATGAGCCGGCCGCCGACCCCCACCCGGAGGTTGACGAGGAGGAGGAGGCTGCACCGGCCCCTGATCCGGTGCCGCGCCCTGCGACGGGCGACAAAGCCGGCGGGAGCGGCTCCAGCCGTTTCCGCTCTAGCCGGTCTGCCGCGGAGGAGCCGGCCCCCAAGAGGAGCCGGACCAGCGCCCTACCGCCGAGCCTCCTTGGCCGGAAGAAGGGGCTGCCTCCGGTTGTGCCGGGGTACGTCCCTCCTCCCCTTTCTTTCACCGTCTTCTGCTTGCTTATTTTTCTCCCTTTCTACCTTTGGCTTATTTGCTTTTCTCTCTTCCTTCTCCTCTTCTGTCTTCTTATCACGCGGGTCTCCTTTGGAGCCGCGATGCCGGCACGAGCGTCGACGGGGTCGCCGCCCCCTGCCCCGACTGCGCCTGTCAGCGCCGCTCCTTCTTCCGAGGCATCGCCTCCACATCCACCTCGAGCTGAACCGGCTGCCCCAGCCAGATCGGAGGGTCCCGAGCCGGACACGGAGGGTTCTTAGCCAGGTGGCTCTTCCGCGGGCGCGTGCGAGGCTGCGACCGGCAAGGAACTCATAGTTGTCGGCGACGACAACTCCGACGAGGAGCCGGGAGAGGAGTGGAGGACGGCGGTGGTTGCCGTGAAGGAGTCCTTGGCCGTCAACGTCGTGGACGATGACGCCTCCTCCACGGCCTCGCTGATGGATCTCGCTGCCACACTCGAACTAGCGGTGAAGGAGATCGGGCTGCTAGAGGCCGCAGCCGGCGGGAACCGGTCCTTGGAGCAGAAGCTTGCTGCTGCCAATGGAACCTCCCAGAGTAAGTTTGCTTCATCCGGTTTGCCTTTTTTTTTGCTGATAGCCGGTTTTGTCACAACCATCCTCATGTGCGCTTAGCGCGAGATCGATTGCTTGAAGAAAGCGAACGACCGGCTGAGCAAGTCCAACTCCAATCTGCGGCTGCAGAACAAGGATTGGCACGCGAAGGTAGACGGTCTGGAGGCCACCATCAAGGAGCGCGACGCCTCGCTCGCCAGCCGGACCGAAGCCTTCAACCTTCTCGAGGCCCAAAACAAGGACCAAGAGAAGGGGATCAAATGGCTGGCGACAAAGGAGAAGGCTCTGGTGGAGGAGCTGATGCAGGTTGGCCACACGGCTAAGGGTGAGTTCCTCTTTTCCGTCTTCCTTTCTTCCGGATCCGGTAGCCAGATCTGAATCTCTTTTCTGACAGCATTTTATCCCGGCATAGACCTGCTGGCCTACAACCAGCTGCAGGAGAACTGGCCGGGAGCACAACTGGCGGCCCAGGAGCTCGTCGTCCTTCTTGGCGAAGAAGCTGCCAAGCTTCGTCAAGCGGCACGGGACGTCTTCTCCTTCATGTGGCCGGATGCTCCGGTTCCGGAGATGATGGCACAGCTGGCTGCGAAGGTGGGGGAGGTGCCAGCTGCGGTGGACCGGCTGCGGGACTTGGCAGCGCGAGCCGGAGCGGAGATGGCCCTGGCCCTCATGCTCTCCTGGTATAAGGATGCCCGCATCGAGAAGATCGATGGAGGCTTCCGCGCCGGCGCTGACCTTGCCGCCATCCGCCAGGCCCATCCGGAGCTCCGACGCTCCGCCATCAAGATTACCGACTACGTGGACCCTGACGAGGTGCTCACCGACTTGGAGTCTGTTGGTACTCCTGATGTGGAAGGCCCGACGCAGCCGCCTGCGGGCGCCGGAACCAGATCAAGCGCCGCGCCTCCTCCTCCGCCTGAAGCTTCTGTCGGCCAAGACGCTCCTCACGGCAAGGGTCCTGCCGGCTAGCCATTGCCCCGGGATGCCGGGTGTATTTGTCTTGCTTTAGTTTTGCTTAAAACTTGTACGTCTGTACCGGCTGTCTCTGACGCCGGGTAAACCTATGGGAGCTTCGCCTCCTTTCTTTGCTTGCTAATATTGAACTGGCTTGAGTTCTCTTCAACTTGCGTGCTTCGAATTTTCTTTCAACATTTCGCCGGTTGACTTTATCCGGCTAACTTCGCCCGGCTACATGCCTTTAGCCGGGGGAACTGCACCTCCAGTGGGGGAATGCGAGCGCACCCACTGGGTGTAGCCCCCGAGATTCGTAGTAGCTGGCATAGCCAGGTGCTTGGAATCTTCCTTCTTTTCCCAAATCTTCTAACTTTATCTGACTAGACTCGTCTCAGTCGGTTGCTTTTGCTGGCTGAACACCTTCAGCCGGGGGAACTAACAATCCAGTGGGGGCGCGCGAGCGCACCCACTGGGTGTAGCCCCCGAGATTCGGAGTAGCTGGCGTAGCTAGGTGCTTCGAATCTTCCTTGTCTTCTCTAGCTCCTGCCCTTGCCCTCACCTGGGCTCCGGACGGCCGGCTAAACGCCTTTAGCCGGTCGGGAACCACAAGATTCCACTAGGGGCGCGCGAGCGCACCCAGTGGGTGTAGCCCCCGAGATTCGGAGCGCTTGATGAAGGCAAGGACTTTGAATCTTCTTCTCCTTTTCTTCCTAAACTCCGACTCAATACAGTCGGACAAGAATATACATACGCATACATCCTCACATGTTAATAGGTTAGTCTGTCAAATTGTAGCCGAAAAATGGATTTGTTTTTTCCAATACTAGCTTGCGTCTTTCTGGACACCTGGTCGCTTTCCTGTGTGCTCTGCTGTTTTCGCTGCGTCCTTGCCAGGCAGTCGGGTTGTAGTCTGCAGCCGGAATCAAAGGGATCTGACAATATATTGTGCACGGTACTAACGGCTTAGCAGCCGGATTGCCTTAAGCTAGTTGCAAAGTCGGAACGCCCGGTCTGTCGTGTCTCTTCCCTGTTTTTCGTGTGGGATGCCTCGGGCTTTTGCTCTTGCTAGTCGGACAACCGGGTTGCGGTCTGTAGCTAAGACAAAGAGTGGGCCTCTGACATCATCGCACACTACTCAGTCGGTTCATTGACTTAGCAGGCCGGGCCAGCTGACAAGCCCCCGGGTAGGGGTGTCCGGAGCCGGAAAACCATAACCAAAAAATAGATGCGAACACATTTCTAGCAAGGAGCCCCCGAGCATCTCGTAGGGGTCTGCATTTTCATTCATAGGGTTGGCGGGATACATACACCGTCTGGCGACTATGCATAAAACGGGCACAGCAAGGCCGCGTTCTAGGGACGCTCAGTTTCCTCGTCTGATTTTTCCATCTTTCTTTTGCGCGGCTATTGCGCGTCGATGAGGTAGTAGGAGTCGTTGGGCAGCGCCCTGCTGATGATGAAGGGGCCCTCCCAAGGTGGCGATAGCTTGTGCATGCCCTTTGTGTCTTCCACTAGTCGGAGAACCAGGTCACCCTCGCCGAACGCGGCTGGGCGGATCCGGCCTAAATGGTAGCTGCGTAGTCGTTGATGGTACAGGGCTGACCTGGACAAAGCCAGCTTGCGGGCCTCCTCCAGGAGGTCCACTTTGTCCTCCCGCGCCTCCTGGTTGGCTTTTTAATCGTATAGGAGCTTGCGTGGTGAGTCGAACTCGATGTCCGCGGAGAGGACGGCTTCCGATCCGTAGACCAGGAAGAACGGGGTGTAGCCGGTTGATCTATTTGGCGTGGTGTGGAGGCTCCATAGCATAACCGGAAGCTCCTCGATCCAGCATCCGGGTGACCGCTCCAACGGCTCAATGAGGTGTGGCTTGATGCCGGCTAACACCAAGCCGTTTGCTCTTTCGACTTGCCCGTTGGACTGCGTGTGCGCGACGGAGGCAAGGTCCAGCCGGATGCCGTTATTGTTGCAGAATCGGGCGAAGGCCCCCTTGGCGAAGTTCGTGCCATTGTCGGTGATGATGTTGTTGGGGTAGCCGAACAGATTGATGATATCGGTGAAGAAGGTGATGACTGTCACCCCGTCCAGCTTCCGGATAGGCTTGGCCTCAATGCACTTCGTGAATTTGTCCACCGCCACCAGCAGGTGGGTCATGCCCGCTTGAAGGGACCGACCATGTCGAGGCCCCAAATCGCAAATGGCCAGGTAATCGAAATGGTCTTGAGTACCGAAGTTGGCATGTGCATGAGCTGCCCGAAGCGCAGGCACCCATTGCACACGCGGACCAGCTTCTCAGCGTCCTCGGGGGCGGTGGGCCACTAGAAACCATGGCGGAATGCCTTGGCGACTATCGCCCTTGACAAAGCGTGGTGCCTGCACTTGCCCTGGTGGATGTCCTTGAGTAGTCGGCAGCCCGTGTCTCCGTCGACGCACCTTTGGAAAATGCCAGATACGCAGTGCTTGTACAGTTCGCCGTTGATGATGGTGTACGTGTGCACGCGGCGCCGGATTTGCCTGGCTTCCACCTCATCGTCCGGAAGTTCTCCGTTGGTGATGTAGTTCATGAAGGGTTGTGCCTAGGATGGCACTTCCCAATGACGAGGACGCTCGCGCTATCCGGTTGATGGTTGTCGGGGGGTCGTTCGGGTGACGTACCCGGGACGACAGCCCCCGAGCCGCTTGACGAGCCGGTAGCCTCCGGGTCTTGTGAACCGGAGGGTACCGCCTTGCCAGACTTGGTGCGGGTCTTCTTCTTTGGCGGTTCTGTCGGCTCTGCTTCTGCTGCTCCGTCAGCCGGAGCGCTCCCTACCCAGACGATGGAGTCCGATTCCGGTGACGGATTGATGGAGGGCTTGCGCAGGTGCTCCAAGGAAACCCTAGGTGGGATTGTCTGCCTGGTGGATCCGATTCGGGCGAGCGAATCGGCCGCTTCATTGTTGACGCCGGGGACGTAATGGAATTCGCATCCGTCGAAGGAGGCGCTGAGCTTCTGGATGTGGAACCGGTAGAGGGCCATGTTTGCATCTCTAGCGTCCCATTATCCGGATACTTGTTGCACCACTAGATCCGAATCACCGAAGCAAAGGATCCGGTTGATACCGATCTCCTTGGCTAGCCGGAGTCCGTGCGCCAGTGCCTCGTATTCGGCTACGTTGTTGGAGGCCTTGAAGTGGATCTGCAGCACGTACTCCAGCTGGTCTTCCTTGGGCGAGGTGAGCATGATGCCGGCTCCCAAGTCCCCGAGCATCTTCAACCCGTCGAAGTGCGTCTTCCAGTGGTCCGAATTCGGAACCGGTGGGAGGTACTGGGTCTCGGCCCAGTCAACGAGGATGTCCGCCAATGCCTGCGACTTGATCGTGAGCTGGGGCTCGTACTGGATGGAGTAGGCAGCGAGCTCGATGGCCCACTTGGCGACTCGGCCGGTGGCGTCCTTGTTGCCGATGATTTCCGAAAGGGGTGCCGTGCACACGACCTTAATCGGATGCTCCTGGAAGTAGTGCTTGAGCTTCTTGCATGCCAGGTACACGCCGTAGCACATCTTCTGGTAGTGGGGGTAGTTCTGCTTGGAGAGGGAGAGAACCTCGCTAAGGTAGTAGACGGGCCTCTAAACCGGCTGAGCCTTGCCTTCCTTGAGGCGCTCCACCACCAGGACGATGTTGACGACCCGGCTGATGGCTGCTATATAGAGCAACATCGGCTCCTTGCTAGCCGGCGTGGCTAGAACCGGCGTTGTGGATAGCATGCACTTGAGGTCATGAAATGCAATGTCGGCTTGCGAAGTCCAGGAGAATTTATCTGTCTTCTTCATCAGCTGGTACAACGGGAGTGCCTTCTCCCCTAGCCGGCTGACGAAACGGATGAGGAAGGCCAGGCATCCGGTGAACTTTTGGACTCCAAGCAGGCTCCTGGGCGGCTGCATCCTCTCGATGGCCGCGATTTTCTCCGGATTTGCCTCGATGCCTCGTTGTGATACGAGGAAACCGAGGAGCTGACTGGATGGCACTCCGAAGACGCACTTCTCCGGGTTCAGCTTCATCTGGTACTGGCGGAGGTTGCCGAATGCCTCTCCCGGATCTTCGAGGAGGGTGCGCTTCTCCTTGGTCTTGATGACCACATCGTCCACATAAGAATGCACGTTTCAGCCGATCTGCGAGTGCAAGCACTTCTGCATGCAGCGCTGATAAGTAGCGCCTGCATTCTTTAGGCCGAAAGGCATGGTTACGTAGCAGAAAGCCCTGTAGGGGGTGATAAATGATGTCTTAATCTGATCAGCCGGGTTTAGCCAGATCTGATTGTAACCGGAATAGCAATCTAGAAAAGACAACAAATCACAGCCGGCCGTGGAATCGATGACTTGATCGATACGGGGCAAGGCGAAGGGGTCTTTCGGGCACGCCTTGTTCAGGCTGGTGTAGTCGATACACATGTGCCAGGTCTTGTTCTTCTTCAACACCAGGACTGGGTTCACCAGCCAATCCGGGTGGTATACTTCCATGATGGACCCGGCTGCAAGGAGCCGGGTGATCTCATCACCGATTATCTTCCTCTTCTCCTCCGCGAACCAGCGCAGAGGTTGCTTGACCGTCTTGGCATCCGGCCACACATGAAGTGAGTGCTCGGCGAACTCCCTCGGCACACCCGGCATGTCCTTGGGGGACCATGCGAAGATGTCCCGATTCTCACGGAGGAAGTCGACGAGCGCGCCTTCCTATTTGCTGTCTAAGCCGGCACCAATGGTGACGAACTTAGTCGGGTCAGAGGGGTCGAGCAGGATCCTCTTCATCTCCTTTGCCGGCTGGAAAGCTCCTTCTCCATCCGGTTTGCTGCTAGCCAGCATGTCATGCTGGGCCATGGCCACATTGCGCATGATCACGCACTTCTCCTCGGCTATGATGAGGGCCTCTACCAGTTTGGAACCGACTGAGGCGCACTCCATCGACCGCCTGAAGCAGCCGGCGATGGTGATCACGCCGTTGGGTCCCGGCATCTTCGTCTTGAGGTACGCGTAGTGGGGGACGGCCATGAACTTGGCGAGGGCTGGGCGCCCGAGGAGAGCGTGATAGGAGCTTGTCAGGTTTACCACCTCGAACCAGATAGGTTCGCGGAGGAAGTTCTCCTCGGTCCCGAAGATGACGTCTAGCTGGATTTTACCCAGCGGGGCGCAGGCTGGCCCCGGCAGTACGCCGTGGAACGTTGTGGTAGTCAGGCGCAGGTTGCATTCACGAATGCCCAGCTTCTCCAGCGAGGACTGGTAGAGGAGGTTGAGGCTGCTGCCTCCGTCGATGAGGACGCGCGAGAAACGGCAGGTACACACGTTGGAGACGATGAGGGGGTCGAGCACCATGGCATAGCCCCCGGGAGTCGGCAGCTGCTCCGGCTGGTCTGCACGGCTCCAGGTGATGGGCATTTCTGACCAGTTCAGGTACTGGGGGACCGGAGATATGATGGCGTTGACCTCCTTGGAGCGTCACCTGCGGCTGTGCTTGTCGTCTAGCTCTGTCTCGAAGATGTGGTAGGCGGCATGCGGCTGGGGGTAGCCGTTGTTGTTGTTGTTGCCGCAGTTGCTGCCGTTACCATCATTGCCGGCTCCCCTAGCCGGTGGCAGTGGTCCACCTGGACGAGGCGGGGGGAGACGAGGCTGGCTATCCTGGTCTTTTAGCTGGCGGGTCCAGCTGCAATTCCGGGTGGTATGCGTAGCCGGTTTGAAGGGACCGCTGTGCCACTTGCATGGGCCGTCAAACATCTGGTCGAAGGTGAGCCGTGGCTTCTGCCTCCTTGCATCATTAGCCGGCGCGTCGACCGCACCCTCCACAACATTGACCTGCCGTGCGTGGTAGCGGGGCTTCTGTTGTTCGGCTTGGCGGTCCCCGTGGAACCGGTTGTCGTTGTCGTGGCGCCTGGAGGATCCGGCTTCGCCAGCCGGATTGCTCGGACGGTCGCGAGCTGGCTCCGTGGGAGTCGAACGCCCATCCGCGTTTACTCGGAGGGGCTTCTTCATGGCGGCATCCGCCGTGGCGTACTGATCCGCAACCGTCATGAGCTCCGCCATGGTTTTCGGCTCGTCACACAGTAGCTGGTGGCGAAGCATGGTGCCTTCTCGGTAACCCTCGATGAAGAAGCAGATAGCCTGGCTCTCCAGAATGCCCTCACAGGTGTTGCGCAGCTCCGTCCACTTGGCGAGGTACTCGCGGTCAGTCTCGCGGTCACCCTGGACGCACAAGGCCAGGTCGCGTGGGCGCCCCGGACGCTTGTACGTGCCATTGAAGTTGCGGACGAACACCTTCTCAAAGTCTAGCTAGGCATTGATGCTGTTGGGTGCGAGGATGTTAAGCCACGTCCTTGCTGATCCGGTGAGCATAAGAGGGACGTAGCGCATGGCTGTGCGCTTGTTCCCATGGGCAATGCCGACTGCCGTAGCATAGTCGGTCAGCCAATCTTCCGGCTTCATGCTGCTGTCGTACTTGGGGGTGTCCCTGGGTAGGGAGAACTTATCCGGAAACGGCTCGTTCCAAATGCGGGGTCCGAAACAAACCGGACCGGTGGAATCTTCCTCCTCCATGACACGCGCTTGAGCGAGGAGCTCGATGCGGTCACGGGCATCTAGACAATCCGGGTTGGGCGCTCCCACCTGGCCCGAGAGACGGGAACCAGCGGGTCTAGGTGCTCTGGTAGGTGGAGGGGGAGGCGGGGGGTTTTGTTCACCGTCTGCTCCTGGCGCGGCTGGCCCCTATTGCCAGAGCTATGATGCCTGCTGCGGGCCTTAGCCGGCTGAGGGGAGGACGCCTGCTGGGAGTCACGCGGCATGCCCCTGCTGTTGATGGGCAGCTTGCTCCCCCTAGAGTAGCTGGGGTCCTCCTACATCTGCCGGTTGGCATCAGCCTGCTTGTCCGCGATGCGGAGGAGCTCCTGCACGCGAGCGTGCTGGCGGGCTTGCTCCTCACCCTCAAGATTGGGAAGTTCCTCTGCCACGGCTCACGCCGCGCACAGGTTCTTGATGGGCGTGATGTAGGCGGGCCGGATGAGGGCGGGCACGGGGTCCGGCTCCGCATCCTTTTCCATCCCACCGCCCAGCTCGCCGCCCTGGCGCCGTGCCTGGTCGGATCGGCTCAGCTCCGCGGTAGCCAGAGTGAAGCCGCGCACGCGGTCGTACTCGCACCGGGTGATCTCAAGTTGCTTGCGGGTTGCCGCCAGCTCCATGGCCTCCTGGAGGAGGATCTGTCTCTCCATGGCGAAGTTGGCTTCCGCCTCCTCCGGGTTATCCCCGAGGTTAACCGGCGTCAGGAGCCGATCAATGGCATCCTCCACCGGATTCCAAGGCTTCGGAGGAGCGGAAATTCCAACCTCGTTCGCGCCCTGCTCCCGCGGCTGGCGGGGTTGAGAGCTGGAGCCGGCCATCATGACCTCCACACCACAGGGAGTGACGGAGGCGCTACCGCTAGGGTGCGGCAGCTCCGCGACGGAGATGATATCCCTAGGGAAACGCTCCGGGACGGTGGTGACGTAGACAGGGAGGTCGCCAAAGAGCAGGATGGAGCCGCTTGCCGGGAAGGAGGTTCCGGCGAAGCAGGAAGCATTGTCGATGACGTAGTCAAATTTGCCGAGCATGAGCACCAGGCCGGAGGCCACGCGCTCACCGGCTGTAGTGCGGGGTCCCGTGCGGTGACTCCAGTCGAAGCCATCTTGCCCCATGGTGGGCGCCAACTGTCGGTGTATTGGGAACGGCAGTACCTAAGAAGGTTAAATAGAGGTGTGGGGACTAGCAGGGAAACTATCGACAGCGTCCGCAGGCGGGATTGGGTACAAGCAAGCATAGCTAGACGCAGGAAGTACCCAGGTTCGGAGCCCTCATGGTGAGGTAAAACTCCTAGTCCTGCCAGATCTGACTACGGGGATATACGAACTACAAGCGCTCCTTGAGCTGTATTCTCTAGCTACTGCCTTAAATGCACTGAGGCCAACCCCTGCTACTGAGGCCTTGCCTCTCCTTATATAGGCAGAGAGGCAACAGTCTCACTGGCCAGTCCGACTGGCGGGCCCCACAGGCGCATCCCAACCGGCTGGTCATCTACAGTATCTGGTACGATATGTCCCATCGGAGTATGAGCGGTATGGCTGTCGTAGGCACAATGGATGTCGTGCGAGCCTGTCGTCAGCATCGGGCCACTGTTCCTGCGTCATCCTCGCAAAGTCTTCGGTATGGCCGAGTAGTGGCTGGTCTTGTCATCGTATAGGGCGTACCATGCACTGATACGCATGTCGTCCTGTCTCCATGATTGGTTCCGGCTACATCGCCGTAGCTGGCTGCTTCCTACCGATCTGGCTATCATGCGATAGCTGGCTTGACTTGCTTTGTCCGGCTGCATCTGTTTCTTGTCCGTTTGGGGTATCTAGGGATCATCCCCCCGACAATATTATTGATCAAAATATTCATGTGATTTCACTCATCAAGTGTCGAAACACTTGAATCTCGTTTCATTCACCAAGTGTCAATACACTTGAATCTTGATTCAACCTTTTCCATGTGTCAAGAACCTTTCTTGTCGTTTCCATATTGAACTTATTCAATATCGCATATATGTACGTTTGGCATAACCATATTAGCGCCTCAATCTATCCATATAGTCATTCATGCCTAATATTCCGGTTTTAATTTTAATGAAATTCTTAACTTGTGTCAATAAAAGATACATCATTTCCAATCAACATTATGTCATCTACATAATGTGTTATAAATATGTCTTCGCGCTCCCACTTAATTTCTTGCAAATGCAAGCATCTTCATCATCTCCGATGAATTTAAACTCTTTTAATAGTTTCATCATGGTGAAGGTTCCAACTCCGCTATGCTTACTTCAACCATTGAAGTTTGCACGCCCTTTTTAGCATCCTTTAATTTAACAAAACCCTTCGGACCGTGTCATGTACACGTCCTAGGTAACTGTAACACCCTCGAATCGGCCCTATGCAAGTTTTAGCGATTCACGCCAAACCCGCATAGAAACGATTCAAATATGCCCACCAGGCACTTGCGTGCGGGTGGAAAACAAAGTAATATCATTACACAATAGTCCATGATGCAACCCACAGAACATATATCTATACAAAAACGACTCAACAAGTCAAGAATACATATATACAGTACAAAGATCCAAATCACCTTGAAAATGATACAACATCCGAGTACGGATAAGATGCAAATGGGGCTAAGATCCCTGAAGAATAACCAATGGCGTCCATAACCCTGCCCAGGCCAAGCCGGAAGGGTAACCCTGCTAACGACGTTGAACTTATACCTGTTAAACAAAAGGGGTGCCGACAAAGGGCAAAGGAAAAAGGGAGCGGTCAGTACTGAGGCCAGTACACGGCGAGGCTAGAATTCAATGGCTCTCGCCTACATAGGTATGGTGGACTGAAGCGGCAGTGAAGCATGCACTATACAACCTATAGAGACTCAATATAACTATCGACTATTAGAGAGGGGTAAGAAAGACCTATTCGATCCAACCTGATACTAACACCAATCATACCTATCCTGGTATTCCCCCTCGAGACCAAACGAGGAAGTCAAACCGAGGAACTCACATAGTTGGCAGTTTTAATCATTCCATTATAGTTGCAGCACTTACTAGTTAGATATAGATATCATGAGTCATCCCGATATCGTAAGTAGTGGGCAGTTTTAGTTAACCATTCCATTGTAGTTGCAATACTTACTAGTCAGATACAAATAGCATGAGAACTCCCAAAACTGGCAGTTGTTGGCACTTTTATTTACTCATTCCGTTGTAGTGAATATGATTACTAGACATGTCAAAGTCAAATTTATAGCACTACTTTAGTAATGCTTGTCTATGATCAAGATACTTTGCTCCAAGTCGTCCATAACCGCGGACACGGCTTTTAGAAAGATTTACCCTGCAGGGGTGCACAAATAGCAACACACACGATCAACCTCGGGAAGAACCAAATAAAAAGCAACGAGGCCTCACGCAAAGCATTCACAGGATTCATAAATCATTTCAGGGGGCCACCCCACTAAGCTATCCGCAACGAAGTTGGCCGGCTCCAAGACGGACCCAGGGTTTGTGTCAATGGTTTTAAACGACTGGGAAACCGAAAGTGTGACTGGGCTTGTCAATATCGCGAAAACATTCCACGTTCCAAAACAGTACAGGTGCTCCACGCACAATCGTAAATAAAGCAGTAAAGCATGGCATAAGTACAAGATAGTAATAAAGCCCCAAACTACTTGTGGCCCCAATAAATAAAGTGTGAATCAAGCTCAGGCAAAGCGGGATTCATAGAGTCTCCCGTATGTGGATAGTGCGAATAGTCAAGGAACAGGTATCAAGTACTTGGGGCCTACGGGACACAAGTGAGCGTGGAAGAACCAAATATTAGCTATTGCCCACCGGTGCCTCTGCATTAGTTATATCTATTCCCAGCATTTTAATATCATGTTGTAATTAAAGTCATGATCATCTCCACCATGAAGCATGTGCCAACCTTCCAACAACGGTGGAACAACAACGACGTGAAGTAGCACCTGAGCAAGCAACTATGACTCGCAAGGCCGACTATCTATCAAACAACAGGCAATAGGATATGTCCAAAGAAATATAGAGGCTACAAGGAATATAAATGGTGCACGGAAACTAAAGCATCGCAATACGGATAGCAATAGATCAACAGGAGGAAGTAAAGACTATAAATGCAAAAATAGGTCGAAAGGGGGAGATTGCTCGCCTGGGAAACACTGCCGAAGATACATTATCCAAAGAACTTGTCGATACTCGCATCAACTCAATGGCCTAATCCGTGAAGAAGCAAATCACTAAAAGAAACACCAGATGCACTATTTAACACTACGTCAAAATATCCGGCATGATGCATGTATGATGTATGACATGTCAAAGGTGCGATGCAATTAGGCAATATTAAGCAGAACCGGGGTCCTGATAATTAATTAGAAGGTTCATGTTATTTAGATACCCTGCAATTTAAATGGTGTCTTAACAAAGCAAAACATGACATTGGTTCGCTACACAATTTTAAATGGAGCCAATATAAGACTAGAATAGCCTGCATATAGTCTCCATATTAATTTAGGTGAATCGACGAAATAACCCGGACCCACAAAATATGTATGCATGCGTGAACAATTTAATAATGCAACAAGATAGATGTCATTTATAAAATAGGGGTCTCGGAAAAAGGGGGTCACACATCGGGGTTGGACGATCTTGCGGATCCGAGGGGTCGACGGGGTTCGTGATCGGTCTTCAGATCTGGGAAGCAAACTTTGTGCCAACGGATCCGTGAGGACGGTCATGACGTCCGGGAAGGCGGTCTTGGCGTTCCGGGCATCTTCCGATTGGGGGTCTTGGCGTCCATGAAGATCATGTCGATCCATGGGGTTCGGTCTTCGTATCCGGAATGGTCTTGCGGTCCGTGAAGGAGAAAGCACCGGCTTCGGACATGTTGTCGGTGGAAATCTTAATGTGCCCGGATAACGGTCCATCTTGACCTTGAAGATCTTGTCTACCGAGACGACTACCGTAGTCCACAGAGGCACTAGTTGATCACCACCTCGTTTGTCAATCAGCACTATAGTCCTGGATCGAAGAACCACATTGGCAGCAGCAGAACAAAAAGGAACCCATGAGGCAGATGGCAGCAGCGCTGGTTGGAGAAAACAAGGCCTTGGAGATACCCTATTCGTGACAGAGCTAGCAGAGAGGCAGAGGAGGTACCAAATCAAACATGGAAGGAATGAGGGAGACGTGGTCGTCAGCGGGAAAACGGGCACCGACAGCGGCGGGCGTGTGCAAGCAGCCAGGTTCGACGAGGGAAATGGGGCTCAGGTCCTAGGGGTCGCGCGAGGATGCTTTGCGGATGGAGGTAGGCGGTGAAGGTGGCCAGAGTAGCAGCATCGCGGTACAGGATAAGGGGAGCTCAAGCAGGGGACACCCGTGTGCGGCCGAAGACGAGGTGGAGGTGGCCGTCGATGGGGAAGCAGGACGCTCTGCGATGGGTTTGGGGATGACGCGGGCCTGCGTGGCGGCTTGGTGCCGAGGAAGATGGCGAGCCCAGGAGGAGGCCTGGTCGTGGCGGCGGCTGGGCGCGGGGTGGCGTCGTGGGTGAGTGGCCCTGACGACACTCGTGCTGACGGCCGGGGGAGGAGGCACTCTGGCGACGGTGGCCTTGAGGAAAAGGGAGGGCCTCCGGCACTGCTGGAGAGCAAGGCGCGTGGGGTGCTCGAGCGACCGGGGAAGAGCTAACGGCGGCGGCAGGACCTCGAGGTAGAGGAGGGGATTGAGCTCGGGTGGGGGACGACACATTCGTGAGGTGGGGCCGGGAGTGGTTGCGTGCGGGACGGGCACGTCACGCGCGCGAGCGTGTGCCGCGTCGAGGTGTGTTCACGCGCAAGTGAGGCGCTGCTGCTGCTGGGGTGTGGCTCGCCAAGGTGTGGGTCGGGTTTGGTCTGGGTTAGGTTAGAACTAAGTTTTGGGATTTTAGGTTTAGGGTTTCGGGGTAGTAGGCTGCTGCTAGCTGGGCCCTTTGGGCCTAGCTGGTGGCGGCCTCCCCAGGTTTGTAAAATATGTTTTTATTTATTTTCAAAATAAAATATTTTAACAAATAGTTTTTAGACAAAACAAAATATCCAGACGGACCCGTTTTTACATTTGAAATAAAGAGGGAGGCACATAGAAAATAAAGATAGGCTTTTAGAAAATAGTTTTAGGCAAACAGATGCATGATGATGATGATGCTCAAATGCAATGTGGCATGATGACATGAGCATGCAGTCATGATGATGCACGAAACGAAACAACGAGCGATTTTCTAGTAGTGATTTTATCGGGGTGCTACAGTAACCATTCTATTAGAAGAACATTGTTTTGTTTGTTCAATTACCATACACCAAATTATATGTAGTGGTTGCTACATTAATCTATCAAGACTAAATATTGCTATGAAAAATCAAATCTTGTCATAGTTAACTCCTTGAACATTGTCGTAAACTTCTTTCCGACATGTCGACTATTTCATAGATGTTAAACATCCATGTCTATTTCCTTATAGATCCAACCACGACCGATAGGCTTCACGCCTTTCCGGAGGGTCTTCCAAGTTCAGAAACTTGATTTCTTGTCTATGGATACTATCACGGATTCTATGAATTCTAGTCATTTTATGGAGCCAGGGCCCATCATCGCTTCTTTGTATGCAGTCGGTTCATCATTGTCAAAACACTAACGACTTGTTTATCAAATCTCACTATTTCATTCTTACCTGATGCATATGGTTCAAATAGGAACTCTAATCTCCAAGATCACACCTTTTGTAATCACGGGAGCCATGAGCATTGTGGCCACCACCGGGACACTTTCTGACGCTGCTCTACTTAGCACATATAGCTATGATTCAACATACTTATCAAAGTTCTATTGTCCTCCCACTTAACTTTTCACGAAAAATTCCTTCTCAAGAAACTTGTCGTTCCAAGCGACAAACTCTTTTGTCCTCGGTGTTAGGGAGGAATTCCCAACAAATTCTTTGGGATAACCTACAAAGACGTGCTTATCCGACTTTGCTTGTAAACATTTTACTTATGCATAGCATACCAAAATTTAAGAAAAGACAATTCGGGTTTTATCTCAAACCATAACTCATATGGTGTTATTTCAACGGATCACGATGGTGCTCTTTTCAGTGTAAAAGCGGTAGTCTCTAAAGCTTTAATCCTTAAAACATAATGGCAGTTTTATAAATGACACCTTTGATCTTACCATGTCAGACAAGGTTTGATTTGATCTCTCGAACATACCATACTCCTGTGGTTTATCAGGCAATGCAAATTCATGGAGCAATTCCTGAAATCTAAGGTGTTTTGCTAAACCTATAACTCAAATATCTTCCTTTATGATCAAATCATAAACTCTTTTATTTTCTTGTTACAATGATTTTTCACTTCATCTTAAAAGTCTTTCAAAAAATTTCAAATGTTTCCTAATTCTTCCTTATTAAGTAAATATATAGATATATTCACTCAAATTTCTAGAGAAAGCATATGAAGCAAAAAGATCCATCGCATATGGCTACACATAATTGTTGGGTTCGCAGCATAGAAAACAAAAAAAATCCTACGATGGGAACTATACGCCAAGATCTATCTACTAGATACAAGCAACGGGTGGATATACATCCATGGATAACTTACCCTCAAAGACAACAAAGCTTTGTTAACGAGATGGAACTCGTGGATGATGTAGTCATACACTTGCCTATCTTAAGATCGTGATGAAGTCCTTCAGGTCCAGCAGTTCCAGCACCATCAGGTCCAGCACCACCAAGTCCAGCACCGCAAAGTAGCGGTGCATCCGTGATCGCACACACGTTCGGTCCACCGAACAACCTCCGCCACCTCTCTCCCGCGATGCAACGGAAGCAACAACTCCTTTCCAGATAAAGCCACCGGGAACATGTATCTCGCTAATCCAAGACCTTGGGGAATAACTAGAGGGAGAAGAGAACCTTCACGAGGAGGTGGCGCCAGAGGAGAGGAGGAGGAGGTGCTCCTTATATAGGGGAGGGGGAAGCCCAAGGGGGCATGGCGCCGGCCATGGTGGGTGCCCCCACCTCTCCCTCATGCATGTGGGTGGAGCTCCCACTCACATAAACACATACCTCCACTCATGTCCACTCACATGCATTAAATTTCCACCAATTTAATGCAAGCTATCATTAAATAAAACACTTTTATTTATTTTATTCCGAATTTTGTTAATTACTTTAATTAACAAACATTCACATAAAACTCCCTGCAACATTTCAATATCACATGCAGAACCATTTTCAGCTATTTCACCCGAAACAATTCCGGTTTCCATCAAAATGATTCTAGCGCTTTCTTAATCTTTATCTGAAACATATTTGCTCCTAAATGGTGTCGGTATCCCTTAAGTGTGTCACCCTATGGTTCACGAATAATGCAGACATGATCGAGACCCCTCTCCGATCAATAATCAACAGCGGGACCTGGAGATCCGTACTGACTCCCACATATTCAGCGATGACCCTTGTGATCATGTGAACGTTTAACGCCGTAACTAAATCCCTTTGTCTCGCGATATATTACATGTCCGAGATTCGATCATTGGCATCCAAATACCTAGTTTGATCTCGTTACCAACATGCACTCTTTTCTCATTCCCGTGATATAACATTCTAGTGATCACATCACTTGCTTGCAAGTTATTTCAATGTGATATCACCGAGAAGGCCCAGAGTATATCTATCCGTCATCGGGATGGAAAAATCCCACTCTTGATCCATGAGCCTCATCATAACACCTTCGTAGCACTGAACCCACCTTTATAGTCACCCTGTTACGGTGTGACGTTTGATGTTATCAAGATACTCTTCCGATATTAGCAATTAACATGATCTCATGGTCTAAGGACTAAGATTACTTCGTATGATGTTATAGCAATATAAACATAATGACTTTGATCGTAATGCTATACTTCGGATGAATGTTCATCACATCATTCCACCAATGTTGTGACCTCGTTATTAACAACATCCAATGTCCATGATTAGGAAACCTTGATCATCTTGTTAATCAACGAGCTAGTTTATATGAGAGGCATTACTAGGAACTTTGTATTTTGTTTATTAAACACACATGTATTAACTTTTCCAATTAATAAAATTATAGCATGCAAAATAAACATTTATCATAAACATGGAATAAGATAATAACCACTTTATTATTGCCTCTCGGGCATATTCCCTTCAGTCTCCCACTTCCACTAGAGTCAATAATCTAGTTTGAAAAACTTTGCGTATTGAACAACTATGGCTTTCTGGTGTTGCATATACGCGATTGCTAGTGGTTAACATAATCTCTGGATCTGACAGTTTCAGGTCTGTGTGTATTCGCATGTATTTGCGTCTCTACGCATCACTCATTCTCAAATGAGATGGCATTGTATAAATTTGGTCCTTTGGTGAGACCTTTAGTTCGTTCGCGTTAAAATATGTTGATATTATTGGCATACAATATATCTTCATAGTATTAGCCCACTTTGAACCACACCTAGTTTGATAAAAAAACTACTTAACACAAATGCCCTCCTTTGCTGCTACTATAGCAGTTATATACTTAGCCTTTTGTTGTAGTATCCGTCACAATGTTTCAACTTTGGAACTCGTCCAAATCCATCATGGAATATCCTTTCCATTACATTGTGCCACCCATAGTCTAAATGAGATAAATTTAATTTGTATCTTGTGACAAAACTAGTATCAATGTAACACTTTACATTGAACTACTTTTAACTATTTTTCACTTATACATGATATATTCTTAGTTCTTCCAAAGCTCATAAGAATATCTTTACTATCATCCAATGATAATCTTATGAATCATTCTAGTATGTTCTCATAACATTTAGAGCATAGGACATATCTAGATATATACATATCATGGTATAATCGATCAAAATCTTCATGTGATTTTACTCACCAAGTGTTGAAACACTTGAATCTTGATGCAATCCTTTCTATGCAGCAAGAACCTTTCCTGTTGTTTCCATATTGAACCCTTTCAATATCTCATATATGTATGTCTGGCATAACCATATTAGGGCCTCAATCTATCCATATAGACATTGATGCCAAATATTCCGGTTTTGCCCAAGTCTTTCATAAAAATCCTATTTTAATGAAATTCTTAACTTGTGTCAATAAAAGATACATCATTACCAATCAACAATATGTACTCTGCATAATGTATTGGAAATTTGTCTCAGTGCTCCCACTTAATTTCTTGCAAATGCAAGCATCTTCATCATCTCCGATGAAATTAAACTCCTTTAACATTTTCATCATGATGAAGATTCCAACTTCGCTATGCTCACTTCAACTATTGAAGTTTGCATGCCCTTTTAGCACCCCTTTGAATTAACAAAACCCTTCGAACCGTGACATGTACACGTCCTAGGTAACCATTCTATTAGAAGAACCTTGTTTTTTTTATTCAATTACCATATACCAAATTATATGTAGTGGTTGCTACATTAATCCATCAAGACTAAATATCGCTATGAAAGATCAAATATTGTCATAGTCAACCCATTGAACATTGCCGTAAACTTCTTTCTGACATGTCGACTATATCATAGATGTTAAACATCCATGTCTATTAGATCCAAACATGACCGATAGGCCTCACGCCTTTCCGGGGGGTCTTCCAAGTTCAGAAACTTGATTTCTCATGTATGGATACTATCACGGATTCTATGACTTCTATTTTATGGAGTCAGGGCCCATCATCGCTTCTTTGCATGCAGTCGGTTCATCATTGTCAAAACAATAATGACTTCTGTTTCAAATGTTACTATTTGATTCTTACCGACCCACATGGTTCAATAGGAACTCTAATCTCCAAGATCACACCCTTTGTAATCACGGAAGCCATGAGCGTTATGGCCGCCACCGGGACACTTTCTGGCGTTGCGCTACTTAGCACATATAGCTAAGGTTCAACAACCTTATCAAAGTTCTATTGTCCTCCCACTTAACTTTTCATGAAAAAATCCTTCTCAAGAAACTTGACGTTCCAAGCGACAAACTCTTTTGTCCTCGGTGTTATGGAGGAATTCCCAACAAATTCTTTGGGATAACCTACAAAGACGTGCTTATCCGACTTTGGTTGTAAACATTTTACTTATGCATAGCATACCAAAATTTAAGAAAAGACAATTCAGGTTTTATCCCAAACCATAACTCATATGGTGTCATTTCAACGGATCACGATGGTGCTCTTTTCTGTGCAAAAGCGGTAGTCTCTAAAGCTTTAATCCTTAAAACATAATGGCAGTTTTCTAAATGACATCTTTGTTCTTTCGATGCCAAACAAGGTTTGATTTGATCTCTCGAACATACCATACTCCTGTGGTTTATCGGGAAATGCAAATTCATGGAACAATTCCTGAAATCTTAGGTGTTTTGCTAAACCTGTAACTCAAATATATTCCTTTATGATCAAATCATAAAATCTTTTATTTTCTTGTTACAATGATTTTTCACTTCATCTTGAAAGTCTTTGAACAATTTTCAAACGTTTCATACTTCTTCCTTATTAAGTAAATATATAAATATATTCACTCAAATTTCTGGAGAAAGCATATGAAGCAAAAAGATCCATTGCATATGGCTACACATAATGGACTATATACATCAACATGCATAATATCGTATAAGTTAGTCATCCGTTCCTCTTTGGCCTATGGACGGAGTTTCAATTATCTCGAGGAAAGTTTCACAAGCGTCAATTGATCAAAATCAAAAAACACAAAAAATCCATCAACATGGAGTTTCTTCATGTTTACTTTCCAATATAATTGAAACAACGATATCACTTCATAAGTGATCTTCCAATCATTTGTCTTACGACATTTTAGCAATAATGTTTATGGATGTGATTTCTCCAACTAGACTTGTAAAAGTTCATCCATCCTTTATGGAATACGGTAATTATTTGAACAACCATTGTTCTCGTAATACCGGAACAAAATAACAATTAATAAACAAATCTTGAAGGCTAGGTTTGACGACAAGGAAAACACAATAACACTTTATTTGTTTTCGATGAACTTCATCACTTATTCTCTTGCTAGTTACTTAGGCTGTTGCAGTTCATGAATTGTGTTGTTCTGTATGACACTTCACACCAACCAATTTGGTACCCAATACCCATATTCAATACCTAAGAACCACATTGTTTAACAAGCAAGGAATATAGCCATAACATGTATATCTTCTATATACCTAATTTGGACATCTCCAACCTTTTCTTTTCTACCAAATATTTTATAGATTCTCTTTCAACAATTCCTTTTCTTTTAAAAGAATCTATCAACATTAATAGTGGTGTCATTCATATGACACATAGTACAAAGTGTATATAGTCAAATACTAATACCTTTGGACTTGCACTTTGAAGTGGATCACCATCATCAAATTTTTGGTGTTCTTTCAAAAATCCATTCTTTAGTAATCTATTAGTGTAGTAAACATTATACTTACATCTTCTATTCATCCTTATCATGAGAACTTTCATCATCAAGCTACTATAGCCTATAAGGAAGAATCGCGAGTATAATGTTAGTTCCCAAAACCTTTTTGGGAGATCCGAATGCCTAGCATCTCGATCCTTCACAAATTCTCATACAATATGAGAACATGTACTTTGCTAAATTTTATACTCTATCATAATGCAACCAAAAACATTGTTTCAGATATCACAATATCTTCCACACATGATGGTTTCTAAAACAATTTTTCGGCTCCTAGATAATCTTGATATTAAAACAACTTTTGAATATCAATAATCATGGAGGCAAACATGATACTTTAGATACTAACATTGGAATTCTTATTCTTGATTTAATACTACTTATTAAACTTCATGGAGTAAATAGAGTTTTCTGAAAGTTTGCAATAGGACTTCTAAACTTTAAATTGACATTCAAAACAATACGATACCAGTTCGTAAAGTAAATTCCAGAATTCTATAGTTCTACTATCTCAATTAAAACTAAGCATAAGGTAGTGAACAGACGCCAATGACGACAACAAATTATGCAAATTCACTTCGATTTAGTTTATGACAAATTGAGTTCGACTAATCCAAATTAGAAATGATCTCCCACTCAAAAACGACATCCCTCGTGCTTTTTTGGTGATTACATGAACCTAATCCACTACACCAAGTCTGATCATCACATGAGTCGGTGTAGCTTCAAAGGCGAGCATCAATATGGGCATCACATCAACTATATGACTCATGCTTCACCTTTCGGTCCGTGTTCCGAGGCCATGTCTGTACATGCTAGGCTCGCCAAGTAAGAACCTTAGTATTCGCGTGTTTAAAACTGTCTTATACCCGTTGTATGAAGGCGTAGAGTTGAGTATCATCACGTGATGTCTCGAAACACGATCCATAGAACAGTGCATACTCAAGGAAGAACACATTTTATCTTGATATCTAAATGAGGGATCATCTTACAATGCTACTAAAAGCGCCAAACTAGTAGTATAAGATGTAAACATCTAATGTGTAAAGTGAGATGATATGGTCCATGCATTTGATATATATCATTGGCATCATGGTATGATCTCTATCATTCCTTTGTGTGTAAGGCCAAGGTCTATGGAACTTACACGTTAAGTGTGTTGTAAGAGTATCTACCATACATCTACTTACAATATTACCATATCATGACACTAGCCCATCAACGATCTAAACTAGACGCCTCTAATTTATCCATTGCAAGTTTTACGTGGCTTAGGGCTTTCGGAGATAGAACCAGTCTTACCTACGAACATGGAACCAGAACGAGGATAACCAAGTTATTAGCAACTCGTTGTAAATCGGATATTGACTATAGTAGGAGAGACAGACACCTGCCAGCCACTTATGCAAAACTAGTTGCATGTCAGTCGTGGAACCGGTCTTATGTGCGATGACATGTAAGGTTGGTCTGAGCTGCTTCATCCCACTATGCCACCAATATCCAAAATACATGAAAGATGCAATAACATGATCATCATCACCCACATATAAACATATGTGTACTACCTGTGCAAAGCACCTACGCATAGATCAGGCTCTGATACCACTGTTGGGTTCTCAGTATAGAAAACAAAAAAATTCCTATGATGGGAACTATACGCCAAGATCTATCTACTAGATACAAGCAACGGGTGAAAATACATCCATGGAGAACTTACCCTCGAAGACAACAAAGCTTTGTTAATGAGATGGAACTCGTGGATGATGTAGTCGTACACTTGCCGATCTCAAGATCGTGATGAAGTCCTTCAGGTATAGCAGTTCCAGCACCATCTGGTCCAGCACCATCAAGTCCAGCACCACAAAGTAGCGGTGCATCCGTGATCGCACACACGTTCGGTCCACCGAACAACCTCCGCCTCCTCGCTCCAGTGATGCAGCGGAAGCAGCAACTCCTTTCCAGATAAAACCACCGGGAACATGTATCTCGCTAATCCAAGACCCTGGGAATAACTAGAGGGAGAAGAGAACCTTCACGAAGAGGTGGCGCCAGAGGAGAGGAGGAGGAGGTGCTCCTTATATAGGGGAGGCGGAAGCCCAAGGGGGCATGGCGCCGGCCATGGTGGGTGCCCCCACCTCTCCCTCATTCATGTGGGTGGAGCTCCCACTCACATAAACACACACCTCCACTCATGTCCACTCACATGCATTAAATTTCCACCAAATTTAATGCAAGTTATCATTAAATAAAACACTTTTATTTATTTTATTCCGAATTTTGTTAATTACTTTAATTAACAAACATTCACATAAAACTCCCTGCAACATTTCAATATCACATGCAGAACCAGTTTCAGCAATTTCACCCAAAACAATTCTAGTTTCCATCGAAATGATTCTAGCGCTTTCTTAATCTTTATCTGAAACATATTTGCTCCTAAATGGTGTCGGTATCCCTTAAGTGTGTCACCCTACGGTTCGTGAATAATGCAGACATGATCGAGACCCCTCTCCGATCAATAATCAGCAGCGGGACCTGGAGATCCGTACTGACTCCCACATATTCAACGATGACCCTTGTGATCGTGTGAACCTTTAACGTTGTAACTAAATCCCTTTGTCTCGCGATATATTACATGTCCAAGATTTGATCATTGGCATCAAAATACCTAGTTTGATCTTGTTACCGACATGCACTCTTTTCTCGTTCCCGTGATATAACATGCTAGTGATCACATCACTTGCTTGCAAGCTATTTCAATGTGATATCACCGAGAGGGCCTATAGTATATCTATCCGTCATCGGGATTGACAAATCCCACTCTTGATCCATGAGCCTCAACATAACACCTTCGTAGCACTGAACCCACCTTTATAGTCACCCTGTTACGGTGTGACGTGTGATGTTATCAAGATACTCTTCCGATATTAGCAATTAACATGATCTCATGGTCTAAGGACTAAGATTACTTCGTATGATGTTATAGCAATATAAAAATAATGACTTTGATCGTAATGCTATACTTCGGAAGAATGTTCATCACATCATTCCACCAATGTTGTGACCTCGTTATTAACAACATCCAATGTCCATGATTAGGAAACCTTGATCATCTTGTTAATCAACGAGCTAGTTTATATGAGAGGCATTAGTAGGAACTTTGTAATTTGTTTATTAGACACACACGTATTAATGTTTCCAATTAATACAATTATAGCATGAAAAATAAACATTTATCATAAACAGGGAATAAGATAATAACCACTTTATTGTTGCCTCTCGGGCATATTCCCTTCAATAATGGACTATGCACATCAGCATGCACAATTTCCAATAAGCTAGTCATCCGTTCCTCTTTGGCCTATGAACGGAGTTTCAATTATCTAGAGGAAAATTTCATAGGCGTCAATGGATCAAAATCAAAAGACTCAAAAAATCCATCAACATGGAGTTCATGTTTACTTTCCAATATAATTCAACCAGCTATGTCACTTCATAAGCGATATTCCAATCATTTGTCTTACAACATTTTAGCAATAATGTTTATGGATGTGATTTCTCCAACTAGACTTGTAAAAGTTCATCCATCCTTTATGGAATACGGTAATTATTTGAACAACCATTGTTCTCGTAATACCGGAACAAAATAGAATTATTAAAACAAATCTTGAAGGCTAGGTTTGACAACAACGAAAAACACAATAACACTTTATTTGTTTTTGATGAACATCATCACTTATTCTCTTGCTAGTTACTTAGGTCGTTGCAGTTCATGAATTGTGTTGTTCTGTATGACACTTCACACCAACCAATTTGGTATCCAATACCGGTATCCAATACCTAAGAACCACATTGTTTAACAAGCAAGGAATACATCCATAACATGTATATCTTTTATATACCTATGTTGGACATCTCCAACCTTTTCTTTTCTGCCAAATATTTTATAGATTCTATTTCAGAAATTCCTTTTCCTTTGTAAAAGAATCTATCAACATCAATAGTGGTGTCATTCACATGACACATAGTACAAAGCGTATATAGTCAAATACTAATACCTTCAGATTTGCACTTTGAAGTGGAACACCATCATCAAATGGTTGGCATTCTTTTAAAAATCCATTCTTTACTAATCTTTTAGTGTAGTAAACATTTTAGCTACATCTAATATTCATCCCTATCATGACAACTTTCTTGATCAAGCTACTAAAGCCTATAAAGGAAGAATCACGAGTATAATTTTAGTTCCCAAAACCTTTTTGGGAGATCTGGATGCCTAGCATCTCCATCCTTCACAAATTCTCATACAATATGAGAACATGTATTTTGCTAAATTATACTTTATCATATTGCAACCAAAAACATTGTTTCAGATATCACAATATCTTCCTCACATGATGGTTTCTGAACAATTCTTTCAGCTCCTAGATAACCTCAATATTAAAAACAACTTTTGAATATCAATAATCATGGAGGCAAACATGATACTTTAGATACTAACATTGGAATTCTTACTCTTGATTTAATACTACTCATTAATCTTCATGGAGTAAATAGAGTTTGCTGAAAGTTTGCAATAGGACTTCTAAACTTTAAATTGACATTCAAAACAATATGATACCATTTTGTAAAGTAAATATGTAGAATTCTATAGTTCTATTATCTCAATTTAAACTAAGCATAAGGTAGTAAACATATGCCAATGACTACAACAAATTATGCAAATTCACTTTGATTTAGTTTATGACAAATTTGGTTCGACTAATCCAAATTAGAAACGAACTCCCACTCAAAAACAACATCCCTCGTGCCTTTTTGGTGATTACATGAACCAAATCCACTACACCAAGTCCGATCATCACGTGAGTCGGTGTAGCTTCAAAGGCGAGCATCTATATGGGCATCATATCAACTATATGACTCATGCTGAACCTTTCGGTCCGTGTTCCGAGGCCATGTCTATACATGTTAGGCTCGCCAACTAAGAACCTTAGTACTCGCGTGCGTAAAACTGTCTTACACCAGAAATATGATCGTGGATTCAAGTACACCCGATCATCACGTGATGTCTTGAAGCGGCAAAATATAAACGGTGCATACTTAAGGAAGAACACATTTTTATCTTGATATCTAAATGAGGGATCATCTTATAATGCTACTAAAAGTGCCAACTAGCAATATAAGATGCAAACATTATATGTGTAAAGTGGGATGATATGGTCCATGCATTTGATCACCATCATATGCATCGTGGTATGATCTCTATCATTCCTTTGTGTATAAGGCCAAGGTCTATGGACCTTACACGTTAAGTGTGTTGTAAGAGTATCTACCATACATCAACTTACAACATTACCATATCATGACACTAGCCCAGCAACGATCTAAACTAGACGCCTCTAATTTATCAATTGCAAGTTTTTACGTGGCTTAGGGCTTTCGAAGATAGAACCGGTCTTACCTACGAACATGGAACCACAACGATGATAATTAACTTATTAGCAACTCGTTGTAAATCAGATATTGACTATAGTAGGAGAGACAGACACCCGCTAGCCACTTATGCAAAACTAGTTGCATGTCAATCGTGGAACCGGTCTCATGTCCGATGACATGTTAAGTTGGTCCGGGCCGCTTCATCCCACTTTGCCACCAATATCCAAAATACATGAAAGAAGCAATAACATGATCATCATCGCCCACATATAAACATATGTGTACTACCCGTGCAAAGCATCTACGCATAGATCAGGCTCTGATACCACTGTTGGGTTCGCAGCCTAGAAAACAAAAAAATTCCTACGATGGGAACTATTATACACTAAGATCTATCTACTAGATACAAGCAACGGGTGGATATACATCCATAGAGAACATACCCTCGAAGACAACAAAGTTTTGTTAACGAGATGGAACTCATGGATGATGTAGTCATTCGCTTGCCGATCTCAAGATCATGCGGAAGTCCTAGCGCCGCAAACCAGCAGCGCATCCGCACTCGCATACACGTTCAGGCCACCGAACAACCTCCACCTCCTCGCTCTAGCGATGCAGCGGAAGTAGCAACTCCTTCCAGACGAAATGCCATCGGGAACATGTATCTCGCTAATCTGAGACCATGGGGGAATAATACTAGAGGGGTAGAGAGATCCTTCACGAGGAGGTGTGAGGAAGAAGGAGTGATAGGGGGCCTTTTATAGGAAGAGGGGGTAACCCTCCCCATGGCTGGCGCCCCATGGGGGTGACCCCTCACCTCCCCCATTCATGTGGTGGTAACCCCCTCCACATAAATGTGCCCCTTAACATTCCCCTTTAAAGTCTCCACTTTCAATGCATTAAATTTCCACCAAATTTAATGCAACTCTCAATTAATAAAACTCTTTTATTTATTTTATTCAGAATTTTGTTAATTACTTTAATTAACAAACATTCACATAAAACCCCTTGCAACATTTCAATATCACATGCAGAACCACTTTCTGCAATTTCACCCGAAACAATTTCAGTTTCTATCGAAACAATTCCTACGCTTTGCAAATCTTTTGTCTAAAACATATGTGCTCCAAAATGGTGTCCGGAAACCCTTAAGTGTGTCACCCTACGGTCACGAATAATGCAGACATGATTGAGAGTCCTCTCCGATCAATAATCAGAAGCGGTACCTGGAGATCCATACTGACTCCTGCACATTCAACGATGACTTCTGTGATTGTGAGAACCTTTAACGCTAATAACTTAATCCCTTTGTCTCATGATAAAATACATGTCCAAGATTCGATCATCGGTATCCAAATACCTAGGTTGATCTCGTTACCGACATGCACTCTTTTCTTGTTCCCGTGATATAACATTCTAGTGATCACATCACTTGCTTGCAAGCTATCTTAATGTGATATCACCGAGAGGGGCTTGTTCGTCTGCGGTACCAAAGTTGGCAGGCCAGCACATGGCGGTACCTAAGTTGCCTGAAATTACCGCGTTTCGAAAAGTTGGGCCACCAACTACCGAGAGGGGCCATTTCGATGCAAACTTGTCTCACCCCTACCAAATCCAAACATGCCGTGAAACTGCCCCGTGAAGTAGACGGTCGGGACCCTCATGTCAGTAATATTTCTGTGACGTGAGCACCAACGCGGCAACAACGTAGGCGAAACAAATACTAAAGGAGCATAGTGCGTTGACCAAATTCACAAATCCACCCCTCCCTCCTTTCGCATGAACCCTAGCACCGACGGCATCGAAATCCCCTCTCCAACCAGAATGATCTCTTCGGGCATTTGACTTCTGGCGCCAAGTTGCTGCGCCTACTTGCTGCTACCGAGCTCTAATACTGAATGCCGTGTAAGCCGTTCCGATGATCTAGCCTGCCTCTATCGCCGACGAGCTGAGCAGCGCGGAGGATGGCAGATCCATTTGTCGATGAAGAAGTACTTCTGGCTAATTTCAGGTGTGTTACTCTTCTCTTTGCTATTCGCACTACCTATAACTGCTAGCTGGCTATTGGCATTACAGAGATATATCGAACATAGAATTGTTTGCTAGCACGACGCTGACAAACAATTCTTATCTTTTGTCTCCAATTTTCTGTCAACTAGGATCTCCGCTGAACCCAACTACACGGTTCTGGTCACCATCTGTGGCTACCTCATTCAATTAGCACATGGGAAGAGCACGTGGAAAGAGGCTCAGAATATGAAGATGGAAGTAGCGCATGTGCAGTTATGCACTATCCCTGGTTTGGTTGCTGTTGTGAGTGAACTTGCTGAAATGAGGCCGGAGCAGACTGCACGGTTCAGCCTCCTTGATGAACGAGGCTTCAAGGTTCCTATAGCGTGTGACGGTCAGCTAATTGGGTTGATGAAATAGCATGTTAGGCTTCGCATGGTTATGCTGGTGTGTAACATAGTGGATGAGGAAGCTCCTGCTACTAGGAGTCGCCCAGCTATTATTGGACAGGGAGGTCTAACTCGAACCCCTGCTGTTGTTGAGCAAAATGTGGTTCCTCATCCGTGACATGCTTATGTCAGGCAACCTCCTCGTAGGAGTCCCCGTATTGTCGTTGTGGAAAACTCTGCTCTGGAATCTGCTGCTACTGGTCATCCCCTTCCCCGTGCCCGTGTTGCTGCGGCTGCTGCTCACCCAATCCATGCCGTTTTTGAGCAAACTAAGGCGTCCGGAGGCTGCCCCGCTGTTGTTGCCAAGACCGCCGCCTTGTGTGCTGCTCCTCCTTGAAACCATCCTCAAGTTGTGCGAACCTGTGCTCTGGAATCTGCTAGTACTGGTCGTCCTCGTGTTGTTGTTGATCTAGACGTTGTTGACCCAATCCCTGCCGCTGTTGAGCAAACCAAGGCTTCCGGAGGCTACCCCACTGTTGTTGCAAAGACTAAACCATTCTCTCCTCCTCGAACCTGTGCTCGGGTTCAGCAAGCTGCTGGTCTGAAGCCAGCTCATGGTCTGGACTCTGCTAGCACTCGAAACACTTCTGTTGTGAGAACTGCTCCTGATCGTCGAGGTGGCATGGCAGCAGCTAATCCTATTGTGGCTGCCGTAGAAGGGGCCCTACCTGTCCACCATGTAATGTATATCCCGCTGCTAAGGGCCCTCGCCTTGCTCCTGGTCATGGTACTTCCACCGAGGTTGATCCAGCTAATGATGATGCTGGTGATGGCGGCGGTGGCATTGGGGCTGGGTCTGATGGTGCCGCTCCATCTCTCAAACCTCTCGGAGGTTTCTATCCTAAAGAACCTGATGATGGCAAAGTAATCGTTTGTATCGGTGTCGCGGATTATACTGCAAAATTAGATGATGGCACAGAAAAATTCTATGACGAGTTTGATGTAATCCTTGGCAGATACGACCCTGAAGTGGTAGAGTTATCTGACCTGATGGCATCGTTACGTGTGAAGGTGTTGTGGGGGGTCCTCCCAGGCAGCACGTTTGTTATATTATGGTTACAGGAGCAAAAAGGCTATCGAAGTGAAAGATACCAGGGATTTAGTCATACCGTTTACAAGGAAACATTATAGAGGTGAAGTTTACAAGGAAACATTAGAAGGCAGGGGTGACCTGATCCATGGCATCACTGGGGCTGGTGCGACTGGGGGTGTCTTCGAACAGAGGAGCATCATAAAGAGGAGCAGGAAGAGCATCCTCAGAAAGGGCACCCCGAAGAAGAACCTCACCAAGGAGACCATGCCAGAGAAGAGGAGGCCCAAGAGTCACACGACAAAAGGCACCACGCCGCAGAGTACACCCCTGAGATCCAGTCAAAATGCCACACCGAACGGTAGTAGCAAAAACGCTAAGAGGGCTAGCACGGTGGTGAACACTCCCAGGAGTGGTAGTAAAGAGGCGAAGATGGCCAGCACGGAGGCTACCACACCCACTGGGAGCAGAAAAAACACTAATTTGGGGCGGAACACGCCGCTGTCAGGGAATCACTACTAGGAAACGGTCTATAGATAGACAAGATGATCAGTGGCGCATATGCCAAACTATGCGCCACAGGAAGACATCAGTGGCGCACCAGAGAGTATGCGCCACAGAAGATTGGAAGTTCTGTGGCGCATTCTCTAGAACATGCGCCACAGAAGATTGGTGGGACCCGCCGGCCGGGGTGGGTTGATCCAAGTTCTGTGGCGCATTCTGAAATATGCGCCACAGAAGTTGCCTCTTCTGTGGCGCATATTTCCTCATGCGCCACAGAACATGGAGGGGGGCCCACCACGAAATCTAATTCACCCAAGTTCCGTGGCGCATGTTGGCATATGCGCCACAAATGTGTGTCACTTCTGTGGCGCATAAGTCCGCCATGCGCCACAGAACTTGGAGGTGGGCCCCACACAGCGAATCTTATTCACCCACTTCTGTGGCGCATATGGACTTATGTGCCACAGAAGTTTCACATATGTGGCGCATTCTCTCCATATGCGCCACAGATGAGGGCATCCAGATCCATGTTAAAAAGGTGACAAGAGCTAGCTTTCTTATCTATCTATCCACCACCAACCATTTCACATCTCTACCTCCTCCCAACTCGTCTTCCTCCTCCCTCACACCCCATCTTACCCATAGTTTCTCCATTTTCTTGTAACTAAACCTACTTTAATCCATAGATTGGTAAGTGGAAGCTTCGCTCCAACTTCTAGATCTAAAAGTTCCTTACATTTCTCTCTCACATCTCTATTTGATTACTAATTTCCTCTCCACCAACTTGCATTGTAGATCTATTTGTCCACACTCTCTCATCGTGCGGTCTCGTCTCGCTATTATTGTGTCTACTATAGGTGAGTACTTGGCCATCATGAACATGTAGGTGAAGCTTGTCGCGCGGGCGGTGTGTGTGTGCGATCCATGGCGAGACGATGCTTGTGTGGTGCATGAATGTTTGCAATGGGAGGAAGTTCTTTGTTGGTTGCTTGTTGTTTTCTTGTTGTTGTTGGGCCCGGCCGGTGTGGTTGCATGGATGTTTGCCAAAATGTTGATTCATTTCCATTTCGGCAAATTTTTGCACTACCCATATGTCCTAATTTTAGGAAAGGTCATGCCGAATTTTTTCCGACTAGCATTCATGCATGTGTGTGTTCATATGGTGTGGTTCTCACCTATACTCTCTGTTTTGACCGCTTAGGCAACCATGGTCCTCACGATGAGCGAAGGTCGAATTGCTAGGTACAAGAAAGGCGCGAAGGAGGACATGATTCTGAACAACAAGACCATGATAAGATGTCCATGTCGAACATGCAAACTGCAGCGCTGGATCGACCCTGAATCTGGACAATTGGAGGGTCACCTGCTTAGGCGCGGTTTCATGCGCGACCTCAATGAGGCGCCGGCAGGACATGGTGGTGGTCACGAAGACGTGGGTGGGTGAGAAGACGAAGAGTCTACCGGGCATGATCATCATGATGAAGGAGATGCCAGCGGGCATGATCATCATGACGAAGGAGATGCTGGCGGGCATGATCAGCATGGAGAAGGAGATGACGACGGGCATGATCATGAAGAAGGAGAAGACGCGAACACACAGACGCTGCTAACTTCGATCTTGCAGGACCCTCATGTTCAAGAACTGCTCCTCAAGGTTCAAGAACTGCTCCTCAAGGTTAAAGATTCTACGACATAAACGGTTACAGATTCTACACCGAGGAAAAGGACAAGAATAGTGAATATCAAAACTCAGGAGTAACTATGTTATCCTTTGCTGATGACGAGACTACTATGATGGAAAGATTCTACGGAAGGATCGAGGAGATATGGGAGCTCGACTACTGTGGAGAGATCGTACCGATGTTCCGTGTTAGACGGGTCAAGAACATGGAAAAAGAAGGCCGCTATTTCACCACAATGGTTATAACAGATGCCAAATCAACAAAGAACGCCTCCGCAAAAAATGAGCCTTGGGTACTCGCTAGCCAAGTTGATCAATGCTTTTTTATTACCGACCCGTCAAAGCCCAGCCGTGTTGTAGTTAGGAGGGGCAAGAGGAGCATCATCGGAATGGAAGGAGCCGCCAACGAGCAAAACTTCGACAAAAACGGCGACTCGAAGATCAAAGAGGAATTCGACAAGTACTTCGACATGCCTACTACTACTAAAGTAAGAAGGAAGACCACACTGCCTACTAAAGGTTGTCCATTCACAAGAAGAAATCTCAAAGTGTACGGGTTAAAATATTCAACCGCGACGAAAAAGGGCAAGAAGATTGTGAAGAGACACTAGCAATTTTGTGACTTTTTGGTGTATTAATTCATGTGGTGTATTAGTTTTTGCTGACAAGCAAACACACAAATATATATGTATGAATAAATATGCATATGTGTTCTTGCTTTTTTTGAATAAATATGAATATATGTATATGTTCTTGCTTTTTTGAATAAATATGCATATGTGAATAAATATGCATATATGTATATGTTCTTACTTTTTTTAATAAATATGCATATGTATGTAATTAAAAATATTTTAAAAAAGAAAAAAATGTGTGAGGCAGCCATGATTCGAACCTGGCTGCCCCAGGTGAGAGCAAGCGAGCAAGACCACTAGGACAAGTATCAGATCTTGTCATACAACGACGCCACGCTTTTTTGTACTATATCAAGAAGTTCTGTGGCGCATTCCTTCAGAATGCGCCATAGATGTTCCAACTCAATGCGCCACAGAACTTTCACACTTAGCCACAGAACGGTTCGGCCTCTCCCCCTAATCCCCATTTCTCTCTCTCGATCCACACTTAACCAATCGATCTTTCGCCCACGTGCAAACCCTCGTCTCGCCGGAGCCCTAGCCACCGCCACGCCGGAGGAGGAGCCATGATAGCCCTCGCTACAGGAGCCGCCACCGCCACGCTGAAGCCCGTGGAGGAGGAGGCCCGGCCGCCATCACCGTTCTAGAGCCCGTGGAGGAGGAGGGCCACCACCGCCCAACCCACAGCAGGAGCACCGCCTCCACCCTCGTCGTCGACGACCACCGCAGTGCACACGTACGGTTTGCCCCCCTCACTCCCCCACCCTTCCTCTGCACTGGTGAATGAACCTACACTGATGTCTGCTAGGGGTTCTGCTAGTACTTCTATGCTGGTTTAGATTTTAGCACAAGGATATTTGACAATTGGCAGATGTTTTGACATATATTGGGATGTGTGAGGGTGTTTGGTATTGAAGAGCTTCTCATTGTGCAGCGGGGTTCGAGTGGACATGGCTGCCATGTGGGTATATAGTTTGCTAGATTACTGTGTAAAGCTGGTATTTTTTCAGTCACATCACCTTCTTAATCTCGAGTCTTGACACCAGTAGGAGTACTTGTTAAACTATCTAGGTTTGTTGCCCCTAAACACATGCTTTGAGGCAGAAAAAAGGAGTATCTCTTTTAGTGCCCACCTAGTGTTGTTGTCAGGTACAGCTACCTATGATGTCTCTATTAGCTGGTGCTTACAACCTTCAGAACTAAGTATGAAGCCTCTGCCTGCATTTTGGTGTACATGCACATATATATAGGACCAAAGCAAACATAGTGCCATGTCGTGCATGCTTTCCCATGCCATAGGATGAGCTCGAACGACTCTGTTTAAATGTGGCAGTGCAGTAGTAATAGATTGTCGGGGAGAGGGTAACACATGCATGCATGTTGTTCTTTGTTTTTTTATAAAAAAATGGTTATAAAGGAAATGCATGCAGATTGTGTTGTACAGAGGAATCACAACATGATGGTCTAAAATATCCTTGTCATTGAGTGAAGGGCAATTGCAATTGATTATAAAAATGATGGTTTAAAAGAATCCCTGCTTTTGAGTGATTGTAATTTCAAGTGATCGAACATATTTGTCAATTCACTTGTTGTCATTTGTGTCTACAATTGCAAATGGTGCTCGCTTGTGTTGGTTTGGTCTAGCTCCTGTTGTGTTACTGCTGGGCTGGCTGTAGTGGTGGTAGGACTGGTTGTTATAGGTAGTATTTTCGGTAAGCCACTATGGCTGGTGGTTTTGTGCTGTTGGTCTATTATTTCTCATGAACGCCACTGGTTGGGTACTGTGTGGACTTGATCATGCCTTGCTTAGGTAGGCATGGCTCCATTTATTTGACACTGTTCTGGTTCTAGAGTCGAATGACGCCATATTTGAGGCTGGCATCACTTATCTGTTCTGCTGGTACTTCTACACTTCTGCACTGGTGAATGCATGGGTGATCGCACTCATCGGTTGTCCTAAATCGAGTTCAATGTATAAACTGATCGCACTCATTATGCTTTATTATTTATTTCAACAATATGCCACCAGGAACATTGCTCTGAAAATAAACCTCCATTGGTGTTGCAGATAAACTAGTAGTGTAATTATTAGTACTTAATATTTAAACAATTGATTCACGCTACGACTAAAAATAAAGGGGGCTATTTCTGCATATACTCTAGTTTAGTTCTAGGGGAATACTTGATAGTGTCGATGTTGTTAACTTGACAGTACACACTATGTTTCTACTGGTAGTGAGATGTGTAGGCTATTTTCTATGTGTCCATAATCTGCCCAGTACACAATCTGTTATATCTGTTACTATATATGTTATATATCTGTTATCCCCTGGACTGGTACTATATCTGTTATATATATACTGTGCATGTGGATGATGGATGTGGACTTGATATCCCCTGGACTGGTACTATATCTGTTATATATATACTATATCTAGTACTATATACTGTGCATGTGGATGATGGATATGATGGATGCTGGGGTCAATGCATGGGGCTGTCAATATGGGGATGGGGTGTTTTGTCTTGCAGGGATTTCATTTGAGTTGCCTATTTCTCCCGAAGTGTCGATTCACTTCCGTTTCGGTTGAGAAATGGGCACTCCTAGGTCAAAAAATTAGCAAAGGTCATGCCGAATTTTTTGGCCGAGATTTGTGCTAACTTTTTGCCTCTTTTAAATAGAGTAGTGCAAACATGTCGGGCAACAAGGAGTCTGGCCCTTCTAAGCACATGATCAGTGTCGAAGAACAAGCTAGACAAGCCAACCAATCATTCTGGCAGGGGTCCTAACAGGAGGAGGAGGAGGAGGTGATGAGGATGACACCACCACCGGAGGAGGAGGCGACCATCGCCAGAGCTACTGGGGCCAATGAGGGCGGAGATCCTGATTACAAGGGGGACGAAGACGACTACGATGGAACTAGTGAAGGCGGCAGCGAAGAGGATGACACCACCGATGGCGGCACCCGCACCGATGGCGGCGAGCGCACGGATGGCGGTAGCGGCAACCCGGCCGCTTCTCAGAAGAAGAAGAAGAAGAAGAAGAAGAAGAAGAAGAAGAAGAAGAAGAAGAAGAAGGAACAGAAGGAGCGGAAGGTGCCAGTGCTTGCCACCATCTGCGATGAGTTCACTGAGGTCACAGAAAGTGGCCAACCCATTGCGCTAGAGGCGATTGCTAAAGGGTATGGCCTGCAACTCGGGTGCATCGTCCGGGAAAGCATGTCGATCAACACGAAGTACATCAGACATGCTGACCATGGAGCTTTGGTCGATAACCTCCTTAAGAAGCTTCACAAGCGATACAGATTCCCAGAGCAGTTTAGAAACCTCGAGAGAAATAAGAACCCGGTGAACAAACTAGCCCTCACGAAGATGAGCAATGCCTTGAGCAGCTGGAAAACCCAGGTGAAGAATAGCATTGACAAAGGTGAAAGCTGGGAGATTATTAGTAAGAAAAATCCGATGCTCGACGAAGAGGAGTTTAGGATTTTCAAGGCGAATATAGCTACCGCTGACGCTATAAAATGGACTCAATGGGGAAGGAGTATGCGGGAACAGAACATAGGTAACCACCGCCTTGGAACCAGCGGTTACACGGGGAAACAAGCCATTTGGGACAAGGAGGACGCTGATCTTGAACGCCTTGGTAAAGACAACCCTTGGCTTAAAATCATGGACTTGCAGCTTAGGCAATTTGTTTAGGCCCGCTACTACCTGGACAAGGAAACAGGGGAGTTCATCACCGATGATCCGTAGGTGAAGGCATTCGAGAAGAAGCTAGTAAGGAATTTATCGCCGATCTCAAGTCTATCGCGTTCTAATTAAGATAATGAAGTAAAGAATCAAAATGGGTTCACCTTTCCTTGTCTCTCTAGGAGGAGGAACTGAACGCTACTACCACAGAGTCGTCCTAGGATTCGACGGAGCCGTGGGACACGGTTTTCAACAGGGCGACCAATGCTTACAAGAAGAGGGACAAGGGGTTGCTGCCATCCTCAGTTGGCCGTGTGTCCGGCTTTGGTACGAGCATGCAGTTCAAGGAGTACTACAAAGAGGACACCAAGAAAAGAAGGGAGAGGAAGAACCAGGATAAAGCCGCTGTGCAGAGCTGAAGATGAAGGTGCAGACACTGGAGGAGAAGGCGGTGGACCAAAAAACGGTGGACAAGTTAGTGGAAGAGAAGCTCCGCTCGATGATCCCCCCCGAGTTTTTGAGGGGCTTACTGCTTGGAATGCGGGAGATCGACAGGGGCCGATACATCTGCCCAGCTTAAGCGGCAGCAACTCGGGCATCAATGTTACCGTGTCGCCGGACCTGGTGACCTCGCCGGCCGTCAACGTCGGGACGCATCCCCTCGTTTTGGTCACACCGACGCCCCCTCCCACCAAAGATACCAATAAGGCGCAGCCGACGGTGGTGGTGCTTCGTGAGGCACCCGAGTGGGAGATTGCAGATGATGATAGGCCGGCCGCCGGCATCGGCCGTGTCTCTACATTAGCCGAGATCCACGCCATCACCAAGGTAACTAATTAGTTAGTGCACGTCATCTCCTTTATGCCTTTGATGCATGACTGTTGCCATCTCATGACACCCAACAACATGTTTTTGCATCATGACACTTCTTGCGTACTCCTGCTTAAAGATGTCGGCGGTGAGTTGAAGGATGTTGCCAAGGGCACTCTTATACAACCAGCGAGCCGCACGATGCACAACAATCCAATGGATGATGACGTGATGAGGGTTAGGTTGGCTCGGGTGTTGCCAGGGTGCGATGACATGGACCCCCCCTTTCAACCTCAGGGAGCCGACGAACACAAGACCCTTGGGGAATGCTACAACTGGCCCTTGACATGGCCGAAGACCCAGATTCGTCTTGCAGGGGGGAGCACCGGCGCCACCTCTCGACCGATCATCGCCCGACCACCACCTCAGAAGGCAGTAGCCGCCGTTGTCGCCACCACCAGCCGTCACCATCAACTCTTGGCAGCGTGTGCACCGCCACATGGCAAAGACGTTGTGCTCCAACCGCCGTCGCCCCCGCTACCACCACCACATGATGGCACCCATGAAGATGATGATGAATTGGTCAACTTTGACGACTTCATCAACACCGGCGCCGCCAAAGGATTGTATATGCCTTCTGTGGATGAAGAACCCTTCGCAGCTCGCGACAACCATCAAGCTGGTCGGCCCAATACATGCACGCAGCGCCTGGTCTTCCATGGTCTTTCTCAAGAGACGCATCCGGCCGCCGATCCACCACAAGAGAAACTGGGATTGGTTTTCAGCCCCAACACACTCCAAAAGGCGACTGATGAGCAGATGGCAGTGGCTGACACTGTTGTGAAGAAGAAGCACTACAAGAAGAGAGGTAATAATAATAATAAGGGTGCGAGCCAGCCTCTTCCGAAGAGGATCCGGGGTCAGGACGCCGTCGTCGTACCATCCACACAATTTGGCTTGCCCCGAGTGCATGTAGCTGGTGATCCGATATTGACTCTGAATATGATCCACATTGCGGTTGGAGCCATGTTAACTTTGCACGAGGGTGTCAAGACACTAGAGGCCCTCCTTCTTAAAGACTAAGATCCAAATTACCCGGTTTTCATGGTCAAGGTGCCATTGGACGTGGGCTTCGTTGATGACCCACCGCGGATATATTCTTCATAGCGTTCGAGGACATATTCAAGCTGTTTCTCATGAAACGGCTGGACTATAACTTGGCCCGCCTATACGCGCTCAATCTGGCGTTCACGATCAAGAGAGAAAGTACCCCGGAAATCGCGATAGTGGATCCCTACTACATGCGGGACAGCCAGTTGGTCGAAGGATCAGAGACACGAACCAAGGCGACGGCGTACCTCGAGAAGTTCATGGTGGACAACAAGAGGAAGGGCAGACTTCTTTTGCCTTACTTTCTCGAGTAAGTACACACACTCGCTCATCGCCACCGTAACTTATGCATTTCTTATAGATTTCTTTCCTTTGCTCTTTTTCCAATATTCCGTTCCAATTGTGTTGTGCAGAGACAAATACTGCACACTCATCGTCCTTGCCCCGAGGTATTCGCTAGCCACGTATTTCGACTCGGGGAGTTTGACGAAGAAGAAAGACTACACCAGAATAAGGGGTGTTCTCAATGAGTCTCTCGAGGGCTACACCAAGAAGGGATGCACCTTCGTAGATAAGGAGGAATGTATCAAGGATGGCAAACACATGTTCAAGCACGTGGTCGACTTCCCTTGCATCAAGCAGTCGACTACTGGTGCCAAGGAGGCCTTCTACGTCCTCCATCACCTTAAAGGCTATGTTCGGGATTGCCATAACCTAACGCTGCCATCTAGTCTCCGAGGATGGGCCGAAACTTTGGTGAAAATCGATGATGCTGATCTTAGAGAAGACATCCATCACATCCAGATGAAGTTGTCATGAATCATCATTGAAGATGTCAACACAAGGGGCGGTGCCCTACAACAAGCCAGAGGGTTGAGTAAGAGAGAGATCGAAGAACGCCTCCGTAAGCAGGGTGACACAAGGACGTGGATGACGAAATAGGGCTATCTACCGTTCCCGAAGCCGAGCAAGAAGAGGAAGTCTTCATCATGATCGATGTGTGCCTCTAGCATGATCCAGTGTGTGTATATTCTTGATGGACGCCTGCTGTATTAGTGTGTGTGTGTCATCAACTTTACTATCTCGTGGTCGAAATGGTCATTGTTGTTAGACTTAAACTACCTTGTGGTCGTGTTGTTGTTGAACTTATTGCTTCTATGATGATCTAACTTTTAGGTTTATGTGTCCTTTGTTTTATATTCTATGAACATATATATATATATGGATGTGAACCCTTTATTCATTCTTTTCGTTGTATTTTTACTAATATGCCTTGTCGTCTATAGAGATGGCGACGAGGTGGTATGTGGTGTACATGGGTAGGGTTCCAGGAGTCTACGAGGAGTGGGAGGATTGCCACAAACAAGTGAACAAGTTCAGCGGCAACATCTACAAAGGATACGCGACTAGAGAGGAGGCGATAGCCAAGTGGAGGAACCACTTGTGGAAGAAGAACCGGATGAAGATATTGGTCGGGCTAATGCTCTTGCTCACCATTATCACAGCTGTATTCTATTTGATCCTAGTGTAGACGGCGGTGGCCACTTCATATTTGTAATGTGAGATGATATGAACTTTGTATTCGGCGCTTGTGTAAAAATTTGGCACTTGACACTATATATGTATCTCGATCGGGCTCTAAGTGTTTGTATTATATATATGTCGATTTTCATGCATCTACTACTTGTGCAATGTATTTTATTGTCATCTCGATAAATCCTGTATAAATACCTGATTATACACCAGGAAAGTATTTTACTTTGAATATGTGTTACACAATCAGTGGCGCATATAATTATATAGTCAGTGGCGCATGGCATATCTGTGGCGCATACACGTAAATGTGCCACAGAAGTTCTTCCTGTGGCGCATAATAAGAAATGCGCCACAGAAGTCTGGAACTTCTGTGGCGCATATCCATATGCGCCACAGGAAGAAGATATCAGTGGCGAGATACCAGTGGCGACTAGGATATGCGCCACAGAAGATGTATTTGCATGCGCCACAGAAGAGTTGTTTCCTAGTAGTGAATTATGCCAGCACGAAGGAGAACACGCCCAATAGTAGCAGCAAAAGGGCTAATTTGGAGCGGAACACGCCGCTGAGGTCAGGATATAATGCCAGCACGAAGGAGAACACGCCCAATAGTAGCAGCAAAAGGGCTAATTTGGAGCGGAGCACGCCGCTGGGGTCAGGCAATAATGCCAGCACGAAGGAGAACACTCCCAATAGTAGCAGCAAAAGGGCTGATTCGAAGAAGAACACGCCGCAGAGGTCAGGCAAAAATGCCAGCACCCTGGAGCCAACACCCGTGAGGGGAGGCAGTAAGGAGATCACACCCAAGAGCGGCAGCAAAAGGCCTAGTTCGACGGGGAATGGAACGCGGATGTCAAGCCCTACTGATACCATCAGGAAATATTACATCAGGAAGGAGGATGTACACAGGAAGAGCAAGAGGGTTATGTACACTCAAGATGAAATTGATTCTGACTACGCTTTGTCCACTGAAGTACCTGGGATGCGTGCAAACGTAAGACCACCCCATGTGGTTGCAGCAGAACCAACCGAGTGTCTTGGAGAAAACAGAGTTGCCGGTGAGGTGGACTGGGGCAATGTTCCTGTCCATCCGGGTGGAGACGATGGTGCAGCCCCACCCATGGGAGTCAATATGATGTGTGCAGTACTAGGCATTAGAGACGATGGCGAAGATTCTGGATCAGATGAAGAAGCAGGCACTATAGAGGATCAAGAATCTGGTGATGATGAAATAGACGAGGAACTTAACGGTGAGGCTGGTATTCCAGTCGATGATTTGGGTGTTGAAGTAGAAGAAATGAAACATGACCACGAGTATCCTATAATTTCGGTCGGCACCGAGTTCAGGAGCATGCATGAGTTCAGGATGTCGTTTCGGCATTTTTGTATCAAGGGGGAGTTCGACGTTTATCGACTGAAGAACTCTGCCGAGAGGTATGAGGCCGTTTGCAAGTTAACATGGATGAATGAACGGGCCGAGGTACATTGTCCATGGAGGGTCACAGCAAGATCCTTACCTGCTTCGACTGCAATTAGGGTATTGGGACAATGAATGCAGCAAACCATTAGAACTCTCTCTCTCTCTCTTTTCACTCTATAACTACAATTGATGTGCGATATCTTTCTGGCAACTAGTTGACTCTGCTTATCTTTTAAATGAATTTGTGTTGCAGTGAACAGAATGGGCCCTCCACACATGTGTCCGACAGGCAGCAAACTGAAATCCTCAATGGCTGATACGGAGTGGGTGGCTATGCAATCTATGTCCATACTAAAGTATAACCCTAAGGAGACCGCGAAGAATATTCAGACTAGCCTCGGTTCTAAATACAACATTGTCCTTCCGTATTACACGGTTTGGAAAGGTAAAGAGAAAGCTCTGGGGGTCTTGCACGAGGATTGGACCAATAGCTTCAGGATGTTGTACAACTTCAAGGCGGAGGTACAAGCTAGGTGTCCGGGGAGTGTTGTGGAGATTGACACCGAATCAGAAGGTGGTAAAATATATTTCAAAAGATTTTTCATGGCGCTTAAACCTTGCATCGATGGATTCAAGGGCGGCTGTAGGCCGTATCTGAGTGTAGACAGCACTGTCCTAACTGGCAAATGGAAAGGCTGCCTGCCATCTGCCACAGCACTTGATGGTCACAACTGGATGTTCCCAGTGGCATTCGGGCTGTTTGAAAGAGAAACGGAGGAAAACTGGGTCTGGTTTATGAGGCAGCTCAGGAGATCAATAGGCCACATGGATCCATTGGCTATATCCACGGATGCATGTAAAGGGCTGAAGAATGCAGTGAAGGAGGTGTTCCCACGAGCTGAAGGTAGAGAATGTCATGCCCATATGATGCTCAACTTGTACTCACACTACGCAGGCAGCGTATTTCGTTACATGTTTCCTGCTGCTAGAGTTTACAAACCTAGTAGCACCGATTATTTCATGAGCAAGATTTTTGCCGAAGCCCCTAAACTCCCAGAGTACTTAGCCATCCATCATTCGCAGCTATGGAAGAGGAGTCAATTCAACCCTGACATCAAAGTTGATTACATAAACAACAACCTTGCAGAATGCCTGAATAGCTGGGTGAAGGGCATAAAAGTGCGTCATGTTCATATCTTGATGGACAGCATACGTGGTATGATCATGAAGCCATTAAATATAAGGAGAGAGATCGGTAGGAGACTTAGAGGACATATGCTACCTCCAGGTGTACAGCAACTGCACAAGAGAAGCCGAGCAGTTGCTCATCTTAAGGTTCTCCCGTCAACCAGCAGAAGCTGTGAGGTGGTCGATATGTCCAAGAGTGGCAAAAGGGATGTTTTGAACATCCAGCTGCGAGAATGCACCTGCTTAGAGTGGCAGCATACCTGGAAACCTTGCGACCATGCCTTGTCCTTCTTGGTGAAGAAAAGAACTCTACCACATGTGGATCAGTATTTGTCAGACTACTACTCTATGGAAAATTTCAGAGCTGCGTACGCTGGATCCGTCGAGCCATGTACAGACCCATCTCAGTGGCCTCAAGTCCAACTGTCTTTCGAGCTTTGCCAGCCAGTTACAAAAAGGGGCAGAGGAAGACCCCAGGTGAATAGGTTTAAGAATTTTCTTGAGAAGAAGGGTTCGGCTTTCTATGCTACAAAGAAGGGCAAAAACAGATGCAAGACCTGCCATCTTATAGGCCATAGAGCAACTGGATGTCCCCTTAATGCTCCCAAACCTAGGTATGAGATGGTACATTCACACAAAAAAATTGTTTATAGTCTGTAGATATAAGGTAGTAATCCATGTATTGTTTTTTTACAGGAAGCGCAAGGTAAGAAACAAGACAGCCGACTCAGTGATTTTGCTGCAGGAAGAAAACCAAAACGAGTGGAGTGATGATGCTCGACAAGATTTTGGTGTTGATTGGCCTAACTTCCCTCGGCCCGGAGATGCAGGGTACGTGAAGGTAAGAAAATTGGCACCCAGGAAGAGGAAGAAGGCAGGAGATGAAGAAGCCAGTGGACGTGAAGGAAAGAGGAAGAAAGTTGGCACCCAAGCAGAGAAAGAGGGCTAGCAGTGTAGCAGCCTAATGATGTATTGAACTTGAACCTATATATGTAGTTCGGTTAAACTCTGGATCTGTGTGCGTGGAACTTGTCGGGCAAAACAATCTGCCTCTCGTACTTGGAGTAAAATGTATCGCGACTTTAGGATTTTATACGGCCGAGGCCACTAGTTGAATCCAAAACTATGACTGTGCCACTACTATCTGAACAATCGCGATAGCTGAGCGGTTAAATACTCTCCAAAATCGATGGGTGTTAGTGGCATAGACATGATTTATTTATAGGCGCTTAATAAATCCATGTTGTTGGCATTACACTTATGATAAGTTTCTGGGATGGAAAACAATTTCTTAAGCTGGCCGCTACACTCCACGAAGCAGCAACTTATTTCAGCTGCTGGACAACGACATGGCAACATAAACTGCAAATGCAACAGATAATGAGGAAATTGTGTCCACTATCTGGCCTAATCTTGAGCCTGTTTGTCTCACCACCTCCCTGCCCCTGCCTCCCCTGCACCTGGCGAAGCTCCTGGATCTCTCGCTCCATCGCACGAATCTCCTCTTTCTTGTCCCACATAGCATCACGCAGATCCTGAACAAGCTCTCTATGAAAACCTGTCAGTGGCTTTTCGATCCACACAAACTTGTCACAGCCAGTCCCCCTCCCTTCCTGCGTAGTAGATCGAAGGAAACAAAAAAAAGAATTACATTGTGCTTTCCGATCCGGGTTACCATTGTACCTACAGTAGGAACTTACCGCTCTGATGCTACAGTTGCTGAATTTTCCTACAGTATTTTCGCCGGTCCACGAAATCCATTTAGGCATCTTCTCACCACACAAACATAGCATATCGGGGTAGTAATCGTAGGGCACCCTCCGGTACCTGATGGGGGCACCCGCCTGACGGCGTTGAGCCAACCCTGATTCCGCCCGAGACGAACTGCACGAGCTGCGAGCCATGAGCGAGGGGAGCGAGGGTAGAGTAGAGGAGCCTTTGGATGTCAGGGTAGTGGTGAAGCATGATTTATCCCTACTTAATAACTTGGGCAGAATCCTACCGTCCACATTCGGCTGACGGGTGGGGGACCTAGCGTGTGGACTTGTCAAAAAAAGCCCTGTCGCGCGCATTGGACGAAAAATTTTGGTACCTTGCCCGCGTACATATCACTGGGAGGTCTTGCTCAGGAACCAGACACGCCTAGCCCATAATCTTACTCCCTCCTAGGAACTTCTCATGGCTCGTGCCGATAGATCCATCCGCTCCACCGCTTCCGGTAGGGCTCGCCGCGGCGGATCCACCCCAAGATCCGATCAAATGGCCATGGTTTCTTGAGAGGAGCGACGACGCTACATATCCGATCTCGGCCCCTCCTACCTCTAGAAGGACTGATGCGGCGTCGAGCTCGAGCAGGAGCCGCTAGGCGCGACAGCGCTCGGTCCACGCCAACCCCGTAACCTTCTTCATTGTCGATTCCGATGTGGAGGGCGACAGGGACGAAGCTGTGCAGAACGCCATTGTTGCCTCCTTGGCGAAGGGCAAGCCACGGGCAGGAGTGGATGTCGCCGGGAAGGGCACGGCGGTGTCACCAATCGAGGTGGACTCCGATGACAGCTGTGTGATGTGGGTTTAGATGTTGTTTAGGATGGTTGCAATTTCGGTTGTGTTTAATGCGAGTACAATTATTGTAATGTGTTTGTCGAGCTATATTAAGAAATATGTGCAATAGCAGCGGGTGAGTGCTTCCACTTTAGAAATTGTGTCTGTGCCATTCCCATGTTGCATTATCAACGTAGATTACTTGTAAACAATCCAATGAAAATCATCAGATTACAACCATCGGACGGGAGTGGCAGGATGGAAGAGAAGTTGGCACAGTGGCTTCGAGGGGAAGGACACTGGCAGGTGGGCCCTCGGAACACGTGACACTGACATGCGGGAGCGGGAGCACACGGTATTGCCGGTCTGTCTACAGCAAGCGGACTTTGCAACGTGACAACAGCAAGCTGATTGGACCAATATAATAACTCGACGAAGTATTAAGGAGTACTAAAAACTACAAATGGGGTACATTCGCACAACACATATGCTCTAAGCACGTGAGAAGCATCGCTTAAGTCTAACAGTAATGACAGCACAAGTACTACATTTGTCTGTCGGTCTTCTCGATACAAATGTAGAAATGCATCTGCCTGTTCGGTCCAGCACCGACAAGGTACTGAGATGGCATGCATAGGATCGACCTTAGGTCCACATACTCCACCTCCCGTGGCGTCGGGCAGCTCGGCGCCTCGGCTAGCACAAGAATGCTATCCGACGATGGCGGCTGGGCATTCGCCCACATGCGCACCGTGTATACGGGCCAGGCGCACGAGACCGACCTGACGCATATGGCACCCACGACGGTGGGCCCGGCTCTGGTTCCCGGAACACCGGCAGTGATGGCCAAGACGAAAACAGAGCCATCCCCCACTAGAAAATTAGCAGGTGGCATGCCGAGTCAGTGAACGGCACCTGCTCTTGGAGAAGTTGGGCTTGCCCATACGAGATCCTAATCACTTATATCAAGTGCACATCTGCAAGGTGGACGACGAGCTCTGCCGGCGGGCTGGTGTAGTTGCAGCCTGGCTCCGTGCAGGCGCACGCGCCGTGCGGGCACGCGAGCTCATGGAGCGGGAGCTCGTGGTAGGAGTAACGGCAAAAGCATCCTGGGTGGGAGCACACGAGCGGGAACACCGCTGCAAAGTTGCGCGCAAGGATCTCCAGATTCTTGGGCTCCCACATCTGCCACAACTGAAGTTCGTCGAGAAATCAGAAAAAAATCAGCAGTTAGATTGGCGAATAGCAGGAATGTGTAGGATAAGTTCAAAAGCTTGTAAAATGATTTCTTACCATGAAGGTAGCGACCGGAGAATTGGCGGATGTCGTCGGCTTGCGGCTATGGCAAGATGGAAGTGAAGTGGGGAAAGTGGCTTCGAGGGGAAGGAAGAGAAGTACGGGGAGGAAAAGAAGTAACGGGGACGTGACACTAGGATATGGCCCACTGAACTCATGAGTCGTAACACTCGCAACATGCCAGTTTGTCTAGAGCAAGCGTGGCCAATCATGCTGCAGAACAGCCTACTCGAGGATCGCTCTCGCGAAGACCATCCCAATCATCCAAGCACCCCAATCGAACGGTATGTAACAATTGTCAAGCTGAACAACTGTGTTATGGCGTGCCTTCCAGAAGACTCGGTCTAACGCTGGATCCATTAGGGGCAGTGCTAGTTTTAGTATAAGAACAAGCATGAAATGACTCAAATGGATCCATGTGTGGTTTTAGTAGGAAAATGAAACAAGCGGTTTTAGTATAAGAACAAGCATAAGTTGTTTATGGTAAAGAACACAAAGCAATGAGTCTAGTGGATCCATGTGTGGTTTGTGGAAAAGAACACACATGCAATGACTCTAGTGCTGGTTTGTGGTTTTAGTACAAGGACAAACATGCAATGACTCTAGTGGTTGATCCATGTGTGGTGTGTGGAAAGAACACACATGCAATGACTCTGGTTGATCCATATGTGGTTTCTGGAAAGAACACACACACAATGACTCTAGTGGTGGATCCATGTGTGGTTTGTGGAAAAGAACGCACACATGCAATGACTCTAGTGGTTGATCCATGTGTGGTTTGTGGAAATAACACAGATGCAATGACTCTAGTGGTTGATCCATGTGTGGTTTGTGGAAATAACACACATGCAATGACAGTAATGGATCCATAAGTGGTCTATGGAAAAGAACACACATGCAATGACCACTGGTTGATCTATATGTGGTTTGTGGAAATAACACACATGCAATGACTTTAGTGCTTGATCCATGTGTGGTTTGTGGAAATAACACACATGCAATGACTGTAATGGACCCATAAGTGGTTTATGGAAAAGAACCCACATGCAATGACTACTAGTTGATCCATTTGTTGGTTTTAGTATAAGAACACACATGCAATGACTCTAGTGGTTGATCCATGTGTGATTTATGGAAATAACACACATGCAATGACAATTGTGGATCCATGTGTGGTTTGTGGATAGAACACACATGCAATGACTCTAGTGCAAGTTTTAGTATAAGAACACACATGCAATGACTCTAGTGGGTCCACATGTGGTTTGTGAAAAGAACACACATGCAATGACCACTGGTTGATCCATAAGTGTTTGTGGAAAAGAACACACATGCAATGAGTCTAGTGGATCCATGTGTGGTTTGTGGAAAAGAACACACATGCAATGACTCTAGTGCTGGTTTGTGGTTTTAGTATAAGAACACACATGCAATGACTCAAGTGGTTGATCCATGTGTGGTTTGTGGAAAGAACACACATGCAATGACTCTGGTGATCCATATGTGGTTTGTGGAAAGAACACACATGCAATGACCACTGGTTGATCCATGTGTGGTTTGTGGAAAGAACATGCATGCAATTACCACTGGTTGATCCATGTGTTGTTTGTGGAAAGAACACACATGCAATGACTCTAGTGTTGGTTTTAGTATAAGAACACGCACGCAATGACTCTAGTGGTGGATCCATGTGTGGTTTGTGGAAAAGAACACACACATGCAATGACTCTAGTGGTAGATCCATGTGTGGTTTGTGGAAATAACACACATGTAATGACTCTAGTGGTTGATCCATGTGTGGTTTGTGGAAATAACACACATGCAATGATTGTGGTGGATCCATGTGTGGTTTGTGGATAGAACACACATGCAATGACTCTAGTGCTAGTTTTAGTATAAGAACACACATGCAATGACCCTAGTGGGTCCACATGTGGTTTGTGAAAAGAACACACATGCAATGACCACTAGTTGATCCATAAGTTGTTTGTGGAAAAGAACACACATGCAATGAGTCTAGTGGATCCATGTGTGGTTTGTGGAAAAGAACACACATGCAATGACTCTAGTGCTGGTTTGTGGTTTTAGTATAAGAACAAACATGCAATGACTTTAGTGGTTGATCCATGTGTGGTTTGTGGAAAGAACACACATGCAATGACTCTGGTTGATCCGTATGTTGTTTGTGTAAAGAACACACATGCAATGACTCTAGTGGTGGATCCATGTGTGGTTTTGTGGAAAAGAACACACACATGCAATGACTCTAGTGGTTGATCCATGTGTGGTTTGTGGAAATAACACACATGCAATGACTCTAGTGCTAGTTTTAGTATAAGAATACACATGCAATGACTCTAGTGGTTGATCCATAAGTGGTTTGTGGAAAAGAACACACACATGCAATGACTCTAGTGGTTGATCCATGTGTGGTTTGTGGAAAGAACACACATGTAATGACTCTAGCGGTTGATCCATGTGTGGTTTGTGGAAATAACACACATGCAATGACTGTAAAGGATCCATAAGTGGTTTATGGAAAAGAACCCACAAGCAATGACCACTCGTTGATCCATTTGTTGGTTTTAGTATAAGAACACACATGCAATGACTCTAGTGGTTGATCCATCTGTGGTTTGTGGAAAGAACACACATGTAATGCCAATTGTGGATCCATGTGTGGTTTGTGGATAGAACACACATGCAATGACTCTAGTGCAAGTTTTAGTATAAGAACACACATGCAATGACTCTAGTGGGTCCACATGTGGTTTGTGAAAAGAACACACATGCAATGACCACTGGTTGATCCATAAGTTGTTTGTGGAAAAGAACACACATGCAATGAGTCTAGTGGATCCATGTGTGGTTTGTGGAAAAGAACACGCATGCCATGACTCTAGTGTTGGTTTGTGGTTTTAGTATAAGAACACACATGCAATGACTCTAGTGGTAGATCCATGTGTCGTTTGTGGAAAGAACACGCATGCAATGACTCTGGTTGATCCATATTATGTTTGTGGAAAGATCACACATGCAATGACCACTTGTTGATCCATGTGTGGTTTGTGGAAAACAACACACATGCAATGACTCTAGTGTTGGTTTTAGCATAAGAACACACATGTAATGACTCTAGTGGTGGATCCGTGTGTGGTTTGTGGAAAAGAACACACACATGCAATGACTCTAGTGGTCGATCCATGTGTGGTTTGCGGAAATAACACACATGCAATGACTCTAGTGGTTGATCCATGTTTGGTTTGTGGAAATAACACACATGCAATGACTGTAATGGATCCATAAGTGGTTTATGGAAAAGAACCCACATGCAATGACCACTGGTTGATCCATTTGTTGGTTTTAGTATAAGAACACACATGCAATGACTCTAGTGGTTGATCCATGTGTGGTTTGTGGAAAGAACACACATGCAATGACAGTGGTGGATCCATGTGTGGTTTGTGGATAGAACACACATGCAATGTCTCTAGTGCTAATTATAGTATAAGAACACACATGCAATGACTCTAGTGGGTCCACATGTGGTTTGTGAAAAGAACACACATGCAATAACCACTGGTTGATCCATAAGTTGTTTGTGGAAAAGAACACACATGCAATGAGTCAAGTGGATCCATGTATGGTTTGTGGAAAAGAACACACATGCAATGACTCTAGTGCTCGTTTGTGGTTTTAGTATAATAACACACATGCAATGACTCTAGAGGTTGATCAATGTGTGGTTTGTGGAAAGAACACACATGCAATGACTCTGGTTGATCCATATGTGGTTTGTGGAAAGAACACTCATGCAATGACTTTGGTTGATCCATGTGTGGTTTGTGGAAAGAAAACACATGCAATGACCACTGGTTGATCCATGTGTGGTTTGTGGAAAGAACACACATGCAATGACTCTAGTGTTGGTTTTAGAATAAGAACACACATGCAATGACTCTAGTGGTGGATCCATGTGTGGTTTGTGTAAGAGAACACACACATGCAATGACTCTAGTGGTCGATCCATGTGTGGTTTGTGGAAATAACACACATGCAATGACTCTAGTGGTTGATCCATGTGTGGTTTGTGGAAATAACACACATGCAATGACTGTGGTGGATCCATGTGTGGTTTGTGGATAGAACACACATGCAATGACTCTAGTGCTAGTTTTAGTATAAGAACACACATGCAATGACTCTAGTGGGTCCACATGTGGTTTGTGAAAAGAACACACATGCAATGACCACTGGTTGATCCATAAGTTGTTTGTCGAAAAGAATACACATACAATGAGTCTAGTGGATCCATGTGTGGTTTGTGGAAAAGAACACACATGCAATGACTCTAGTGCTGGTTTGTGGTTTTAGTATAAGAAAAAACATGCAATGACTCTAGTGGTTGATCCATGTGTGGTTTGTGGAAAGAATACAGATGCAATGACTCTGGTTGATCCATATGTGGTTTGTGGAAAAGAACACACATGCAATGACTCTAGTGGTGGATCCATGTGTGGTTTGTGGAAAAGAACACACACATGCAATGACCCTAGTGGTCGATCCATGTGTGGTTTGTGGAAATAACACACATGCAATGACTCTAGTGGTTGATCCATGTGTGGTTTGTGGAAATAACACACATGCAACGACTGTAATGGATCCATAAGTGGTTTATGGAAAAGAACCCACATGCAATGACCAGTGGTTGATCCATGTGTGGTTTGTGGAAAGAACACACTTGCAATGACTCTAGTGGTTGATCCATGTGTGGTTTGTGGAAAGAACACACATGCAATGAAAATGGTGGATCCACGTGTGTTTGTGGATAGAACACACATGCAATGACTCTAGTGCTAGTTTTAGTATAAGAACACACATGCAATGGCTCTAGTGTTGGTTTAAGTATAAGAACACACATGCAATGACTCTAGTGGTTGATCCATAAGTGGTTTGTGGAAAGGAACGCACACATGCAATGACTCTAGTGGTTGATCCATATGTGGTTTGTCCAAAGAACACACATGCAATGACTCTACCGGTAGATCCATGTGTGGTTTGTGGAAATAACACACATGCAATGACTGTAATGGATCCATAAGTGGTTTATGCAAAAGAACCCACATGCAATGACCACTGGTTGATGAATTTGTTGGTTTTAGTATAATAACACACGTGAAATGACTCTAGTGGTTGATCGATGTGTGGTTTGTGGAAAGAACACAGATGCAATGACAGTGGTGGATCCATGTGTGGTTTGTGGATAGAACATACATGCAATGACTCTAGTTCTAGTTTTAGTATAAGAACACACATGCAATGACTCTAGTGGGTCCACATGTGGTTTGTGAAAAGCACACATGCAATGACCACTGTTTGATCCATAAGTTGTTTGTGGAAAAGAACACACATGCAATGAGTCTAGTGGATCCATGTGTGGTTTGTGGAAAAGAACACACATGCAATGACTCTAGTGCTTGTTTGTGGTTTTAGTATAAGAACACACATGTAATGACTCTAGTGGTTGATCCATGTGTGGTTTGTGGAAAGAACACACATGCAATGACTCTGGTTGATCCATATGTGGTTTGTGGAAAGAACCCACATGCAATGACCACTGGTGGATCCATGTGAGGTTTGTGGAAAAGAACACACATGCAATGACCACTTGTTGATCCATGTGTGGTTTGTGAAAGAACACACATGCAATGACTCTAGTGTTGGTTTTAGTATAAGAACCCACATGCAATGACTCTAGTGGTGGATCCATGTGTGGTTTGTGGAAAAGAACACACACATGCAATGACTCTAGTGGTTGATCCATGTGTGGTTTGTGGAAATAACACACATGCAATGACTCTAGTGGTTGATCCATGTCTGGTTTGTGGAAATAACACACATGCAATGACTGTAATGGATCCATAAGTGGTTTATGGAAAAGAACCCACATGCAATGACCAGTGGTTGATCCATGTGTGGTTTGTGGAAAGAACACACATGCAATGATTCTAGTGGTTGATCCATGTGTGGGTTGTGGAAAGAACACACATGCAATGACAATGGTGGACCCATGTGTGGTTTGTGGATAGAACACACATGCAATGACTCTAGTGCTAGTTTTAGTATAAGAACACACATGCAATGAGTCTAGTGGATCCATGTGTGGTTTGTGGAAAAGAACACAGATGTAATGACTCTAGTGCTGGTTTGTGGTTTTAGTATAAGAACACACATGCAATGACTCTAGTGGTTGATCCATGTGTGGTTTGTGGAAAGAACACACATGCAATGACTCTGGTTGATCCATATGTGGTTTGTGGAAAGAACACACATGCAATGACCACTAGTTGATCCATGTGTGGTTTGTGGAAAGAACACACATGCAATGACCATTGGTTGATCCATGTGTGGTTTGTGGAAAGAACACACATGCAATGACTCTAGTGCTGTTTTAGTATAAGAACACACATGCAATGACGCTAGTGGTTGATCCATGTGTGGTTTGTGGAAAAGAACACACACATGCAATGACTCTAGTGGTTGATCCATGTGTGGTTTGTGGCAATAACACACATGCAATGACAATAGTTGTTGATCCATCTGTGGTTTGTGGAAATAACACACATGCAATGACTATAATGGATCCATAAGTGGTTTATGGAAAAGAACCCACATGCAATGACCACTGGTTGATCCATTTGTTGGTTTTAGTATAAGAACACACATGCAATGACTCTAGTGGTTGATCCATGTGTGGTTTGTGGAAAGAACACACATGCAATGACAGTGGTGGATCCATGTGTGGTTTGTGGATAGAACACACAGGCAATGACTATATTGCTAGTTTTAGTATAAGAACACACATGCAATGACTCTAGTGGGTCCACGTGTGGTTTGTGAAAAGAACACACATGCAATAACCACTGGTTGATCCATAAGTTGTTTGTGGAAAAGAACACATATGCAATGAGTCTAGTGGATCCATGTGTGGTTTGTGGAAAAGACCACACATGCAATGACTCTAGTGCTCGTTTGTGGTTTTAGTATAAGAACACACATGCAATGACTCTAGTTGTTGATCCATGTGTGGTTTGTGGAAAGAACACACATGCAATGACTCTGGTTGATCCATATGTGGTTTGTGGAAAGAACACACATGCAATGACTCTGGTTGATCCATGTGTGGTTTGTGGAAAGAACACACATGCAATGACCACTGGTTGGTCCATGTGTGGTTTGTGGAAAGAACACACATGCAATGACTCTAGTGTTGGTTTTAGTATAAGAACACACATGCAATGACTCTAGTGGTGGATCCATGTGTGGTTTGTGTAAAAGAACACACACATGCAATGACTCTAGTGGTCGATCCATGTGTGGTTTGTGGAAATAACACACATGCAATGACTCTAGTGGTTGATCCCATGTGTGGTTTATGGAAATAACACACATGCAATGACTGTGGTGGATCCATGTGTGGTTTGTGGATATAACACACATGCAATGACTCTAGTGCTAGTTTTAGTATAAGAACACACATACAATGACTCTAGTGGGTCCACATGTGGTTTGTGAAAAGAACACACATGCAATGGCCACTGGTTTATCCATAAGTTGTTTGTGGAAAAGAACACACATCCAATGAGTCTAGTGGATCCATGTGTGGTTTGTGGAAAAGAACACACATACAATGACTCTAGTGCTGGTTTGTGTTTTTAGTATAAGAACAAACATGCAATGACTCTAGTGGTTGATCCATGTGTGGTTTGTGGGAAGAACACACATGCAATGACCACTGGTTGGTCCATGTGTGGTTTGTGGAAAGAACACACATGCAATGACTCTAGTGGTGGATCCATGTGTGGTTTGTGGAAAAGAACACACACATGCAATGACTCTAGTGGTTGATCCATGTGTGGTTTGTGCAAATAACACACATGCAATGACTCTAGTGGTTGATCCATGTGTGGTTTGTGGAAATAACACACATGCAATGACTGTAATGGATCCATAAGTGGTTTATGGAGAAGAACACACATGCAATGACCATTCGTTGATCCATATGTGGTTTGTGGAAAGAACACACATGCAATGACTCTAGTGGTTAATCCATGTGTGGTTTGTGTAAAAGAACACACACATGCAATGACTCTAGTGGTCGATCCATGTGTGGTTTGTGGAAATAACACACATGCAATGACTCTAGTGGTTGATCCATGTGTGGTTTGTGGAAATAACACACATGCAATGACTCTAGTGGTTGATCCATGTGTGGTTTGTTGAAATAACACACATGCAATGACTGTGGTGGATCCATGTGTGGTTTGTGGATAGAACACACATGCAATGACTCTAGTGCTAGTTTTCGTATAAGAACACACATGCAATGACTCTAGTGGGTCCACATGTGGTTTGTGAAAAGAACACACATGCAATGACCACTGGTTTATCCATAAGTTGTTTGTGGAAAAGAACACACATCCAATGAGTCTAATGGATCCATGTGTGGTTTGTGGAAAAGAACACACATGCAATGACTCTAGTGCTGGTTTGTGGTTTTAGTATAAGAACAAACATGCAATGACTCTAGTGGTTGATCCATGTGTGGTTTGTGGGAAGAACACACATGCAATGACCACTGGTTGGTCCATGTGTGGTTTGTGGAAAGAACACACATGCAATGACTCTAGTGGTGGATCCATGTGTGGTTTGTGGAAAAGAACACACACATGCAATGACTCTAGTGGTTGATCCATGTGTGGTTTGTGCAAATAACACACATGCAATGACTCTAGTGGTTGATCCATGTGTGGTTTGTGGAAATAACACACATGCAATGACTGTAATGGATCCATAAGTGGTTTATGGAAAAGAACACACATGCAATGACCATTGGTTGATCCATATGTGGTTTGTGGAAAGAACACACATGCAATGACTCTAGTGGTGAATCCATGTGTGGTTTGTGTAAAAGAACACACACATGCAATGACTCTAGTGGTCGATCCATATGTGGTTTGTAGAAAGAACACACATGCAATGACTCTAGTGGTTGATCCATGTGTGGTTTATGGAAAGAACACACATGCAATGACAGTGGTGGATCCATGTGTTGTTTGTGGATAGAACACACATGCAATGAATCTAGTGCTAGTTTTAGTATAAGAACACACATGCAATGACTCTAGTGGGTCCACATGTGGTTTGTGAAAAGAACACACATAAAATGACCACTGGTTGATCCATATGTTGTTTGTGGAAAAGAACACACATGCAAGGAGTCTAGTGGATCCATGTGTGGTTTGTGGAAAAGAACACACATGCAATGACTCTAGTGTTGGTTTGTGGTTTTAGTATAAGAACAAACGTGCAATGACTCTAGTGGTTGATCCATGGTGTGGTTTGTGGAAACAACACACATGCAATGACTCTGGTTGATCCATATGTGGTTGGTGGAAAGAACACACATGCAATGACCACTGGTGGATCCATTTGTGGTTTGTGGAAAAGAACACACATGCAATGACCACTGGTTGACCCATGTGTGGTTTGTGGAAATAACACACATGCAATGACTCTAGCGGTTGATCCATGTGTGGTTTGTGGAAATAACACACATGCAATGACTGTAATGGATCCATAAGTGGTTTGTGGAAAGAACACACACGCAATGACCACTGGTGGATCCATGTTGGTTTTAGTATAAGATCACACATGCAATGACTCTAGTGGTTGATCCATGTTTGTTTGTGGTTTTAGTATACGAACAAACATCATCTCTCTCTCTCTCTCTCTCTCTCTATCTATCTATCTATCTATCTATCTCTCTCTCTCGTAGAAGCCCAAACTTGTGCCCACTCTGTCTGCTACGACCTGATTGGTTGTCACAACTGTCACGCGGATCGTGCGCACCAACCGTTGATCCTGTGTGATCCAACAAGGCTCGTTGCACACGTCGTGCCCTTCACAGGACAGCGCGAGACAGCACGGACGTCTCCCTCAACGAGACGTCTACAAGAAGGAACATGATGTCGTCCATAGAAAAAGTGGTCGAGTGGTCATGTCATGTTTAATTTAGTTTGCAAAGGCTACAAGTCTACTACACGGCAACTGGTCATCCACGGACCATCGGCTATACCATTTTTACTAGCAGCGCGCCTGCACTCTCACTTCCGTCAGGCCCCCACCACACGAACCTTCCACGCGGCAGACGCAGCCGGAAGAGCTGTCAACCGGGGCCCTCGAGGAAGCCTAAACGTCCCCGCATTAAAAACCCAGCCTATCGGGTCCTCCATTCGCAGTCATCCACTACTCTCTCTTCCCTATCCAGCAAAACACCACAATCTTGAACGTCATTGCACGTACCTTCTCCATGAAACCAGTGCGTGGGGGTGAGTGTCCGGGCATCGCCGCCGGGGTGGTGCTTCACACGGCAGATCTGGAGGAGTATCACGCAGCACAGGCCGAGGAGGACGTGCAGTTCAACCCCTTGGGGGACCATGTGCACGCCGGTGTTGATGACTTCGGAGGCGCCGATGAGGGCGTGGAGTTTGACGAACACGCTCCGCTCGTGTACCCGGAGGTACATCTATTTCTACATGTTTCATATTTTCTGCTCGAGCTTAATCTATCCAGGTGTCATAAAAAAATCTAGTCCTAATGATTAGATGCAACGTACGAACCGGTACATGGAGAGATCTAGTCTGTTCTGAATGAATCCACATTATTTATTTATTAATAAGTTACCAAGAACACAAACCACATTAATTTAGGAGCGAGCTGGGGAGATGGCCGTAATGAACTGTTGAACCTGTATAGACATGTTATTGCATCGGAAGTAACTTGGAATGGTGGAAGGAATATATATTTATTATTTTGCTCATTTCGGTTTGTATTCCATACATTACAGGTGTATTCAAGTGAGATGGACTCCGACAAGGAGACCAAGGACAACAAGAGCCGCCATGTCATGAAGAAGCTCAAGAGCGGGATAATCCCTTTCCGCACTCGACTTGGGGAGCTCAGGTGCCCTTTCTGTAAGAAAGGAGTCAACCCGAGGATTGCCAGCTTGATTCCGCATGCGGTTGGCATCGGTAAAAGCCCGGCTAGTAAACACAAGTCGGCGACCAAGGCTAAGCACGCTGCTTATGGCAAGTTCCTAAGGGAGTATGTCAAGAACGGCCTAGTGTCCCCTTACTTAGGAATCAGCAACTCCTAGCCGACCAACCCCGTCACTGTGTTGGCCCGACCACTAATAATATTTAGTTCTCTTACCGTATTTAGACCCTTAAACTATGTGGATTACTATTTTCGTACCCTTCAAAATATATTCACAGAGTATCAACGGTTGGTGGGCAAAACTGAGTACAACTGAATCGCCATTGTTAGACATGAGGGAAAAAACGTGACTCACGGTACGTGTGTGCGGTGCACGGGGCGATAGCAGACACGTGTGGCCGTGCACGGTGCATTAGCCTACACGGTGCACGGTAGTGCAACGAAATGCGCTTCCCTTCTCCTTTAATAGAGGCCTCCCCACTCCCACTTCCACTGATCACGCACTCGCTCACTCAACCGTTTCCACTATCCCATCGCCTTCTGCAAACGCCCAACAAAGCCCCAACCACGCTGGCGATGGAGAAGATCGACGCGGTGGCCATCGGTGCCTCCAAGGCAGCCGGCGAGGAGCCCCTTGTCCCTGTCCCCGCATCCGCCGTAGCCTCCGGCGAGGAGGCCCCTGCCGGTCTCGGACAGATCCCGCTCGGCTGGGACCCCTACGAGGAGGTTGTCTACATAAGGCCGGAGAACCCCTACGACACCAGCATCGCCGACCCGTGGTCTGAGGTAACCAGGGTTTTCTCCCCTTCCCTTGTTCTTCCCCCATTCCCATCGTTGGATGCTAGATCGTATGTTTTTAGGGCTCGGCTGTTCGTATTTTTTACAGTAGCTAATCCTATTGTGTTAGATCTCGATTTTTGATGAATCCCCCTGTTTGTAGTTGGGATCAGTATTCGATTTGGTTTGAGATTTGGGGAATAATCGGGAGATCTCATTCGGTTAATTTATGCAAAAAATCAATCCCGATAATCAAAGTATCTCAATCATGTCCTTATTTCACTCTTCTGTTTTTTCCAATAGGAGGATAGCAGCGACCTCCGCAACGACAACGAGTCGCATGACACCAAGACTCGTCATGTGCTGAGGAGGCTAAAGTCCGGTCAGTACAACGACTTCTTCGCCGGCGACGTGTATAGGTGCCCCTTCTGCCCCACCAGGAGGCTCCGCGTCACGGACTTCAACTCCCTTGTGAAGCATGCCGAGGACGTGAGGATCTGCGGCGAGTCCGTGAACGTCCACGGCTTCAGGGCCAAACACCAGGCGCTCGGTCTTCACCTCCGCAACCTCCAGAAGGTGGCTATCGAGGAGGGTCGCATGCCCCCGATTAGACCCAAGGTGCCCAAGGTCAAGGGGCTGGGCAGCAAGAAGTGGAGGAGGCGCCAAAGGGAGGAGGCGGATGCCCTCCTGGCAAAGGCCATGAGGGGCCACTGATCAGCTGCTACTGCTGTAAAGCAGCTTCTTTTGTCTTGTCTGTGTTGAAGCAGTCCGCTGCTGCTGCTGAGCAGCCTAATTGTCGAACCTCGTTAAGTACCGTACTATATAACCTATATTAGCTGCTTTATCTGCATCTGCTCTATTTACTGAATTTATTTATGGTGCTGGTTTGTTTTGCTGCTCTAGATTTGCTACCAGATTGGGGTAAAACGATCGCAAGAGGAACAATGAATGAAGAGAGAAGCTGCTCTAGATTCCCTACCTTTTTGGGCAAAAAAACACAACTGTTAGAGAGAGAGGGGAAAAGGCGCTCTTTAAAAAGGCCACTTTAGGCGTCATGGCGCACGTAACGGCCAAGCCTTTGACCAGACGGCACCCCCCTCCGAGCGCATGTGAGGGCTTCAGAATATCGGGAGGGCAAAAGTGAGGACAAACGAGACACAATGTTGCTATAGCTAAATCTGACAAAAAGCTGAATTTGGCTTTACCATGCAATTTGGCTAGAGCTCCACAATGTAGCTATTCTAAATCCCTAAACTATGTGGTGCGTTGAAACCTAATGCTTTTCCACCGACAAGTGTGTTGCAAAGTTGCTTGATCGTGCATGCTTACACAAGTTGCCTACAGAGAAACTTATAGAAGCATGGGCAAACGAGCTTCATTTTGGCAAATTCGGGACAAGCTTTGCGCAATCAGTAGGCCTGATCGGCTGGGCGGCTGCCCCAGGGTGCAAGGATGCTAGGTGCATGTCTATGCTTACACTTCTTAAACTTGTTAGGAATTAATAATAACTGTACACTTCCTTCTGTCCTGTCACATTACGTCGTGTCAGCACCGCGCACCCGCTATGGATTAGCAACGGGACGGTGGTCTACATGACCGGTCTCTGCCACGCCAAAGCCACGTCGCACACCCGTCCCATCGCCTACCGGGACGGACGCCGAATTTAATCGCTAGGTTTGGAAACCATCGGTGCTCGCCCGGTCAAACTTGCTTCCGCATGGGTATGACTGGAATATTGGTAAACGAAATTTAAGCATCGCCTTCTGTCTCCTCAGCACATCACTGTGCAAAAATCCCCAACTCATTCCTTCCGCCGGTGCCACCACCGCAAGAACCATCGACGTTGCCGCAGGCACTGCCTCCGCCTGGCCATACCACCGCAACAAATCACTCCACCTCCATGCCCAGTCCCAGCCACCGCTACCGAAACTAGGCCACCGCCGCCGCATTAGCTGCTTCCATGGACGCAGAGTACGACGTGTTCGGCGACGGGAGCGACTACACTGACGAGTACACCGTCACCGCCCATGGCACCACCAAGCTGACTGTCGTCCACACAAATGCGTCAGCGGAGGTGGCCAAGGTCATCGCAATGTACGAGCGGTGGGTACAAGATCCGATGGACAGGTACAAGATCGTCGGCCTTGACCTCGAGTATACCAGAGATAGGAAGAGGATGGCGCTTTTGCAGCTGTCCATACGCAACCACTGCCTACTATATCACGTATGTAGGGCCAAATCTGTATGCCCGGAGATTCGCGAGTTCCTACACAGGAGGGAGATCTACTTCGCCAGCGTCGACATCAAGAACGACACTCCGAAGCTAGAATGGGATCTCCTCGTTCATGTCGTCAATCACGTCGATCTCCAACGTTTGTGGAGGTACTTGGATGGCGGTACGGGGAAAGCCGGCATGGCTAGACTCGCTTCCGACATCATCGACCGCGAGTACGCCGGCATGAAAATCAAGTTCCCGAAGCACCTGCACGAGCGATGGGAGTGGAGGCACCTAGATTACGATGCGATCAAGTACGCAACCAGGGACGCGTATGTCTGCTACAAGATGCTCAACAGGATCTGGCGGGTGGGTGAGTGTGCTGTTTACCACTACTAGTATCGCATTTCGTTCCTAGTTTTATCTCGCCTTTATTTTATCTCGCCTGTATTTTCTAACATTTTGTGTGTAAGAACCAAGCTCGTATGATCCCTGTGCTATTAGCTACTTAACCTGTATGAATTACAATCCCCCTTTTGTATGCTCAACATTCATTCTTACAAATTTTGTCTGTGCCATTTGCATGCGGCAGAATCTAGGACTGACATGCATAAGGTGTGATACAGTCATAAGTCATAACCAGACCTAGATTATAGAGAAGGATACAGTCATAAACCAGATTCGTAATTGCTCACATAGTGTACTTATGAAATAACATGTTTTCATAAACACAACAATCATGCACTAATAGTCTACATCCCAGCTTGTTGGAGAAGGCAACGGATCCCAGGATGCCTTCGGTCGCTTGCCCCGGTTTGTAGATTCATCTACGATCCGGCATCTGGGACAAACAACCTGCCTTGGTGGTGGTTCAATGATGCGATGCCTGGAACGAGATTTTACAATCTGGCAGTACAACTCGTGGCTAACATACCCGTCAATTGCAGCGTACTTCAGATTAGGTTCAGAAAGTGGCTTATCCTCCCAGTAATCGTGCCCTAAACGCCTCCACGAACATCTCGGCAATCTGTCCTTCATGTCAGCGTACCATGGGTCTATGAGTTCAGAGGCAAGAGCGGCCATCCCGGTCTTGCCGCCCTTCGTCTTTGGGATCTAGTAAATTTCCTAGATGTCCACTCTGCACTCCTTTGGGATTCTAATGTTGACAGTCGGGCTTTCAAGCAGTTTACTGTCATTCGTGATGTCAACACTGGTAAATGTTATGTGCTGGTTCACGAGAAACTCATGAAACAGATCCATAATGCTTTCGCCCCACCTGCATGAAAATGAATTCAGACAAATAATATAGCAATAACTTTTGCAAACAGATGGTTCAGGAACAAAAAGACAGCAAAGTCTACCAGATCCTGTCAGCCCCCTTCTCGCAAAAAGGCTGGTATACGAGGGCGTGCCCCTTCATGGAGAGTTGCACCACGGCGATCCAACGGCAATCGTGGCTGTACTCGAGGTTGAGACCTACGAACCTGTTTTCTTCGAACTGCAGCCAACTCGTGAAATTATTCAGAGTGTTCCTCATCGTCCAAGGGTCGATGGTGTAGACGACATCGATTTTCTTCCTGCCATGTACTTCGATGTCGAAGTGCGCAGTTTCTTGCCTGCCGTCGTTTCGGACGTCCGGAGCGTCCATGACTATAGGCAAGAGGGAAAGGATACGGAGGAAGAGAGTGATGCGGTGGTGGAGGAAATGGACGAGGCCGTGGAGGAGAAAGACGATGAGGCCGTGGAGGAGGAAATGAGACGGAGAAGTGAAAGATTGGAACCGCCCTTACCAATATATAGAATGGTGCACGACCATTCGTAGTAGGGTGAAGGTGGCGAAAAACGGCGGTTTTACACGTCGACGCTAGCACTTCCTAAAATTTGTTCTGCGCCACTTGCATGCGGTGGAATCAATTCAAACGTAGGCACGTTTACGCGTGCCGACCTTCACTCACTGACAGGCGGGCCGCACATTTCCCTTTTACGATTTATTTTTTCACTTCCTCTAGACGGTTCCGGTGCCCGCCCTCAATAATTACGCCTCCCCTTCTTTTCTTCCACACGGACGAGAACCGGCGGCGGCGGCGGTTCCTTGCAGATTCGCTCCCCACTCGAACAACTACCCCCATCCCTGATTCCACCCCCTCTCGAATCCATCTGCCTCCTTATCACAACGCCTCCATTAATCTACCGGATTCCAGACTCCATTTGCCGCTATGGGTAGAGCTTGGGGTAGCAGCAGGATGAAGCGAAAGGCATGCGACGACGACGCGGATGGCTAGGGCGACCGCTACCGCGAGGATTGGGGATGGCCGAACCTCAGTGCCGCGAACATGCACAGGATCACCTCGGAGTTGGACATCATCTCAGCCGGTCGCCTCGCTCGCTGCATCCCTGGCTACCGCGTGACGATGCGGAACATGGACAAACAACCGTTCGGCACGCCAGACCTTCTTTACCCTGATAACAACAAATGGCCAGACGACCGCGATGGCCATGTAAGTTCCAGTATCTAGCTTATTCGTTCAATCATATCGTTGATTCATATGTGCTGAACTCTCATCGGAATCCTATGTTCCTTTCATCGAACGTGTTGTGTGCACGCGCGGTTTGAACAAATCGAACCATTTAAGACCATTATGTACAGCGGAAGCTCTGCTCGTACCTGATATTCTGGTATTTTCATAGTGACACAGTCTTACTTTAGGTGATAGACGAGTTATCAATTTCGATTTTGCAATGGAATGCCTGCTAGGTGATATTCTGTTTCCTAAAATAAAAACAAACAAATTAGACGATTTAAGGCTGTTATGCCCCGAGCTGTTTAATTATGATCATCGTCAGGAGTTTGTTCTGGGGGCTCTGCTCCTACTCCATATATTGAGTATCTTCGTAGTGACACATGCACAATTTAGGCGATATCTGAGGAGACACTCGTATTTAGGCGATATTTTGTGTACTTTAATCTAAAGGTCCAGTTGTCAAATTGTATTTGCAATGGAATCTACTAGGTGATTGTACCAACTAACAACAAACTCTGCAGAATATTCATGCAAAACTGATGTTGCTGGATAAGTGGTCGGAATCAGTAGTGGTGAATATCAAGGAAGAAGAAGAGACGGAAATGAGAGATGACCAGAACTGGGTGGGTGGCAACGGCGAGTGGCTGGTCCTTTTATCCCAGGATGGGAGTATTGCTAAAGATCGAAGAGACTTGCAGTGCCATCTTTGAAGGGGTGTCGGCATTACTGCATTCAACAGCAGGTGGCCGCCGCACATTTCCGAATTCGCTTACAGGTTCAACATGGCAGAACTTGAGCTCGTGAAGGTACAGCTCCCACATAGACCGCGGGAGGGGGCATGGAAGAACTGGGAGTACGACCTCTTAGCGGTGTTCGACAAGGCAATCGCATTCATTAGATGCCCAGAAGACAAGGAATGGACAGTCTTGCGCGATGACTTCCTGCGGCCGGAGAAGTATGTCGATGTCGTCTTCACCTACGGCTACTCTTCGTACAGACCGCAACGCATTTATGCGGTCACTGAACCTAGCGGCGACGTGCATGTTTGGGAGCTGTCCAATTGGGGTGAGTCATGGTGTCATATAGCATGTAAAATCCAATTCAAAATTCTGCTTACTGACTATTAGTAACACGCAAGTACCCACGCAGCCCCGCGCATAAATCCATCTCTGGTCATCGAAGATGCAGTAGCAGATGCTGAACTTGGGACACGGCGTTGCTTCCTGGCACCTCTCGGAGACAACATGGAATAGCATGATGAACTCTTGTGGATTCATATCAGGGGAGCACTAAACAGCATTGGTGATACAATAGAACATATGGGGACACAACTTTCTTCATACCCATCGCTGCGGTGTCATGTTTTCTTGAGGTCCGCATGCCCATCCGAAGACCCAGTAGAGCAAGTTTGGAGCAGAGTCAACAATCTGAAGGGACAATTTGTGTTTCTTGGGATCAACTACCCATTCTTTGTCGGAGCCCCTAGAGCTGTTGAACCTGTAATTGCTCAGGCAGCCCTGGCCCCTGATGCTGGTGGTGGTGGTGGTGGTGGTGTTGGTGGTGGTGGAGCTAACAAAGAACTAGCTGCTGTTGCTCCTGGTGAAGCTGACGAAATACTTGGTGATGCTGCTGCTGGTGAAGCTGATGAAATACTTGCTAATGCTGCTGCTGGTGAAGCTAACGAAATACCTGCTGAGGCTACTGCCGGAGTCCAGGAAGAACATGCTGGTGTTGTTGCTGAGGTGCCAGCACTTCCAGTGTAAATAGCAGACTGTGTGGTTGCTGCACACTCACGCGCCTATCATGTTGACACTCCAGATCCGACCTGGAGCCGAATCCACGTCAGGGGGAAGGGGCCTACAATTGGCTAGTTTCCCTCAGTTATGAAACCAAGGTTTAATCGAACCAGTAGGAGCAAGGAAACACCTCAAAGGTGTTACTAGCTGAGCTTTGGCAGGGTGCACTACCGGTGCTAGTAGCAACGTGGAGACCTGCACAACACAACCACAGAACTTTGTCCCCGACTTGCGATGAGGTTATCAATCTCACCGTGTTTTGCGGAAAACAAAGGATCAAACGTATCGAATGGAAAGACGTAAAAGTATACAGAAAGTAAACACAAAACAGTAAAAAGTTGTAGATTGTATGTAAAGAAAGAGGACCGGGATCCATAGTTCACTAGAGGTGGCTCTCCTTAGATAGATAACATGCTGGGTGAACAAATTACAGCGGGGCAATTGACAAACACCGAGAAAGCAATACATGCATATACTAATCATCTTGACTCCTCTGAGACTTGATTGGGCATTACAACATAATACATAGACCGCCATCCAACTGCATCTATGACTAATAATCCACCTTCAGGTTATCATCTGAACCCCCTCCAGTATTTAGTTGCAAGCAACAGACTATTGCTTTATGAACTGCATGTAAAGTAAACAATACAATTGTTCTATGAACAAAGGATTGTTGTTTTATCCCTAGTAGCAACAGCACATCTAGTACCTTAGAGATTTCTGTCACTTCCCCAGATTACCAGAGGCATGAACCCACTATCAAGCATAAATACTAACTCTTGGAGTTGCTAGCATCTACTTGGCCAAGATAGCTACTAACAACGGAAAGCATGCAAGATCTCAAATAACAAAGACATGATAGAATCAATAATCAATCTGAAATAGCATCTCAATATCCATTAGATCCCCGCAAACACAACATGTATGAATTACAAATAGATGATCTTGATCATGAACGGAGCTCACAAGATCTAAACATGAAAGCACAAAGGAGGAGAAACCAGCCATCTAGCTACTACATGGATCCGTAGTCCAAGGATGAACTACTCACGCATCACACCGGAGGCTTGCATGGTGATGAAGAAGGCCTCCAGGGTGAATTCCCCTCTCCGGCAGGGTGCCGGGAAGAGCTTCAGATCCCCCCGATCTAGGGACAGAGACGACGGCGGCTACAGACTCTTTCGTGGATTTTTGATCGGGTACTTAGGGTTTTCGTCCCGAGGGCAACTTATAGTCGGAAGGGGAGGCCGAGGGGGTGCCAGGAGCGGCCACACCACCCCCTGGCGCGGGCCAGGCCTGGCCGCGCGGCCAGGTGGTGTGGTGGCTCCCTGGCCCTTCTCCGTCTCGTATTCTGGCACTTGATCACTTCCGAAAAAATAGGCACTTTGGCTTTTGTCCCGTCCAATTCCGAGAATATTCATTTTCTGACTTTCCTGGAACCAAAAACAGCAGAAAACAGGCAGCTAGCACTATGGCTCTTGTTAATAGGTTAGTCCAAGAAATCATATGAAAAGTACTCCAAAGTTGGAACAAAACACAAGAAAGTGGATAAAACCAAGCATGGAACATCAAAAATTACAGATACATTTGCAATGTATCAAGCATCCTCAAAAAACCTAAGCAAATAGCAAATAAAAAGATCGCTGAGATGCTCATTGTCTGTTTCCTTGTCATTTTGATATGGGATAGCTCATGTGTCATGGGGCAAGGGGTACCCCGTTGGCGGTTCTCCATGATACACATGTACTTACAATGACAAGAACTTACTCGTGACTAAAGTTGAGTAGCATGAGGTTTGGTACTCGTAAGCAAGGGGCATGAGGTTTCCAGCTTATAACTTGTCAAGCATATCCTCATATTTGTGTCACTTTAACCTTAATCACCTCAAGATGCTTATGATAGGGGCAATGAGAGCTGAAAGCTAATAAGTACCATAATTTTTGGAAGCTCTTTATGAAACTTGAAATCCCTGCTTCCCTCTGTGAAGGGCCTTTCTTTTTTACTTTTATGTTGATTCTCCATCTTATATCTTTATGCACCAATTGAGAGAGCATAGTGGTCATTCTTAGTTTAATGTGCATTGTTCCAAAACTTATTGATTGATTCATAACTTTGATATTGCTTGTTCTTAAATTATTTGTATCTAGTCACCCTTATGAACTTTGAAGGTGTCCTATGCATTTATGTTTTGCTATACCATGAGGGACAAGCTAAAAACCACTCTTATTATGTTTTCTATATTCGAAACAAACAAACGTCTTTCAATGCATTGTTATTCATGATCTTTTGTTTGTACCTTTTCATGTTACAACATAGTTGCTATGTCTTATTGTTACAACTCTATCTTTCATGTTCATGTTTTAAGAAATTTGATCCCAGCTACAATGCTTTTACAATAATGATGATCAAGGTTGTGTTGGCTGCATGTCACCTCAAAAATTATATTGTTTTTATCGTTTACCTACTCGAGGACGAGCAGGAACTAAGCTTGGGGATGTTGATACGTCCATAACGTATCTATAATTTTTGATGGTTTTATGCTAATATTATGCTTTTCACACTCCTTTTTATATAAACTTTATGATTTATTTGAACTAAGCTACTAATAGTTGCAAAAGTGCACAATGTTCTTGTTTTACACTTTCGTGTGTAGGAATTACCAAGAATACAAGTGGAAACCTTGTTGGAGTCAAATTGGGATTTTCCAGAAATCTGTCTCAAAACTCTTTTTGAAGATGGTCACGTTTCGGGTCGAATACGGTGTCAAACAGAAAACTCTTCAACTACAATGTTGCTGGAAATTTCGCGACAAACATTCTGGACAAAAAAAATTAGCTGATTCCGAGACCGGACAGGCCCGTTGGGCCCGATTTACTGCAGCCTAAGATGGGGTAACGGGAATCCGAGAAGCTATATAAAGGGAAGAAACCTAATTCGTGGAGGACATCTCCACCCACGAATTTGCAGCCACCAAAGCCATGTTTTTGCCTCCCTCATGGATTCCATCTCCATGAGGAGGGCTCCCAAGAAGCCATGAAGGAAGGGGCTAAGGGGTGGTGCTCTCCCATGATACCGACAGCGGGGAAGGAGTCCCCCGTGCCGCCACCGCCGCCGCCGCCCTCTTCACCATCATCACCGCCATCTCCATCACCTAATCCTCCTAGTATGCAGTGGTTCATCCTCCCACACACCTCTGTACCGTCCTATGTAAACATGGTGTTTGATGTTATAAGTTATAATCCTATGATCTATGTCATGTTTGTGTAGTTTCTTTGTTCTTAGATTGAATGGTTGAACGTCTTTGGTTCATTAGAGTTGTATGTTGATATGGTGTAGTACTTTGGTGTCCATTATATTTGTGCGCGCATGGATTAAACATCATAGGGTTTGTAGTATGTGTAAGAGGAAGGGGGAAGTTATGCCAGAGTGATAGAAACCTGAGGACGTGAACCAGAACATTGCACATATGAGAGTAAGAGGACCATTAAACTTAAGACTATGGTTCGGGAAACCTTAATGCATTGTTAGTAGTTATGGATGTTTGCTAACAATCCAATCATATAGTACATGTAATTCCAAGTAGTGAAGCGCATGTATATTTAGCCTCTCCCACATAGAAAACTGCATCAAAGACAATGTATCCGATTTATTCGCTAATTAAACTTGGACAAAGCCACCACAATTACCACCACTATTCCACACTCATGGTTCTGTTAGTTTAGTGTATTTTATTGCTACAGCAACTAACTTTAATTTCTTGTTATTCATTATCATGCAAAGCTATCTCTAGTACTCGTATTGTTGCTCTAGTTTTATTTCCTAGATAATGCAAACGTTTAGTGTGCATAGAGTTGTATCAGTGGTTGATTGAACTTGAGAGAACATTTATCCTACCTTTAGCTCCTCGTTGGGTTCGACACTCTTACTTATCGAAAAGGCTACACATGATCCCCTATACTTGTGGGATATCAGTAGCGCGTGTCAATCCCGATCAGGCTTTTGACACCACAAAGGACACAAAAGAAGTACAGATCCACCCCGTCGATCCGACGAAAACAACATTTGTGGCTTCCAATCTTGATCCCGTATAGGAAAGCGTGCTCATTGAGTTCCTCCGTGAGCACTAGGAAATTTTTGCATGGCTACCTTCTGACATGCCGGGAATTCCCAGGGAACTCGTTGAGCACGCATTAAATTTGGACCCAAAGGCGAAGCCAATAAAGCAACCTCTTTATCGCTTCGCAGAGCCAAAGCGTAAAGCCATTGGAAAGGAGCTCCATCGCCTTACAGACGCCAACTTTATCAAAGAACTAACAAAACAGAGTGGGTCGCAAACCCAGTATGTGTTCCAAAGAAAACACTACTGAACTTAGGATGTGCATTGACTTCACTGCACTAAATAAGCATTGTCCAAAAGATCACTTCCCATTGCCGCGAATCGACCAAATAATCGATGCAACCGCGGGATGCGAACGTCTTTCTTTCTTGGATGCTTACTCAGGATACCACCAGATTAGGATGAAGGAAGAATATCAGGAGAAAACGGCGTTTATCACGCCTTATGGTGTATTTTTCCACACAACAATGCCCTTTGGCCTCAAGAACACCGGAGCAACTTATTAGCGGATGATGCAGAAGTGTCTAGGAAGCCAAATAGGCGCAAACGTACAAGTATATATCAATGATGTCATAGTTACAACAAGACAAGGATCTGCGCTCATTAAGGACCTCGAAGAAACATTCAAAAATCTCGGCAAGTTTAGCATCAAAGAAATGCTCCTTTGGAGTCCCGACAGGGCAACTCCTTGGATATATGGTATCAGCCAGAGGAATTGAGGCTAATCCCGAGAAAATACAAGCAATTCTAACAATGAAGAAGATAACAAATCTCCACGGCGTGCAGCAGCTGGTAGGACGGGTAGCGGCACTCAGTCGTTTCATTGCAAGATTAGGAGAAAAGGCATTGCCATTCTACACCCTTATGAGGAAATTGGAAAAATTCGAATGGACGTAAGAAGCTCAGCGCGCCTTTGAAGACCTCAAAAGGACACTTTCGACATCTCCTGTTGTCGTGTCGCCAAAAGAGAAAGAGCCTTTACTGCTTTATATTGCTGCCACAAATCAGGTGGTCGGCACGGTGTTGGTCGTAGAGTGACCCGAAGAGGGAAAACCCATGGTGTGCAGAGGCCAGTCTATTTCCTGAGCGAGGTCGTATCGCCATTCAAACAAAGGTACCCACATTACCAAAAACTAGCATATGGGGTATTTATGACATCACAAAAACTACGCCATTACTTTTCGGAACATCCGATCATAGTTTTTAATGAAGCGCCTTTGTCAAGCATCCTCAACAATCCAGAAGAAACTGGGCGTGTCTCTCTATGGGGCATTTAATTATCCCCTCAAGATATCACATATGAGAAGCATAAAGCAATCAAGTCGCAAGTTCTACCTGATTTCATCACAGAATGGATAGAGTTGTAATGTGCGGGTCCGCCAGATCTTTCTAGTGCTTGGATAATGTACTTTGATGGATCAAAAAGAACAGAAGGAGCAGGAGTCATGCTAGTATAAACACAAGGCGACAAAATGTGCTATATACTTCGGATGAGCTTTGCAAACACATCTAATAACGAAGCTGAATACGAGGCTTTGTTGCACGACATGCGAATGGCCAAAGCTTGTGGTGGGACTCGCCTCAAAATCTTTGGAGATTCCAATCTTGTGGCACAACAAGCAATGAACAAGTGCGATGCCATCAGTGAAAATATGATTGCTTACCGAGATCTATATGGCGTTATGGAAGCTCAATTTGATGGGTGCGAAGTATCGCACATAGGGAGAGAAAGAAATGAAGAAGCCGACAATCTAGCAAACAGCGTATCCTTGTGCTTACCAATACCACCAGGAGTTTTTTGGGAAGAAATAACGGAGCGATCCATCAAAGCAAAAAGAGTCTCCGAGATTGTAGCACCAAAAACAGAAAAAAGAAGCGTCCACAAAAAGACTCGAGGGCTCCATCAGAAACCAAGAGTATAGAAGAGGCCATCAAGGAAGAAGAGCAGGAAATTGGAGAGGTCATGCTAATTGAGCTTACCTGGATGTAGTCGTATATAGCGTATATGACTAAGGGAGAATTACCCGAAGATGTGATAGAAGCCCGGCGAATCACCCGAAGATCGAAGGCCTTCAGAATAATCAAAGGGGAGCTGTATAAGAGGAGTATTTCGGGTGTGTTGCAACGTTGCATAACACCCAAGAAGGAAAAATCATACTTAAATATATACATGAAGGAGTTTGTGGTCACCATGCTAGTAGCCGAGCAATTGCTGCCAAAGTATTCAGAGCAGGATTTTACTGGCTCACTGCAGTTCAAGATGCAAAAGATATCGTCAGCACATGTGAAGCATACCAACGATTCGCAACAAAGGCTGGAGCACCCGCCGTTGAGTTAAATCATATACCTTTGGCTTGGCCTTTTGCTCAGTAGGGACTCGATATGGTGGGAAAACTTTACAAATCATCTCTAGGAGGACACGTCATGGATTGAAGCAATGCCTGTCACCACCCAAGATGGAACTTTGGCTGTGAATTTTATTAAGTCTTTAGTATTTCGGTTTGGAGTACCGAACAACATCATCACAGACAATGGGACCAACTTCACTTCCACTGAGTTCAAGGAGTACTGCCAGGAGATTGGAATCAAAGTAAGCTACACTTCGGTAGCTCACCCGTAGACAAATGGACAAGTAGAAAAAGACAATGGACTAGTTACTGTTGGACTCAAGAAAAGACTACTAGCACCGCTTGACAGAGCAAAAGGAGCATGGGTTGATGAATTTCCATCTATCTTATGGAGTTTACGTACAACTCCAAATAATTCGACACAAGAGGCACCTTTCTTCCTGGTCCACGGTGCAGAAACCGTGCTTCATGTTGAGGTGTCACATGAATCCCCAAGAGTAGCTGCATATGATGAAGAGGAATCAAGAGAAGCACTTTACAATGATGTGGATGCACTTGATGAAGCTCGAGATGAAGCCCTACAAAGAGCAACTATGTACCAGCAAAACCTACGCAATTACCACAGCAGAAGATTGCGGCCTAGGTCCTTCACAGTAGGGGACCTAGTTCTTCGCCTCAAGCAAGATGGCCACAAGAAATTAGAATCACCATGGGAAGGACCATACATCATCACAAAAGTTATTCCCGGAGGAGCATATCGACTACAAGACAAGAAGACAGGAGTAAATTACTCAAATCCATGGAACGTAGCACAACTATGATGCTTTTACGCATAAGATTACTTACAATATGATAATAGTTACAGTTCGGCTTCTTAAGCCAGGATATCCAGGCCAACGGCTAGAGACCATCCGCCCAAAGAATAATGTATCATCGATTTTCACATTATGTATAAAGAGATAAGTTATTCGTACCTTAAGCTTTTTACTGTTCAAAAGATCAATATTTCCCATCAAGCTAACATCAACTATGCGCCTATGTCCAGATACAGGCATCCGAACATAGCCTCGGGGCTACTCCCATCGAGAGCGTTGGCACGCACCCGATAGAAATCCAGTTGTGTATAAAAATATATTCATGATTGCAAACACCTTTGAGTTTTACACTAGTGTATCCTCAAAAGAAAGATTACTCGCATCGGGAGCCAGTATAAAGCATTAAAACTATCTGATAAAATCAGAAATATTGGCGGCCCAGCAGGCCAACCACCAATAAAGCCAAAAATCTCGGATCACGCTCAGACGCGACAAAAAACTCCGAATGCCGTGTTTAGAAACATGAAGGTAAGACCCCAGAATTCGTCCTATTGGCCTAGTAATCACACAAGAATACACTCTGTTAGTAAAATATCCGTATCAACGATACGATGAAAAATCCCAACGGACGTGTTGGGTACCCGATAAAATAGAAGCTGGAATTCAGTATTCGGTAAGACTCAACAGCTCAAACTGAATTACGCTAGTAGCAAATTCTGGATTCGAGCCTAGGGACTTGAATTTGATGTAGGACAACCTTGTTTTTGCCCAGAAGCAATTAACTGATTCCCGATCCGTCGGAAGCACCAGACTTGTTGTACCAAAATCCCTACAAAAATAAAAGGAACAGAAATAAAAGGAAGGAAGGAAAAAAGAAACTTTGAGACTCAACCTGAAACTGCAGTTCAAGTAGAGTCTTGGGGGCTACTGACATGGGTATGATTACTCGGATGCTTATGATTCGCTACCCTATATTGGGTAAAAGGCTTACGGCCCATGAAGGTTTTAGATGATAGCCCAAGGAAGCAATCGACAAAGGCTTTGATAGTATTAGGAAAGAGATTACGAATCGACATCGTGTTGGTATTGTAAATACGCGTGTATAAAACCTATCCGCCTATAGCTTTGAGACCCAGCCTATTATATATAGGACGGGAGAAGCCCAAGCAAGGGTACCAAAATCTAGAAGACAACTTGTAATAGTGCGATTTCCCCAATATTCAGGCGACTTTGACTTCATTGTTTTCCTGACATCCGAGAAAATCCCCAGCATTCTCTTTTCCGCAAAACCCTAAGTCCATCATCATGGGCATTGCCGAGGTTACCCCTCGTCACTCATCGAGTTGCCTCTGCATCCTTAGTAGATCCCTTTTCTTGTGATGGAGCAGGTATTGGTAGGCCATTAGTTCTTCACGTGTGGCATCAACCGTCATTGGGACTGCACCTGATATTGCGTCCCTTGCTTTTTGCCATGCTCCGGGTGGTAACCGGAGGGTTTTCCGCTCGCCTTCACATGGTTCTCCTCCTCCTTGGACTATGCGGTTGTTTGCCGGGTCTCCTTTGTTTTTATGATCTCCTGCATTATCATCTGACAAAATATCATTGGGATCAAGAATGGGGTTACCGTTGGAGTCGCGCTGAGCTGAGGCTTCCCGATGATCACGCACACTTGGTGGTGTGTTATATATGAACTAGTGACGTCATCGTTGGACCCAAGGGAGACACTGCTTGGGGGATCAGTGAAGTCTAACAGTTTTTGTTCTGGGTAGAATTTGGCCATCCTGGTTCTGAAGTCGATACTTTTGCCGCTTTCTTTGGGTTCGGTGTTTGCTAGGCTTGATCCACGTGGTGGTGTTAGCTGGGAATATGATCTGAGGGAGAGACCATCGTAGAGACCATCAAGATCCCCCATACCTGCTGATCCTCCAGAATTTTCTTTGTCGTTCACCGGTTTTGGCGCGGATTCTATGGATGATCTGACAGAAGATGCGGGTATCGATGTAGGCGCAATTGTTTCCACCGACGATCCTGATGAAATTGGAGCCGATAGGTGTGGTTCTTCGGGTTCCTCTACACGAAAGTGGAAACTTCCGATGATGAGATCGGATCCGCCATTAAAGTCGACCTGAACCGAGACAGGGGTGGGCGGGCGTGGTGCCGCTTCTGTCGGAATGCTGCTCGATGAGAGAGGGTCCGCAGAATCCATGACTCCAGCATTCAGGTTTCCCATAGACGACACCAATTGATGAGGGGTAACCTCGGCAATGCTCATGGTTATGGACTTAGGGTTTCGAGGAACTGCTGGGGATTTCATCGGATGTCAGACAAACAAGGGAGTCGAAGTCGTCTGATTATCGATGGACAATGTTGTTACAGATTGCTTGGGTGTTTTTTGGTACCTCTCTGCTGGCTCCACCCAGCCTATATATAATAGGCTAGGTCTGAAACCGTATACGGATAGGTTACATATTTATGATTACAACACCAATACAATGTTTGTTTCTATTTTCTTATCTACCAAAACTATGACTTCCGTCGGATGCTTCTTGGGCCTTCTTATTTGGTCTTCATGGGCCGTGAGCCTTCATGTAGTTAGGGTAACCAAACATAAGCACTCGAGTAATCATACCCATGTCACTATAGCATAATATTTTCAATCATAATGGCGACTTATATTTGATCTCACCAAGTCAAACTAGGTTCAATTACATTCTCAAAACATTCCATACTCCTATGGTGTTTTCGGAAACTAAACTTTATGAAACAATTGCATATGTTTGCTAAATTTGTAACTCAAATATCTTATTTTATGATCCAACCATAAACTCTTGATTTTCTTGTTACTATGATTTCTTTATTCGCAATGAATTTATCAAAGTCTCTAGAAACTCAAACGTGCCATAACTTTTATGGTGTTGTTTTCTCGAATCTAGATGATTTCTTCTTCATGCTAAAACCTTTGAACATGTTTCAAATGTCTTATAATTTTCCTCATTAAACAGATATACTCATATATCTATTCAAGTCCACGGTACAATTATATGAAGTAGAATAATCTACCACACACGATTTTACATAATGGACCTCATACATCAATATATATTATTTCCACTAAGTTAGCCGCCCGTTCAACTTTTCATGTGAACAAATTTTTAGTTATCTATAGGAAAGTCTTACAAGCATCAATTCGTTCAAAAAAATGACTTGACTCCAAAATTCTACCAAGATGGAGTTTCTTCATGTCTTTCTTTCTAATATAACTTAACCGGTGGTATCCGTGAAATTTCAATCATTTCGTCTTGCGACGCTTTTATCATTTAGTTTTATGAATATTATTTCATCAACAAGATTCATAATGGTTCATCCATCATCTATGGAATATATTAATTATTTGAACAACAATTTTTTCTCACAATACTGGAACTAGATAATAATTATCAGAATAAATCTTGGCGGTGTGGTTCTTGATGTAGTAATAACACTCTATTTGTTTATTGATGAACATCATTATCATATTCTTTTGCTAGTTATTCGAACCACTATATTTCTTATCTTAAGTTGTTGTGTGACATTTCATACCAACCAATTCAGTATCTAATACCGAAGAATTACATAGGTTTAACAAGCAAAGGATATACATTCATAACATGTATATCTTGTATATACCTGAGCTGGACAATCCAGTCCTTTAACTTCTGCTAATTATATTTATAGATTTTCTTTCAACATTTTCCTCTCTTTCAGAAGAATCGACCAACATCAAGAGTGGAACCAATCACATGGTACTTGGTTCAAGTATGTTAGTCCAACACTAATACCCTTAAACTTACAATTTGAAGTGGATCATAATCATCACATGATTGGTGTTCTTCCGGATTCATTCATTGGTGATCTTTTAGTATAGTAAACATTTTACCTATAATTTTGGTTCATCCTATCGTGACAATTTTCACGAATGAACTATATAGTTCATCAAGACGAACATTTGTATAACTTTAATTCCCAAACTTATTGGGTGATGTGTATGCCTAGCGTCACCATCATTCATAGATGCTCATCCAATATGAGAATCTGTTTTGACTAAATTATACTTTATCATGTTGCAACCAAACAATGTTTCAGATATTAGAATATCGGTTAACATAGGATGATTTCTCAAATGAATCTTTCAGCTCCCAGATAATCTTGATACTAGAAACTTTCTTTCTAATTTCAAGTATCATGGAGGCAAGCATGATTATTTAGACACTAATTTTAGAATCATTTACTCTGGGATTCATACATTTATTAAACCTTATGGAGTAAGTGGGTTTTACTTGAAAGTTTGCTTTATGACCTTTTATCTTTAATTTGACACTCAAACAATACAATACTATTCCGTAAAGTAAGTATCTAGAATGCTATAATACTGTTATCTCAATTACAACCAAGGTAGTCTATAACGAATGCTAAATACAACAACTATGCAAATTCACTTAGATTGTTTAGTTCATAATATGAGTTCATTAACAGAACTCCCACTTAAACAAATATCCCCCAATGTTCATTCAGTGATTACACGATCCCTTTACACTGTATCATCCCCGATCATCACGGCCTTTGATACAACTGCTAGGGTAGAAAAAACTATCAATCACATCACCATGTGACTCATGCTTAACCTTTTGGTCAGCTGTGTTCCGAGGCCATGTCTGTACATACTAGGCTTGCAAATTTTAACCACAGTGTATTGCAATGCATACATGGCATGCACTCACCGTATGCGAACGTCGATGTGTTTGCACCCGATCATCACGGCTTGCTCTACAATGATGGACTTTCTTGGTGGTGCACACTTGTGGGAGAACACGAACATCGAATTATGTTTGAGGGGTCATGTCATTATGCTACCCTCGTAAGTCTAATACTAGCACAACAAGACACATATGAAATCAACACCATATATAATGAGATATGACATGGTCGGTGCACCTTGATCTCCATCTAGTGCTTTCTAGCACGACACTAGGTCCACGATGCATCCATGTCGGTGGCTTGTTTCGCAAATACTTACCTAGAACATATCATATCACACACCCCTACAAAATAAAGTTAGATGCCTCTACTTTATCAGTCGTGGAACCAGTCTTGCATAAGGTTATGCGTAAGGTCGGTCTGATCCGCTTCATCCGACATTGCCGTGATATGAACAAGTACACGTGGGACGGTAGCAACTAGAGAATCAATGCCCACATAATCAACATGTTTTCTACTTGTACCAAACATCTACGCATAGATCGGCTCTGATACCACTAAAGGGGTTCCGTGTTAGACAACAAAAATTTCCTACAGTGCGAACACACCTAGCCAAGATCTATCTATGTAGATGTAAAGTAACGAGCATGGATTTAGTGTTCATACCTTTGAAGACCGAAAGTGGTTAACATTCTGAGGGGAACATGGATAACATAGTCATACTCGTAGTCGAACTCAAGGTCGCGAAGCTTCTCGCAAGTCACCCCTTGCTCCTTGTATGACGTAGCCAACCTCATGGTTGTGTTGAAGTCCAAGCTCCAAGCTCCAAGAAAAAGCACCACAAGTGACGGTGCCTCATGGCCTTACACACATACGGTGTAGAGACGTATCCCGGGCTTCGGTTCAGCAAACCAGCGGAAGAAGATTGATCCAAACCTATTCCAGCAGCACGGCGACGTGCATATGGTGGAGAAACCCCAATCCCCGTATGTGGTTCCAATCTTGGGAACCACACATAAGGCGGAGAGAGGCCAATTGATGGTATGTATTTGGGGAGAGGGGTGCCCCTCTTTATATAGGTGGAAGGGAGGTACTCCCTCCCTCAAAGCCCCGGTGTGGGACTAACCAAGAGGGAGAGGTAGGAGGAGGTGGCAACCAGTCCTCCTCATGGGCCCCACGAGGTGGGAGCCCATTTGGTAGCCAGCGGCCCCTCTTGGCCATCCCTATGGCGATGACCTCCTCTTGGGCCTCCTCTGGTGAGGCCCAATTAGGTGGCTTGTCCCCAAATTCCTATTTAAACAATATTTTAATATTAATTCATTCAATTAATATTAAATACATATTATTTAATACCTATCACTTCGAAACACCTTTTGTATCCCTCCGATCATCATCGGATATCCCCGAAACACTTTCGGTATGACTCCGGAACTATTCTGGAGTTCTCTCTCTTTTCTCCTACAATCTTGGATTAATCCCTAAGCATCTCTACCCTTAAGCGTGACACCCTACGACTCGGGAATACACAGATATGATCGACACACTTTCCGATCAATGACCAATAGCGGTATCTAGAAACACATAATGGCCCCCATGCATTCCACGATTAACTTGATCGCTTGAACCTTGAATGTCGAGTCTCATTCCCTTTGCTTTACGATACCTAGTTTGTCTAAGATTTGATCTTCGGTATCTATATACCTGGTTCGATCTTGTTACTGACAAAAACATTTACTTGTTCCTATGATATTACATCCCCGTAAGTTAGTCATATGTTTGCAAACTTGTAGATGCAATCTCACCGAGTGGGTCCGGGGTATCTATCCGTCACTCGGATGGCCAAATCCCGGTCTTGGTACATAGACCTCAAAAGTTCCTCTGGAATACCTGACGCACACCTTTATGGTCACCTAGTTACGAACATGACAGTTGATTTGATCAAAGCAGCCCCGAGATACAGTGATTAATATGAATCTCATGGTCAAAGGACTGAATCACTACCCTTTTCTAGATATTGCAATGTTAAACTTTGTGATTGTATCACATTGCAATACTAGGGTTGGGTGTTTTCTATCACTTCATAAGTGACCTCGTTGTCAGTTGACGTGGTAAAGTCCATGATCAGGAAACCTCGATCATCAATTGCCCAACGAACTAGTCTAGAGGATACTAGGGACCTGGTTTGCTTATATACCATACCTATATTTGTTTCCACTTAATACAGTTCTAGCATGATACAAAATTATTAGGAACTAATGAGATATGTCGATAAAAACAACTTTATTATTGGCCTCTAGGGCATATCTCCTTCAAGGTCTCCGACAATGTTTTTGTCCGGCGATATCTCCGACGAAGTCGGTTTTGCTACATTATGACATTTTTTTGCTGTAAGGTTGCCGACGAAGTCTCCGCGAGGTCTAGTCTGTCCGTTCTTTTTCTGGACCAAACTATTTTCTGCTACATGTAACAAAAGCAGGACTATTTGTAGCAAAATCGGGATGAGGGACGGGAAGAAGATCTGACCGTCGATCTGATTCGATCGGACGGCTGGGGACCCGGGGATGGAAAGTTTCCATCCCTTGGGGGACGCCTAGCACTGCCCATCAATTAATTTAGTACAACATTTTTTTTACAGTGTCCATCCGAAGAGATATTTCATATTTATATCCTATTTGACTTGGTCTATGATGGAAATAATAGTTTACAAGTATATTTGTTAGAGCATTCTTGGACTAGTTTAAAGGTGAAATAATCTACAATGTATCAAAACACACTGTTCACACTGTTCTCCAAAAACTAATCAAGGCCAGCTCAACCAGTATCAAATAGGATGGCGGTCAGCACAGTTGAGCACCTGCATGCGACACACTATAGGACTTATACGAAGACGACAATATAAAGTGAACCAATGACATATCGGTGCGCCCAAAGACAAAATTGCCAGCATTCATCATCATGTATGCTCACTACGTTCGCACACTGCAGACAAATACCAGTTGAATCTAGTTGTGCCAATTAAGACAAAATGTTTAAAACCCTAAAAGTGTTATGCATGGTAGTGTAGACTAAAAGTCTGTATTTGCACAACCCGTCTATATTTTGTCAAAACAAAATGTAGACGGCGAGGCGAAACTCGCACGCTTGTCTAGTTTTTTAGCTTGGTAGTTGATACACTAGGACTTTGCTGATCTATACAGTATGCTAATCGACGGAGGATATTTTGTCCAATTGTTTCTCTTGGTATTACTTCATCGGTTCCCTCTATGTTTTTTGTTGAGCATATGTCTTAGACTTTATTTATAGTGCCAATGGTCTAGGATTTAGGGTTGCCCATCCAAGTTTGTGTAAGTTCAGTATCTCAAGAACAAGGCTAATAACTTCCTCATTGTACAGAATATCATTCTCACCATTGTTCTAACATTTTTTTAATGGTTGCGTAGATTTCTCATTTCATTGGTTGATTTTAAGTTTTTTACGCCAAGAAGTATACGATTGCTATCCGTGCGAGATTATGAAACCATACGTTCCTCTCAAAATTTGCTCTGCAATTCTGAACTAAAAGAATAAATGTACTTCTAGGCGTGTTTACACTGAAATTGTAGATATGTGCCTATAAGAATTAGTTCCTTGCAAGTGCTACAGTCTAAGATTCTTCAGCTTTTGCAGGTCCGGTGGATATCTCTATGACATTAACTTGTTTGGATAAATCAATGTTTTTATTTGTAAAAAACATCATATGGTTCATGCTTATACACGAACTACTAACATAATACACAAGCAATCTTTCTAAATTTTCAGCCAGGTATTCAATGCTACACCTCAAACATATTGATTTACATATGGTAACATAGATACCCTTTCTATGACACACAAATTGCAGTCAGGAAAATGATTTGCATGCTAGGGACATGGATGAGCTAATTGAATATTCGTAAATCCAGTAAATTTGCATTTGTGCAGTATTCTGTGTGCGGTATCTTGGTATGTAGTTGTAACCATTCATGTTATCAATCAGACATTTTAAATATATATTATTTCTCAATAATTTGTACCCCATTGATACATCTGTAATTTGTGCTCTTTTGAGTTGGGGACAACAATTATATGCTTGAAGAATAAATGTATTTTGGTATATCACACGATATTGATAGGTTCAGTGTAGGGCTTTTCACAATGAACCTATTTGTTAGAAATTTCATATCCCCTAGAAAATTTTGAAATCAATTGTTTAGTTGTGTTTAGTTTATATCAAAATTTGAAAGTTAAAAATAGTAAACCATGTATGTTCAATCCGCATCCAAGTTATTTGATATCACACCTAACATTAGAAACATGGTTAGTCAACCATATATCTATGATGACAAGTTTATTTATCGACGAATTTAGATTGGAGCAGCCACACCAATATCTAGCAAAAAAATCGACTTATCATCCCTAACACTCTTTCAGATTTTATTCACTTCTATGGTTCTGCTCTTGCAATAGATGAAAATGGCCAAGTGATGTTTACTGGTAATGGATATGAGAGACTTACTTTGGTTCTCTTAATTAGGAGTTCAATGTGCATAAACCTAATGGTTGCAAGGCTGCATATTTAGTTCCATACTTTGACAAGTAATAATGTGCAATATTATTCTCCATGTGATGTTTTTTCTTCATATTTTTCACTCACTTAATCACCAACTAAGGTCTTAGATTAAATGATATGCAAAGTATTCACTTCCAGACAAAGAATCATATATATTTAACAATTTCTTAGTGCCATCCACTCATCATCATTTTTCTTTGTATGTATTTGTATTACCGAGAGGAGGTTCTAGAGCACATAGTGCTGCTAAGATATTCAAAATGAAGAGAATGTGCATGGTGGCTCTGTCCGTACGAGTCGGTATAACTTTACATATCAAACATTTTATGTGTGAATGATATTGTGCTACATCGAGAACGAGGCAATAGCCTAGTAGTTGGGTCGTAGTTTGCGCATCCCAACAAGTTCGATCCCTGTCAGGACGAATTTCCGGAATTCTCACGCCGACCCGTTTCTACTATATCAAAAAAGTGTCTAGTTCCTCCTAGCACTGTTTCACCTACATTGTGTTGCATCTGACGCATAAATTATCTTAGTATTGGATGAAGCCATATGTAAATATTTCTTCATGTCCCCTCAATGTTAGAATAGAGTTTGACTTAGAGTTGTGTAAGGGTGTATGAACTTTTTTAAAGGCATTATAATTATATCAACATTTTAGACAACAAGAAGTAACTAAAGAATGTCATTTAGTTGTGAATATAACAATAATGTTTCAAATAACCTACAACCTACACTGCTTACATGATCCTGAACTATATGAAAATTTGCTTAAGTAGGTGTTTTGTTGAAAACTTAGATTTCCCAATGGCTTATACATATCTTCATATAATAGCTAGATGTAACCTAAGAAACTGTACTAAACTATTATATAGTTGATGAACTGTCCAAGAGCAGTTCCTTGAACATATAATTATCACCGCGCCGTGAATTCGGTGTTTCTCCGAGCAACAGATCTTCATTTGTTGATGCTCATAAATCTTGAGTAATAGGCTAGACTTGCAAGGCCGAAGAGTGTGGATCTATATGGCTTAATCTATATTTAACACTTCTTTTTAGTTGGTGATGTTGTTGTGTTATTTCTTGGCCTTAACTATTCTTTGTCATTCTCGATAGTATTCTTGTCTGAAGTTGGTGTTCTATTTTTACAGAGTTGATAATTTCATGCTATCCTTCTCCATACCCTGTTGGTTGTGCCTTCACTAGGTGGTGCGGATCGGAGCGTTGTGTTTCATGTGTGTAAAGATCCTTTGGTGATTGGTTGGGGTGCCTTTTATTGTGTGCATGTTGGTATCCTCCAATTTTGGTGTGATGTGGCTGATTTTCAGTTTATGCCATCCGTGTTGTGCCTTCTACATGATGTAAGGATATATGTTGTTAATTCCACCATGCCATGTTACTCCTTATGTAGAGATGACATTTGTTTCAAGTGCTAAAGTTTTACCCTGGTCTCAGTGACCTACTTTGGCGAACCTAGAATTAATTTCGCGGAGTTAGATTTTGGACAGGCAGTGGTCGCCATGCCTACCGTGGAATCTACGGAAATTGGTGAGCTAAATGTTTGCGTTATTCCGGAATTTCTACATGTTCATTTATGTTTTTTAACACACTCTTAGCCAAGATGAGAACGATGTCGTCCCTGATGACGCGTTCTTGCACTATGCCCAAAGCGACAATAAGAGGTGAAGAACTAAAAACATTGAGTACTGTTGTTACCAATAGCAGTTTGGTATTTGCTTGACTTTTAAATTTCTATTTTCAGATCGATAGATCCTCGGTTTCGTAAAAGTTATTTGGTAATTGTTAGATAAAAGCACAAGAAGGTTAAGATTGTTGAGAAAGAAGCTATAACTAGTTCGTAGATATTTGATGGAATGAATTCTCGTGTCAGAATAGAACCCGTGCATCCATGGCGGGTCACACTTAGACATGTTTTGGACGTGTATATTTGAAAGAGCGAAAACTAATGACTAGACTTTTGTTCTACCTAAATCTTCATGCATTTTAAGTTCACTATGCCACTGCGACCAGGCTTTGCTTTTAAGTAAACTTAACATTTATTGTCATTAATTTATGAGGTTATTGTTTATGAGATATTCGAGAAGAATAAGATGTGTTGCTAAACATGGTAAACTTTGAGGTTTAAATTAGTAATATTATGTTGTCCTTGGAGTAATTTGACGGAACTTTCGGGAAGGATAAAATATACCTCACCATGATTGTGACGTTGCCTTAATAAATTTACTTGTATGTGTTACCCACTCTAAGAAAATACTTGCAGTTTTACCCGGCATCTCCCAGGTGTTAGAACACGATGCATGTGTCAAGCTCGCCAGTTCGTCTAGTATGTAGCAAAGATTCTTGCCTAGACACATGCCAAATTATCAATATTTTTGATAGGCTGATTTGTTCTTGTTCAAATAACAAGCTCCCGGCTTGGTGCAGGTAGGGCATCGTGCCTTCTGCTTGCACAAATGTGCCTTCTGCTTGCACAAATGTCTGTAGTCGTCGTTAGATGGTTCAAGGATTTATTCGTAACCTTTATAACTTTTGAGCTTCTTGCTCTAGTGTTGATGATTATCAACAAATCGGTGAGCTTTTCTAAAGAAAATCCCAGCATTTCCTCAATTGATATGTTGCTCTATATATTTTTATTACTACTTCCATCCAAAGTAAATGACTTGGGTTTATTTAAATTTGGATGTATCTATATATTAAAATATGTTTAGATGCATCTAAATCTACTCGTAGATAAATTTAAGTCATTTATTTTGGGACGGAGGTGCTGCACCTTTCAATCTCGAATTGATTTGTTGTTCTTTTTTACGCTCTCCACGTGCGCATAGCTTTCGACGAAGTCCAAACCATCATTCTGCGATGCACATGCTACCTGGCCTGGCATGCGGCGTTGAATCTCAACTTTCTCAAGGAAAAGTCTAACCCATGGTTAGCGATGGTACATGTGTTTGCCATGAGCAAAGTCCGTAGGAGAGCGGGCACGTACTACGGCGTGTCAAGCACATTGGTGCCGACTGCCGAGACCCACCAACCGTGGCAACCGCGCAACAACATAGTAACATCCACAAGCGAAGGGAGAGGTTTTATATACCAAAGCAAAAACAAAAACATAGAGGAGGTGGCGAGTTTATCTAGCTATCAGCGGCCCACCACCCAATCCCTCTCCTCCTCCTCCGCCTCGGCCACCTGCTCCTCCCGAAGCGCCGAAACCCTAACTCCACCGATCCCTCTCCACCTCGGGAGAGGCGATGGCGGCGGCGGCGGCGGCGGGAGGGCAGGGAGGAGGCGGCGGCGGCATGGACGCCGCGCTCCTCGACGACATCATCCGCCGCCTGCTAGAGGTGCGGACGGCGCGCCCCGGGAAGCAGGTGCAGCTCTCCGAGTCGGAGATCCGCCAGCTCTGCACCGCCTCCCGCGACATCTTCCTCACCCAGCCCAACCTCCTCGAGCTCGAGGCGCCCATCAAGATCTGCGGTGCGTGCGTCGGACTCTTCTCCTGCCCCCGCTTTGACTCTCCCCCACCGCCCCCGTCCGTAGAGTAGATCTGGTTTGGTCGCGACGCCGGTAATCCTAGGGCGATTCTGGCGATTGCATCTCTATGTCGCGGCGTTAAAGAAAACAATTCTTTTGTGCCATCTCTTCTTGTTTAGTGGTTCTGTTTCCGTTGGAAAGGTGGATGTAGGGGCGTTTTCATTTTGATCACACTCTAATTCAGTAGTTCGTATTTGTATGCACATAAGCGATTGACATTTGATGAAGTGTTTGAACGGGAAGTGGCTCCGCAGAAAAGGGTGCAATCATCAGAAATGTTTTAGGGTTAACTTGGGTTGACAAGGTTTCTTGTGCAATTAGCTCTTGAATTTAAAACTTTCTTAAGGCAGTGTGACATTTGCTGTTGATTCTTATAGTCTGTTGTACTACACTAGCTGAATGCCCGTGCGTTGCTACGGTTTTTTATTTACTTTTTGTCACACATATAACCGTAGTACACGGTCAGTTCACATGTCAGCAGGCTAGTTATCCATCAGGCTTTTATTGTGCTAGTGTTTTTCAGTTTGGCAACAGTAAATCCCCGGCCATTTGCACTGCCGAAACTTGATATCGATGACCAACTACAAGGCCATCTCAGCTTCGATAATTTACAGATTCTTAGTGATTTTTCAGTGTAGGTGGAGATGATAATAGTTGGATTGAGGTGCTGTCCACTGGAAGTATTGTTGTTGATTTTAGTTCTATCTCAGTCGCGCTCCATATCTCAGACTAATTATGTCCGGTCAGAGGCAACATCCACTGAGTGTGTGGAAATGTTACTAAAGTCAGTCCAGAAAGGATAGTTGCCACAGTCCAGAGAGTGTATAGATTATCGATTGAGTGCTTTCATCTGTTGCAGTGAATATGTTGCGTAGCCTTAGCGATAGAATGCCGCCAGTGCCAAAGACACCGTAGGACCCCATTGCAACCAAAAGGCCATTCTTCCCTCCCAGAAATTCATCCACGAGTGGATTCATCACCCGAGTGAAGATGTCATGCTGCATGGGATGGAAGAAAAAAAATACCATTTCTTTTTTTTGGACAAAAGTAAATACCATTTCCATTTATGCACACAAAGTGGGAGCCAAGATTGACATCAAATGAACATTGGGTCACATGTAATGAACAAGCAAACTTGACGGTTAATACATACAAAATTGACATGTACCAGAAGTAGTGTTCACAAACCTAAGCAACAAGAAGACAACTACAAGTGTTAACCAGAACTTACATCAAGTCTATCATTTTTACCCTGAATCAGTAGACGAAAACAACCAAAAAATACATACCAAAAAAATGATTCCTAAGCATGTTTTTGTCGAGGAGGCTGCTCGTCCATTTGAAAATTCCAAGCCTGTGATATTTAGACTACCTATTTTCTCGCTTGCTTCCATTGATTTTTTAATCCTGTACTCTTATCGGTATTCCTCTTTACACTAAGAGGCATCTTTCTAGCTTGCTCTTGTCTTCATTACGAAACATGCCTGTCATTGTCAGCTCTGACAAATTGATGTTTTGTGCTGCTGTGTGTATGCTTCAGAGTTTCAGTTTATCAGTAGTTCAGTCCTAATTCTGTAGTTAACATATTAGCATCTGATTTTACTCTCCCTTGTAATTTGCCTCCAGGTGACATCCATGGTCAGTATAGTGATCTTTTAAGGCTATTTGAGTATGGAGGTTTTCCCCCAGAAGCCAACTATCTATTCTTAGGTGATTATGTTGATCGAGGCAAACAAAGTCTGGAAACTATATGCCTCCTCCTTGCGTACAAAATCAAGTACCCGGAGAACTTTTTTCTTCTGAGAGGCAATCATGAGTGTGCTTCAATAAACAGAATATATGGATTTTATGATGAATGCAAGCGTAGATTCAATGTGCGGCTATGGAAGGTCTTCACTGACTGTTTTAACTGTCTCCCTGTGGCCGCTCTGATTGATGACAAAATATTATGCATGCATGGTGGCCTTTCTCCTGACCTGCAACACTTGGATGAGATAAAAAACTTGCCCCGTCCTACCGATGTGCCTGATACAGGTCTACTATGCGACCTTCTTTGGTCTGATCCAGGAAAAGATGTCAACGGATGGGGCATGAATGATAGGGGTGTCTCGTACACATTTGGCCATGACAAAGTTACAGAATTCCTTGTAAAGCATGATCTTGATCTTATTTGCCGTGCCCACCAGGTAGTACTATAGTGCATCATCTTTTTATTTATTATACTTTCTAGGGAATTAAGGTATTAATATATTTCATCTGATGCCAGGTTGTCGAGGATGGGTATGAATTCTTTGCTGACAGACAACTGGTCACCATATTCTCGGCTCCCAACTATTGTGGTGAATTTGATAATGCTGGTGCAATGATGAGTGTTGATGAAACATTGATGTGTTCTTTTCAAATTCTGAAACCAGCTGAGAGAAAACCCAAATTTATAGGGTCAAACAAAATGTGAAATGATGAAGCTCTTTCCTCTTCCAGAGGCTACTGAGGTGAGTTGCCCCAGATGCACTATCTTGCCTTGCTCTATGTAGAGACTAGTTTTTTTTATTCAGGGACAAATTGGTTCTCTGTAATACCTGTATCACAGTTTCATTATTACCTCAATCACACCAGCAAAACCATAGTAGTAAATCATCTGGGACTCGAACTGGAACTGAGCAGTATTTGAGTATCAGTTGGTTTCATTGAAGATGTTCTCAAAACTAGGAATATGAAACAGACTGCTCGCCTTGTCCTCAGGTGTATTTGTACCATTGCAGTGTTAATAACTTTCTCAAATGAACATTATTCTTTGATCTTCATACGTTTTATCATGAATGCTGAATGCATTAGTAATGCGCTCCAAGGAAGTTCGTTTGATGTCTTTGTATTGCACAGCAAAATATTTCTAAATGTTTTGTCTTCACCTTTGATTGAGGTTCTGTTACTTTCCATCAAGTGTCATGCGAAAAAAGACTGTCATTTGCATTGTTCACATAAATTTTGTTCATAACCATCCACCAGTTTGAGGTGCCCTGCACACTGTCCTGTGGTCTTCCAAATTTTTTTGTTCACTGCATGACCTGTCAGCGAGCATATCTATCGTACATTTTGGGAACCTTCCAGACTTAGATCACTAATAATTGTGAAGAAGATAGATTTGGCTTAGACAATTATGAACAATGTGACGTGATTTACAAGAATATCTTGATAGTGATCTTATTAGGTGGATGCTACCGGTCTTATTACAATATTACCAGTGTTCCGCTTTTGGATTTGAGCCAGATCATGACGTAGACATCCTACATATTATACTGCAAGCATTATTTGTTATAATTTTTGGTTTACCCTGTGACACTAACTTAATATGACTAATGTATAGGCTCTCATGTGGACACAATCACATCAAGACATCAACTCGCAGGCGCTAGGCTTGAAGGCAGCATCGGGCTAGTCCTACTGGAGAAACCAAATAATATCATATCTAACAGTTGGTCTGAAAGTTACTCTTCATAGCAAGTGCCAGAATTTTTTCCTTTTCTGTTACCGCCGTGTGTGAAACTCTCTTGTAGCTGTAGATATATTGATTATGGAGGGCTGAAGTTGCCAGTTGACCCGATGAAGTGATTTCCTTCTCCAGCAAGTAAAAATTCTGAATGTGAGAGTTTCTGTTTGGAAGTTCTGCTATTTAAAAAGCACTTGTATCACTTACTGAGGTGAGAACAAAAAAAAGCAAAGTCTGTTTCCTGTTGCTTGTAAGAAAATATTGGATGAGTTTTATTTTAGTTTCTTAGAGAGGGCCAATGGTAATAATTTGAATACTGTGAGCACAAAGATTGCTGATGCTTGGTGGGAACTGAATGGAAAACTACTCCACTGGTTCCTGATGTTGGACCTCGGTGGGTTTCACTTTTCAAGTGCTGGTTGGGTCCTTGGAACGATGTGATAGGAAACCTGAGCGTTTGTTGTGCTGTTCAATATTTATTGCTGCCCTGTTAAACCAACCTGCCTTGTAAAAGCAACAATCAGAAACAAATGACACGTCTAAAATAGTAAAAATCTACTCCCTCTGTTTGAAAATATAAGATGTTTTAGCTTTATGAATGGAGTGTATCTAGATTTCTTTTAGTGTCTAGGTTCACCTAGATACACTCCATTCATAAAGCTAAAACATCTTATATTTTGAAACAGAGGGAGTAGAAGGTAGAAACCAGCTTTTTTGTGATAATACACCAGCTTGCGATTGAAAGCTCGGTGTGCTACATGGCACCAGTTTCTCTTCGAGATTCACCAACTTCCTATTGTCTTCCTTTCCGTTCTAAAAAAAAAAAACATTGTCAAGCCGCATCTAAGAAAAAAACACATTGTCAAGCCGCACCCAAACCCTGCAACTTTGCATATCCTTGGAATTGTAACGTTGGTAACATGGTTAACTCCTTTGTAATGCCGTAGGAGAACGCAAAAACTGAAACAAAAATATACAATAAATGCGACATAAATTGGGCAAATTAAGCCTACAGGTCATTGTGAGCTCATAGCCGTGTGAAATCATGGTGTCAATCTCTTTCCAAAAATGCACGAATCGCTAAAGATATGCTATATATATATTCTCCTTTTTACTGCAATTGCCGACCAACGATCGATCCACACGAATAGAGAGAATACCTTAGCTAGGAGTAGCGAAAACCCGCTCGTCTCCGACGGTTCCTGTGCTGATGTCGAGTTCGGGATTTGCGCCGGCTCTGATCAATGGCGGAGGAGCGTCAAAAGATAGAGGCGGCGGCGAGGACGTGCTGATGATGGAGCACCTATTCGACATGGTGCTAACGCCGAGCGACACGGGCGACTTGCTCTGGATCCCCCGGCAGCACATGGCGAAGCTCACCAATGTGGCGTCGGACAACGTGCAAGCAGACATGGTCGTCTTGGAGGACCGAGCGGTGGCCGGAAAGCTGTGGCGCCTGGACTCCTACTGGAGCAGCGACCGCCATCTGGGCCTGGGCGTGACCAAGGATTGGGGCCTGGGCTTCTTCGTCAGGGAGAAGGGCCTCGGCGCCGGGGACACCATCTCCTTCTTCCGTGCCCCCACGGACGGACGCCTCTTCATCGACTGCAGGCGCCGCCAACCAGATGCCTGGGTCCCACGCTCCGTGTCTGCCACCGAATTGCACTCCGGCGTCTTCCCGTGGCCACCGGCTGCCATCTACGGCGGTCACGAGGACACCCCAGCTCCCGTCAACCAGCTGGCAACGCCGGAGGGGCAGCAGCAGCAGCAGGTCCCATGCTCGGGCCTCGACGAAATGCCAGCACACTTGCTGCCGAGGCGGCGTCCGCGCCGCAACGGGGTGCAACCGGACGAACCAGCGGTCATGATAGGAACCCCCACCATTCTCGAATCCGCGCCGCTCGTGCACACCCCAGAAGCCAAGCGCGTGCGGCTCTTCGGAGTCTACCTAAACTAGAGGTATCTGCGAACTTGGCAAGGAAAATTTTCTACTCCCTCCGTCTCAAACGATGTCTCAAATTTGTCAGAGGGAGTATTAGAGGAGATTAGTTTACAATAGATCTCGTATGAGTGGTGTCCATTTTTACTTCGTATCTTATTAGGCCATGCAAGAGAATTGTCTAGTTACCATTATCTTCTAGCAGCAATGAGAAAGAATGATATCAGGTACCAAACCACAGAAGATCTCACCCTGATGATTATGTTCCCTTTATTTAAGGTACAAAGTAGTAGGTAGGAGTACAAGGTAATTTTATTTTGTAGGTCCAACTGAAAGATAAGAACAAATTCTCAAGAACTGAGATATGATGAATGACAAGACTGATTAATTTATAAAATACATCACGATAGATGACGAGCTCTGCGCAGGCATCAAGAGATCACTTGCTACAAACCCAAATGATCCAACGAACAGCTAAATAAACGTCCAAGCGGCTGAAGCCAAGTGCAATTCCTTTTGCCATTGCAGTCAATTTACAAATACATCAGAGTAAACAAAGAATACATAGGGAGCATCAGTACAAGCAATACAATCTTGAGATCATGCAAGAAACTTGTACGTCCAGAGTGATATGAAGTGGCGTCATCGCTGACACTTTGCACTTGTTCCTTAGTAAGATCATTGGATAGTCGCATAAGTTTCTTGTTTCATTTTCATCAGATTACCCTCAATGTCTTTTAGTACAGGTCTATATCTGCAAGAGAGATGATAGCAGTTTAATTTCACCAACAAAACATGGAGTGGGCCAAGGTACATATAAGAAATGAGAACACACTTACAGGCGTGCAAGATTATTCTGTGTTTGGACTGCCTTTCTAAGTTGGGCTGAAAGTTTCATTATTTCTGCCGATAACCCCTCGGATCTGCTCTGTTCTTTGATGAGTTGATCCTACATGTGGTGTGCGAGCTAGTGTAAATTGCTGATATTATATTAACTGGATTTGACCACAAGTCGGTCATTACCTAGACAGAAAAGAACATTTTTGACAGTTTCAGATACTAACCTTTAGAGAGAAGTTCTCTGTCACCAATTCTGGTGAGTTTGGGATGCTGGTCTCACTTTGCCCATCTAGCTGGACATGAGCATTGCTTGCTCTCAACAGGCTAGTAGCTTGCTCACTTCTTAGCTTCTCCAAGTGAAGACGGAGCTCTTCATTTTGCTTCAGACAATCTTTAACCTGGCAGTTTCAAATAAGTCAACAGGCAAGATGTTGGGTTCATCCACAAAGGTTTCAGCATCTCAATGCACAAACTAATCGAAATTTTTGATAACACACCTGGTTCTCCCACTGCATCGCAACAGACATAGCTTCTTGGTATGAAGTTGACAAGGTTGAGTTCTCCTCGAACAAATTTTCTATTTCTGATGATTGAGAATCAATCTGTTGAACACGATAAAAACTTAGTAATGGCTTAGGACACTATTAGTTTCAATTAAAAGGAAGGGGCATCAAGCACCTCCATCAACAGCTTTTGGCGGCTGCCCTCTAACCTCTCAACCATCAAAGCCATATCGTGCAACTTGTTCTCGAGTTTTTCCCTATCTTGCTGCTATAACGAAAGGTGCGATCAATACAGATTGTATTAAGAGTTGAGTTCAAGCTTGAACAGTACTATGAACAAACAGCAGTGCAGGTGCATGCGACTATACTTTATGAAACTAAAGAGCTTGATTTTCTTATATGTGTACCATTGAGAATGCCTTGCGTGCAGCAAATTCAGAAGCCTCTTCTGCACGGAAGAGAGAACTTATTTCAGCAATTACAAGCATAAGTTTGAAAGCAACAAGATAAGCAAGTACCTTAATGTCATAGTATGTATCAGCAAACTATGGAAAGTAGGAAGCAATGGAAAACGCTACAAACTGATAAGTATGGAAGAAAATACGTATGGCCACATCTAGAAAATATACATCATTTTTTTTACAAAGTCATGTCATAACCAATCAAAATACTTATTGTATTTCCAGATGGAAGGAATAACTACTAAGTAAATTGCTCTACTTCCTAATTCAGATTTTATTAACATATGTGTCATCCAAACCTGAAGATTTCTTTGTTAATGCAGCAATCTGTTCTTCCATCTCTCGCTTTTCAGCCGCCAGAGAAGCAGTAAGGGATTGTTCTTCAGCAAGCTTTTGCTGATCTTGTTGCCTCAGTAGGGACTCTTCGGCAAGTTTTTGCTGCTCCTGTTGCCTTAGCAGTGACTCTTGCTGTGTTCATTTCTTAAGATGTCAATTTTTTTCAGATGGATTAAACAAGAATGTAAACAAGTACAGTGAACAGTGATGAAGTACCATGGTATAAAGGCATAAACAACCTACCTTTAGCTGATCCTGTAAATCTTGTATCTCCTTTTCCATGGCAAGAGTTTGCTCGCTCGATGTTCCCACCGCATATCCACTGTAAGAGTTGCTCATTACTTGCTGCTGCATGGTATTCAGCTGCGCTCTCAAGGATGCAGAGTCTTCTTCTGCCTGTTGACTTAAAAAATTAGCACACTGGCAGTACTGCTAAGAAGTCATAAACTTTGGACATACCCTGTACTGCTCCTCTTCTGCCTCCTTCAGCCGCTTCTTCATGCTTCTGAGTTGCGCTAGAGCATCCTCCTACTTAGCATACCAGGAAGAAGCGATGACGAGGGTTAAGCAAGCATACACAATCAGCAGATCAGAGTGCAGAATCATACATAAATACTCCTACAAGGATAAACATGTGTTGAATACCTTAGCGATAACTGCAGCATCTTTCTCCAATGAAATGTCATTTAGAGCCTTTTGTAACGAGGGTACTACATTCCTCTCCTGCAAGTCATAAAAATGCCACAAAAGGTATTACATGCATGCATGCAAAATCAGATGCACTAAGGCGCACCACCAGTACCGGCTAGAAATATGGAACTCACAAGGTCATTCAGTCGGTTCACCAACGAATCCTTCTCGACTTCCTTCTCAGCAAACTGGGGGGAAGCATGGTGTGTGTGTTAGGACCTGTCCATCCTCAAGTAACTGCAATTATATCGAATCACAGACACAGATACCTTGGATAGCAGCATTTGGTTTTCCCTTTCCAATTCCATGTTCCCATTTTCAAGTTGCTGAACTCGAGCAAGAAGCTATCATTCAGATTAAAGAAAAAACCATAGTTAGCGTCTAGAAACAGCAGGGGTGCTGCACATTGGCGTCCAAAGCCAGATTTTCCAATGGCTAAAATTTTGTCAAATGGCTCCCTGCTCTTGGATACCAGGGAGGAAACTGGAAAACTAACCTCTGCTCCGGCTCTTTGGTTCCCTACAGATGATCACCGTTTTTACGGCCCAGGGTTAGCACCGAAGCGAAGCCTACTTAGCAAAAATTGAAACGAATTGCTCTAGAAGAGAGCGTAAGAGAATGATGGACCAACCGTAAGGGTCGCCGGCGGCCGGCGGGTTGTGCTGCTGCTGCTGCATCCTCTCGGCGGCCCTCTTCTGCCGGATCTCTTCCAGCTGCCAAAAGCGCAACAGAAATCGTAGCCTCGAACATCAGAAGCAGACGTGCGAAGTGAGACGCGGATCTGAACCGCTTCCCGTCTCCAAAAGAGAAACGGAAAGAAAAAAAGGGAGTCAGATGGAGGCGTACGGTGCGGCGGCCCCTCGAGGCGTGGTTGGATTCCATGGCGGCGCGGAATGATCGACCGAGCTCCGGAGAATTGGGGAGGAACCCAGAAGCGCTGGCACCCCCGGAACTCCCCCAGTTCTGCAATTGCCGCGGGGAGGCGAGGTTGGGGAATCGAACCGGAGAAGACAGGAGACAACGAGGCAAACCGCTCATGGGCTGGCCAACGGCGAGCTGGCCAACGATGGGCTTAGGCCTCTTTTTTGTTTTTTTTGACCTGGTGCTTAGGCCTCTTTGCTTGTGCGCTTAGGCTCAAAGAACCCAGGTAGCCTACAGTTTCTGCTAAAACAATCTAGCCTGGTACTCAGGAGTATATCATTGCTCATGGCGGCTCAAAAAAAATAAACACATTGCTCATGGGAGTATGGGCAAAACTCTATCCACGGTCTCTGCTCGGACCTATACTTTGAGAGGTTATATCATCAGTGCAAAATACTTCACATTCATCGATAGCACACTCAATTGTTTTTTACTATCTCAATTTAACTTACTCATAACTTTGTACAGTTCACAAACTGAATGGTCTTATTATCTAAAAGTTGTTGTCGGAGCCAACCTGTCTAGAACACTACAACACCTCAGATGTACCGTGGAACTAGCCGTCAGATGTTCTAGAGCAGAAGACAAGTTTTTGTCCTTGAAAAAGTAATGTGCCCGTTTTTTTTTGAGGAATTGCTTGGATCCTAAGACCTGGTTCGGAGTTTTTTGGGGAAAACTTCATCCGAAAATAAACCTATACTCGTGACTTCCTAGACGAGGAAAAACACTGACTTTTGGTTCTGAAGAGCGTTCCATGCCGAACTACCGAAAGGACCAACAGATGTGTAAAATGTGTTTTCCTGCCAACATCTCATTCTCACTGATCCGGAGGTTCCAAGCATAGTCGATCTTTTGGATTTGGGGAAGTTGATGTTTGAAAAACAAAAAAAATGAGACCATTGTTGGATATTTTGAGGTATTCTTTGAAGTAACGAATCGTTTTCTTCATACGTGGCAAGTTCTCCCTTTTAATAGTACTACGTGTAGCTATGATTCAAGGAAATGTAAAAAATAGTACACCCTTCTATCCAAATTAGTTGACTCGGATTTGTCTAGATTCGAATATATCTTGTTTAGTATTAGATACATCTGAATCTAAACAAATTCAAGTAAACTAATTTGGATCAGATGGAGTACATTATTTATTTATAGGACCCATCCCTTTGCTCACCTTATTTATCATTAACTTAATCCAACTAGCTAATGGAAATAAACCGAAAACTTAGATAAGTGACTAGTTGCTTAATCGCCCAACAACATATACTTGTTTTTAATAAGATAATTCTCAAGAAATGAGATATGATAGTCAACGAGGTTAATATCTAATTCAAGGATGGTTATTTATCTTCTTCTAATGAAGAAATCACGCCGAAACTTTTACTGCTGTAGTAAGAAAAAAGAAAAAAAACGTGGGATTTTAACACAAAACCCATACACTGGAGATAATTACTACTCCCTCCCTAAGTGACTTGTGTTTATCTAGATTGAAACGGGGGCAAAAGCGTTCCCCAATCTATTAATTAAGGAGAAATTTGACAAACAAAGAAAGATGTCCACAAAATATTATAAGACCTACTCTTCCAGCATCATTCGCCCAAGCTCTTAGCACCCGCCAAGACCCACAAGCGGTCTCTTTTTTAATCTTATCTAAAACGACAAAAAATGGCGCATTCTTGTTATGGAACACCCTAGCATTTCTCTCGTTCCAAATCTCCCACGAGGTGAGCAAGGTAGCTTCGCGGTTTTGGGATGCTTCTTCCGACATCATGTTCCACCAACTCTTGATTGTGAGGCCCGCTCCTTGCCAATGTCGAGGTTCTATGCCTTGGATCCCCATCTAATCTTTAATGAGGCTCCACACCCTTACTATATAGCGGCAAGGAACAAAGAGATGATGGACGACTCCATGACTTGCTTGCAAAGGGGGCACAAGCCACAATTTCCCCATCCGTTTGTGTCTAGATTCACATGTATCTAGGTGTGTTTTAGTATATAGATACATACGAATCAAGATAAACCCAAGTCACTTATTTTAAGATGGAGGGAGTAATGATTAGAGAGCTCGTAATCTATATCTATATCTATACCTAATAATAAAAAAGAAACGCTTCTGTCAATCAGCTTTTTATTTGGACGATTTTGCCCCTGACTTTTCGGAGATATTAGCCACCATGACACTGATAAGTCACGTACCGGTTATTTTCTTCCCCCGCCCCCAACTTTGGCTCTCCCGATGAGACCTTCCTCGCCATCTCCACCTCCCCAGATGCGCCCCGGTCTCGCCGCCGCCCCCAAATGCGCCCTAGTCCCGCCGCACGACGGTACAGAGGAGTACGAATCGATCGCCACTCGAATCCATACACAAATCGCGTCATATCGGTGTCGCATCACCGCCGATCCCTTTCCCAATCCCTCCGCCGGAGCAGGACCGACCGGCATCGCGGCCCCTCTCCTGCCGTAGGAACGGATCACCGCGCGCGATCGAAACTGAGGAAGAGCGGATAGAGGGAACCCTCCAACGTCCATGAAGTTTGACCGCCGGGATGCCTCGCTCGTCGTCCATGTGCAGGCCCACCGCGGCAGGACTTGCTCCACCAATTCCATCCCACTCCGGCTGCCCCCATTCTCCCGAATGAATCACCTACCCTGACTCCTCCACCGGCGGACACCCCTGCAGGCTGCAGCGGAGACTACCCTCCAATCCCCTTCCTCTTGTTCCACTAGAAGCGGTAGATCAAACAACGACCTACGCGTCGAGGAGCTCCCGCTGGATAGGACACACGGAGGGAGCGAGGATGGAAGCGGCGGCCAGGCGTGAGGAGGAGTAGGGGAGGGTTCCTATATTCTCAAGGAGGAGGCGGCCAGCAGGAGGTCGTAGGAGTTGGGGCCCTCCAGGCGGCGCGCATAGGAAGCAAGCCTCTTATCGACTCAGACATCGAGACCGCCCATGAAGGCCTCAAGCGAGCAGGCATCTCTGCCGGCAACCGACGGCAGGTGGAGTATGGTCCCTTGACAGACGTCGTTCTTGTTTCAGTTCAGTCTAAATATGCGTTGGAAGAACTCAATTTCTGTCCAATTTCAGGTACAGTTCACAGAGGTATACATCGCGCAGTTTGATTTGAATCCAAAAATCAGGCCCCCTGAGGAGGAGCCATCTCAACCGGGGATTCTTGAGGATGAGATGTATGGTGTGCTCAAGAAGAACATGAGAGAGGCATGGAGGGGAAAGGTGCGACATGAGAGTCGACACTGCACATGGATGGGAAAACAGACCTCGGTTCAAAACATAGATGGAACTTTTTATTCATTGTCGTTGGACAAGATCGATAGGTGTTTCATTTTCTATTTTCAAGACTGTTCAATTACAGTTGAAAAAACTTGCAGTGTGGATGTAAAGTTTAATTTTATTTTCTGGATGCCTGGGCTATTTTATTATAGATTAGTCTGCTAGCTATTTTTTTAGAGATTGGCATATTAAGTTATCTTCGTTAAGTGTTCATATATTTATTCTTGTTTAGGTTTTTTTATTACTCAAGCCGCAACGCACGGACAAGTGGACAGGCGGAAGAGAACGACACAATCAGGAACCATAGGTCCTCAGTATGGGACGGAGACGGCAGGGTAGGGTATCAATTTGGGACAGAGACAACGGGGTGCGTCCATTCTTGACCGGAATCCGTATTCTCTTGGATGGTAATCGATAAGGACATCGGCAGGGAGGGCCTGGCCACGATCTGGGGTGGCGCCAGCTCGCTGCATCTTCGCCAACGGTGGAGGTGATGTCCACTGGAGATAGAAGAAGGAGCCTTTTTTTAGTTTATTTGTAAAGATCTGCGTGGTATACTAAGTGATATGTCAGTTGAAAAAAAATGTTAATTTCGGATGGCGGTGTCGGCCAGCAGAGCAATGACGCGGTCGGTGCAGCATGGCGGCAGGGTTATGACCGGCTGGGAGGAACAAGATCAACCGAGACGTCGATCGGCAGCTAAGCGCAGTGCTAAAACCCGACATGGAGTCGATCCGCGATGTCTCTGCTGATGCGAATCTTGGCTGTATTTTCTGATGGACTGACATATGAATTGAGCAGCAAATTTGGTAGTTCTGAATTCAGCATCGAACGAATACCCCATTGGTCAATAAAACGATTATATGTTGTAAGCTAGCCAATTTGTAGTAGCAAAGTCTACTATCAGTTTCTATCTTTCTGAAAATGCATCCATTGTTTTTTTATATCAGGATGTTTCTCATATAAGGATTACTTTTATGGATCATGGCTCCATTCAAATTATGAATTAACACTTGATCATGACTAGAGAGTTGAGCATGTTGCTTTGCTTTCTTTAGGAGGTATGGCTGCGTCTCTTTTTTTTATCTCTTTTCAATTTATATTATTACAAAAAAGAATAGAAAGAGAAAGGGAGGGGTTTTTAGACATGAAAGTAAATGATTGTATATGGAGAATTTCTTGATCCCGGTGCAACGCACGAGCACTTGTGCTAGTCGTTATAATTACTAATACTTCCTATCCATATTTGAACTAAAACCATGAAAAGTCTAATATGAATCAGAGGGAGTAAACCGAGCTAGGGTAAAGTTGCTGTCTTTAAGGACAAATAAAGAAAATTTAAGCTTCAGTGGTAGCCCAACAAAACAGTACCTCGACAATCACTTCAAGTTTTCATCACAGAGAAAAAAACAACCACTTCAAGTTCGTCGTGAATCGTCAACAAACACATATCAATAATCATCCACGTGCAACTGAATGACACTGACACACAAGTGCGCACAATTAATAATAAGTTCCTTACCGTGGTGCAAAAAGTTGCCTGTCAGTTACACAGCAAGGGAATCGATTCAATGTCATTAAAATTAATATATAAAATCACTTTATTGGTAGTATCCTCCTTGACCTTCTGACCCCAGATGAAGCGCTGATAAAAATGACAAAACACAAACTCCGCGCAGAAAGAGAGCTTGTATGCGGTAGAAAACAAGAGGTTCACTTGGACTGGCACGGCCGGAAACGAACTAAAATGTGGGCATGTATAGCGCCCTCCCAAAAGATTGGGTCTAGTCCGTGGCTGCTAAGCTCTCATGTCTCCAGCCGAACTCATGACCATCACCGCCACAGAGAGATCGAGTTTCGTAGCCGAAGAAAGGTCATGCACGCCACGCATCACTTCACTTCAACGGGTCAACGTTCAAACCTCAGTAGTCACGCAGTCATGCCCAACTGGGTTTAATTAACTGAGCTATGAGACCGATCTATCCAACAACACGTCGCGCGCGCATCCTTTTATCTCTTATAAAATTAGCATATATTCCCCCTCTCGCATTAGCATTCCTCTCCTTTTTGCGGCGGGACTATTGCTACTGCGGCAGTCCACGTATCTCTCATATTCCCCTTTGACCAGCCCACACGTCTTCCTCCACTATATAAACCTTACCTCTCCCCACCTCCTCGTCACATCAATAATTTGACACCAAGAGAGACAGCAACGAACTCCAGGGCTACAAGCTCGAGCTCACTTTATCGACTGTAGATCACTTCGACTCCTTCGTGCCGAGAGTAATGGACACGATTTGGATGGAGCCTTCTTGTGGCACGGCGGCGGACCTCCGGAGAGGGCCGTGGACGGTGGAGGAGGACGCGCTCCTTGCTGGCTACGTCGCCGCGCACGGCGAGGGCCGGTGGAACGAGCTGGCAGTCGCCGCGGGGCTGCGGCGCACGGGCAAGAGCTGCAGGCTCCGGTGGCTCAACTACCTCCGCCCGGACGTCCGGCGCGGCGACTTCACGCCGCAGGAGCAGCTGCTCATCCTGGAGCTCCATTTCCGGTGGGGCAACCGCTGGTCCAAGATCGCCCAGGAGCTGCCGGGCAGGACGGACAACGAGATCAAGAACTACTGGAGGACCAGGGTGCAGAAGCACGCCAAGCAGCTCAACTGCGACGTCAACAGCAAGCAGTTCCATGACGTCATGAGGCACGTCTGGATGCCGCGCCTCCTCGAGAGGATCCAGGCCACCTCCACGCCCAGTGTGGAACACGCCGAATCCTCGCCCGTGTACCTCAAGAGGGTTGCCCCGAACAGTCCCTTGGCAGGCCGCAGCGGCATCGGCATGTGCCATTCATCGTCGAGCCGGGCGTGCTCGTCCTTATCTCTAGAGGTGCAGTTCCCGTCCAACCAGCTTGTCATGAACGCCGGCGGCGCGGCAGATTGGCCAGGGAGCGAGTCCCAGTGTGGCAACGGGAGCGCCCAGAGCGGCGACATGTTCGACGGGAGCTGGTTGGAGCTCCTCGCTCGTGCCTGCGACGACGGCGCGGACTCTGTGCTGTTCCCAGACTTTGAATTGGGAGTAGACACAGACACGACAAGTGGAGTTTGGAGCACATCTGGTTACAACAGCAGTACCGACCTGCAAGTACTGTCAGCTAGTAGCTCTTACTACTAACGACCTCATCTAATTGTATTACCTGATTGATTGATACTGATTTACAAGTACTGCCAGCTAGCACATATTAAGATCGACAAGAGGACCCAGACCTTTTGCCCCTCCTCTCACCCCCGCGAGGCGACGATAGGGAAAACCCTAGCCGCCAGCCGCCACCTTCCTCCCTTCTCCCCCTCCCCCGCCCCAAGGCACAACCAGTTTCGCCGGTGGCGGGGGAGGCCTCCTCATCCTCTTGCACAAAGGATAGGCACGTGCCGTCTTTTTCGAGCAAGGGTGCGGTGCGGCTGGGCACTATGGCGTGAATGCTCCTCCGGCATGTCTGGAGTAGTTGCGGCACGGTGGATCAACGCGGTGGTCTGCACTATGGAGGGGCGGCGGATTCAGCCTCGATCTCTGGGCGACAAGGCAATGGACGATGCGAGGTGCAGGATCGCTGGTCGCTTCAGCACCAACAGTGTTTACGACTGCATCAAGAACCAATTAGCAGGGTATAGATCTGCGGTTGTCGGTGAAAGCCGAGATTGACGATGACGGCGCCTCCTGGCGTCGTTTTCCTTGTTGAAGGTATCATTTTTGTAGCTCCTATTTCCTTACTAGGTTTCTCTTGGGGAAACCCTAGATCCGGGAGACCTGGATCGGACATTGACGACACTATGGTGTCGTTATCCCTGTTGGGAGCATCATCTTTGGAGCAATATCTGACGGGAGTGGCTTGAGGTGGAGAGGTGTTGCTCCTATCACATCATAGACGATGAGTTTCGGCGGCATGTCGCAGCGGGTTCTCGGTGTCGGACGCGTGATGGTGGATGCAACAAGCGCAGGGCGTGGTGCTGTCTGGCGTCGTGGGGGCATCGGTGGTAGGCCTGGCAGGTTTAATGCCTTGATCCATGTTCTGAAGATAGGTCGGCGGAACATGGCGATGGCGACTTCTATAGCATGTGCGCTACCACGCGCTGAGGTTCTGTTGGACCCTTATGTGCTCCCGGCTTGCTGTTGGGCGGTCAGTTGAGGCCTTCGATTTTAGAATGATATGAGTATGCTGAGTTGGGAAAATGGCCCCGACATGGTGACACCGTTCATCAAGGTTTTAGTTGTTGCAACTGTTGTCGTTAGTGAGGTGGCTTCAGATTGATCTTTGTATTTTCTTTATATAAGACTATAAAGATATGTTGAATAATAAATAAAGGAAGTTGTGTGCATCAGAAATACCCCTCCATTTCGAAAACAAAAAACCATCGACCAGATCTATTTGTAGTATTTATCCAATTGATTGTTATGCATTGGTCACTTCGCTCAAAAGTCGGAACTAATGGCTCTCTTAGAGCATCTCTAGCCGAACCCGCAAAATCAGTTACATGAGATTTTTTTTGGTTTTGCGTGGCTAAACCAGAACTAACTGAACGCGCATCGGCTTTAGCCGCGCAAAAAATTGGGAGCTTCCCCCAAAATCGGCCGCAACTCCCCTTTTTTGCGTGGCGGCCGATTGGATGAGAAAAACCTTTCCCCTCTCTTTCCCGCTGATACCTCCCGCCCAAAATCGCTGCCGACGCCACCATCGGCCCCGCCTGCTTGGAATTGGGGTGCAGAACAATTCCACCTCACTGCCGGAGCTTTCACGTGACATGATGCTGCCAGAATCGACGCCTCCGATGACGCGTAAGAGGCTCAACAACACCGACGTGGTGCGGTCGAAGGCGCCATCGGGCAAGGCTGCTGGGAAGGCCGGAAACCCTGCAACAAGGCGACAAAGGTGGGCAAGCCTCCCTTGCACCGATGTTGAGCGACCCGTGGGCGCGGAAGCCAACGGAGGCCACGAAAGCTCTGACCGACGTGGCAGTACAAAAGAAGAAGAGGAAGGAATCGGCGTCGGCCACACCAACTCCGGTGGCCAAGGTTTCTCGCAAGGTGCCTCCTACCGCGTGCACCACCAGGCCGACGATGCGTACAGCTGGGGCAGCTCCCACTCAACGTGATGGCCGCCAGGTGATCGAAGAAATGCTCGGGTAACCTAGGTATGATTTTTTTTGAAAACTCGGCCACTGTGTTGCTACATTGAGGTTTATTTGATGCATTGTTCAATTTTTAGTGCCACCGAGCAAGGCATTGCCAAATTCATGTCAACATTGGATGACTCACGTGTGGAAGGCATTGATGATCTCCACTATGACATTGATGATCAAGAGGTGGCCAAGGATGAGGAAGAAGAGGAGGTGGCCGAGGAGGAGTTAGCCAAAGATGAGGAAGAAGAGGAGGTGGTCGAGATGACCCAAACCTATACTCACAAGCCAAGGGCCAAAGCAAAATGAGCTCCAACTACAATGTCGAAGAGGATGTTGCTCTATGCCATGCATGGATGCATGTCTCACTTGATGTAAAAATTGGTGTTTATAAATGGAAGGACAAGTTTTGGGCAAGAATCAGAGACTACTACAATGATGTGGTCACTTGTGAATCGAACCGCACTCAAGGCTCTCTTCAACATTGTTGGGGAACAATTCTTGAGCAATGCAACCATTGGAATGGTGTTGTTGACCAAGTGAACATCACACCACCTAGTGGTATGCCAACCTCCAAGTACTTGCCTTACCAACAAGGCCTCTACAAGCAAAAGAACAAGAAGGGTGCACACAAACAATTTGCTTTGTTCCATTGCTACGAGGTACTAGCCGGAATAAGAAGTGGGTTCGTAGAAACTATGAGACTACACTGAAGAGATCTAGGATTCACAATGTCAATGATTGGATGATGATGATGAGATCAACAAGATGCCGGAGGGTGCCAATATCACCAGAGAGAAAGAAAAGAGGAGGTGGTGGTTTTGGCACCTACAAGGAAGAGTTCAATGCTATCATTGAGACAAGGAAAACATTGGCAGCCGAACGCAAGGAGGAGAAGGAGGATAGGTGGAATGAGCTCAAAGCATTGTAGGAGAAGAAGTGGCGGCCCAAGTTGGCGGTGGAGCAAAGAAGAATTTTGCTTGAGGAAGAGAGAGTGGCCAAGGAGAAGAAGATCGTAGAAGAACGGCTTGCAATTGAGGTAGCCAAGTTGGCAAAGCAGAAGGAGGATGTCGACCGTGCTATCTGTTGGGTCCGCAACATAGAAAACAAAAAATTTCCTACGATGAGAACTATACGCCAAGATCTATCTACTAGATACAGAGCAACGGGTGGACATACATCCATGGAGAACTTACCCTCGAAGACAACGAGTTTTGTTAACGAGTAGGAACTCGTGGTTGATGTAGTCGTACGCTTGCCGATCTCAATATCGTGTGGAAGTCCGAGCGCCGCAAATTAGCAGCGCATCCGTCCTCGCACACACGTTCAAGCCACCGGACAACCTCCACCTCCTCGCTCCAGCGAATCAGCGGAAGCAGCAACTCCTTCCAGACGCAAGGCCACCGGGAACATGTATCTCGCTAATCCGAGACCATGGGGAATATCTAGAGGGGGAGAGAGATCCTTCACGAGGAGGTGTGAGGATGAAGGAGGGAATGGGTGGCCTTTTATAGGAGGAGGGGGTTCCCCCTCACTCCATGGCCGACGCATGGGGGGGTGACCCCTCACCTCCCCCATTCATGTGGTGGTAACCCCTCCACATTAAAATGCCCCTTAACATTCTCTTTTAAAGTCTCCACTTTAAATGCATTAAATTTCTCCAAATTTAATGCTCTCTCATTTAATAAAACTCTTTTATTTATTTTATTCAGAATTTTGTTAATTACTTTAATTAACAAACATTCACATAAAACCCTTGCAACATTTCAATATTACATGCAGAACCACTTTTTGCAATTTCACCCGAAACAATTTCGGTTTCTATCGAAACATTTCCTGTGCTTTGCAAACCTTTTGTCTGGAACATATGTGCTCCTAAATGGTGTCCAGCAACCCTTAAGTGTGTCACCCTACGGTTCGCGAATAATGCAGACATGATTGAGACTCCTCTCAGATCAATAATCAGAAGCGGGACCTGGAGATCCATACTGACTCTTGCACATTCAACGATGACTTCTGTGATCGTGAGAACCTTTAACGTCAGCAATTTAATCCCTTTGTCTCATGATATAATACATGTCCGAGATTCGATCATCGGTATCCAAATACCTAGTTTGATCTCGTTACCGACATGCACTCTTTTCTCGTTCCCGTGATATAACATTCTAGTGATCACATCACTTGATTGCAAGCTATCTTAATGTGATATCACCGAGAGGGCCCAGAGTATATCTATCCATCATCTGGATTAACAAATTCCACTCTTGATCCATGAGCCTCAACATAACACCTTTGTAGTACTGAACCCATCTTTATAGTCACCCTGTTACGGTGTGACGTTTGATGTTATCAAGATACTCTTCCGGTGTTAGCAATTAACATGATCTCATGGTCTAAGGACTAAGACTACTTTGTATGATGTTATAGCAATATAAACATAATGACTTGATCATAATGCTATACTTCGGATGAATGTTCATCACATCATTTCACAAATGCTGTGACCTTGTTATTAACAACATCCAATGTCCATGATCAGGAAACTTTGATCATCTTGTTAATCAACAAGCTAGTCTATAAGAGAGGCATAACTAGGAACCCTTTTTGTTTATTAAACACACATGTATTGATGTTTCCTATCAATACAATTATAGCATGCAAAATAAACATCTATCATATACAAGAAATATATAATAACAACTTTATTATTGCCTCTCAGGGCATATTTCCTTCAGTCTCCCACTTGCACTAGAGACAATAATCTAGTTTACATAGTGATAAATCTAACACCCATGGAGTTCTGGTGTTGATCATGTTTTGCCCTAGGGAGTACTTTAGTCAACGAATCTGCTACATTTAGGTCCGTGAGCACTTTACAAATCTTTATATATCCATCCTTGACATGCTCGCGGATGGAGTGAAAACGGCGCTTAATATGTTTGAAATTCTTGTGAGACCTTGGTTCCTTTGCGTTGGCTATGGCTCCATTGTTGTCACAATAGATCACCAACGGGTCCAACGCACTAGGAACCACACCTAGTTCTGTAATGAACTCTTTCATCCAAACTGCCTCCTGCGCCGCTTCTGAAGCAGCAACATATTCCGCCTCCGTTGTTGATCCAGCCACCACAGGTTGTTTGGAACTCCTCCAACTAACTGCTGCTCCGTTCAAGAGAAATACGTATCCGGATTGAGACTTAGAGTCAGCCGGATCGGTGTCAAAGCTAGCATCGACATAACACTTAGCGACTAGCTCTTCTTCACCTCCGTATATAAGAAACATATCCTTAGTTCTTCTCAAGTACTTGAGGATGTTCTTTACCGCTATCCAGTGTTCTGAACCTGGATCAGATTGGTACCTACTAGTCAAACTAATAGCATGTGCCACATCCGGTCTTGTACATAGCATGGCATACATAATAGAGCCTATGGCCAAGGCATAGGGGATCTTATCCATCATCTCTCTTTCTTCCGCCGTAGCCGGACTTTGAGTATTACTCAATGTCTTGCCTTGCAACATAGGTAAGAACCCCTTCTTACTTTTGTCCATATTAAACTTCTTTAATATCTTATCAAGGTATGTACTCTGCGATAGCCCAATTAGGCGTCTTGATCTATCTCTATAGATTTTAATGCCTAATATATATGAAGCTTCACCAAGGTCCTTCATCGAAAATTTGTTGTTTAGATAACTTTTAACACTATTTAAAAGATCTATATCATTTCCAATCAATAATATGTAATCCACATATAATATCAGAAATGCCACATTGCTCCCACTCACTTTCTTGTAAATACAAGCCTCTCCATAAGTTTGGACAAATCCAAACTCTTTGATCACCTCATCAAAGCGGAGATTCCAACTCCGGGATGCTTGCTTCAGTCCATAGATGGATCGCTGAAGTTTGCACACCTTATTAGCATCCTTAGGATCGACAAAACCCTTTGGTTGTATCATATACAACTCTTCTTCAATATTACCATTGAGGAACGCAGTTTTGACATCCATCTGCCATATTTCATAATCGAAATATGCAGCAATTGCTAACGTAATCCTAACCGACTTAAGCATCGCTACGGGAGAGAATGTCTCATCGTAGTCAACTCCTTGAATTTGTCGAAACCCCTTTGTGACAAGTCGAGCCTTATAGATGGTTACATTACCATCAGCATCAGTTTTTCTTTTGAAAATCGATTTATTCTCAACGGCCTTTTGATCATGAGGTAAGTCCACCAAGGTCCAAACCTGGTTTTCGTACATGGATTCCATCTCGGATTTCATGGCTTCTAGCCATTTGTTGGAATCAGGGCTCATCATCGCTTCTTCATACGTCGCAAGGTCATCTATTTCATCAATCATGAAATTCATAACAGGATCGCCGTACAGTTTAGGAGCTGCATGTGTCCTGCTTGACCTGCGAGGTTCGGTAGTGTCCTCTTTCGGAGTTTCATGATCAATATCATTAGCTCTCTCTTCATTAGGTGAAGTCAACTCCGAAACAACTTCCGGTGCTGCGCTACTCGCCATTTCATGAAGAGAAGGTTCAATAACCTCTTCGAGTTCTACCTTCCGACTACTCACACCTTTCGCGAGAAACTCCTTCTCAAGAAAGGATCCATTCTTGGCAACAAAGACCTTGCCCTCGGATCTGTGATAGAAGGTATACCCAATCGTTTCCTTAGGGTATCCTATGAAGACGCATTTTTCCGCTTTGGGTTCGAGTTTATCCGGTTGAAGTTTCTTCACATAAACATCACATCCCCAAACTTTAAGAAATGACAGCTTAGGTTTGTTTCCAAACCATAATTCATACGGTGTCTTTTCAACGGATTTAGATGGTGCCCTATTTTAAGTGAATGTAGCGGTTTCCAGTGCATAACCCCAAAATGACAGTGGCAAGTCAGTCAGAGACATCATAGATTGAACCATATCCAATAAAGTACGATTACGACGTTCTGACACACCATTACGTTGTGGTGTTCCGGCAGGCGTGAGTTGTGAAACTATTCCACACTCTTTCATGTGTGTGCTAAACTCGTAACTAAGATACTCTCCTCCACGGTCAGACCGTAGAAATTTGATCTTTCTATTACGATGATTTTCCACTTCATTCTGAAATTCCTTGAACTTTTCAAAAGTTTCAGACTTGTGTTTCATCAAATAGATATACCCGTATCTACTCAAATCATCCATGAAAGTAACAAAATAACGATATCCACCTCGCGCCGACACACTCATTGGTCCACACACATCAGTATGTATGATTTCCAATAAATCTGTCGCCCGTTCCATTGAACCGGAAAACGGCGTTCTAGTCATCTTGCCCATAAGGCATGGCTCACATGTATCAAATGATTCAAAATCAAGTGATTCCAAAAGTCCATCAGAATGGAGTTTCTTCATGTGTTTAACGCCAATATGACCTAGACGGCAGTGCCACATATATGCAGATATATCATTATCAAGTTTAATCCTTTTAGCATCAACATTATGAATATGTGTAATACTACTATCGAGATCCAATAGAAATAAACCATTCAACACAGGTGCATGACCATAAAAGATATTATTCATATAAATCGAACAACCATTGTTTTCAGATTTAAACGAATAACCACTTTGCATCAAACATGATCCGGATACAATGTTCATGCTCAGTGCAGGCACCAAATAACAATTATTCAGGTTTATAACTAATCCCGACGGCATATGGAGAGGCAGCGTTCCGACGGCGATCACATCAACTCTTGATCCATTGCCGACCCGCATCGTGACCTCATCCTTTGCTAGTTGTCGCTTGTTCCGCAGCCCCTGAACCAAGTTACATATATTAGCAACCGATCCCATATCAAATACCCAGGTGCTACTGCGAGTACTAGTCAAGTACACATCAATAACATGTATATCACATATACCTTTGTTTGCCTTGCCGGCCTTTTTGTCCGCCAAATACTTGGGGCAGTTGCGCTTTCAATGGCCAGTCCCCTTGCAATAGTAGCACTCGGTGTCAGACTTAGGGCCAGCTCGGGGTTTCTTTTCAGGCGCGGCAACAGATTTGCCGCCCTTCTTTCCCTTCTGCTTGCCTTTCTTGTCCTTCTTGAAACCGGTGGTCTTATTGATCATCAACACTTGATGTTCTTTCCTAATCTCCACTTCTGCAGTCTTAAGCATTGACAGAAGCTCGGGAAGAGGCTTCTTCATGCCCTGCATATTATAGTTCATCACGAAGCTCTTGTAGCTAGGTGACAGAGATTGGAGAACACGATGTATGCCTAAGTCAATGGGAATCGTTATTCCCAAGGACACAAGCTTATCGGCGTACCCAGACATTTTGAGTTCGTGCTCACTAACGGAGCTGTTCTCTTCCATCATGCAGCTAAAGAACTTTTCAGAAGCATTATAACTCTCTACGGCAGCATGGGTATCGAAAATCATTTTCAATTCTCCCATGGTATCAAAGGCATTGCCATTTTCGAAACGTTTTTGAAGTTCTGGTTCTAGCCCATACAGTATGCCGCAATGAACTAAGTTGTGGTCCTCCTGACGAGTTATATAGACGTTCTTTTCCTCGTCAGGGGCATCAGGAGCTGGTGGGGTGCCTAGCGGCGCCTCTAGCATATATTGCTTTTGTGCAGCATTGAGGAGAATCCTCAAATTCATAGCCCAGTTGGTGAAGTTGCTACCATTCGCAGCAAGCTTCTCTTTCTCCATGAACACATTGAAATTAAAAGCAGGTGGTGCCATCTACAACAGAATTTGTAAAATATATTTAGACTAAGTTTATGATAGATTGAGTTCAACTAATCCAAATTACTAATGAACTCCCACTCAAAAACGACATCCCTCGTGTCCTTTTGGTGATGACATGAACCAAATCCAGTACACCAAGTCCGATCATCACGTGAGTCGGTGTAGCTTCAAAGACGAGTATCTATATAGGCATCATATCAACTATATGACTCATGCTTAACCTTTCGGTCCGTGTTCCGAGGCCATGTCTGTACGTGCTAGGCTCGTCAAGTAAGAACCTTAGTATTCGCGTGTGTAAAACTGTCTTACACCCGTTGTATGAAAGCGTAGAGTCGAGAACACCTGATCATCACGTGATGCCTCAAAACACGATCCACAAAACGGTGCATACTTAAGGAAGAACACATTTTATCTTGATATCTAAATGAGGGATCATCTTATAATGCTACCAAAAGCGCTAAACTAGCAATATAAGATGCTAACATCTAATGTGTGAAGTGAGGTGATATGGTCCATATATTTGATCTCTATCATTTGCATCGTGGTATGATCTCTATCATTCCTTTGTGTGTAAGGCCAAGGTCTATGGAACTTACACGTTAAGTGAGTTGTAAGAGTATCTATCATAATACCATATCAAGACACTAGCCCAGCAACGATCTAAACTAGACGCCTCTAATTTATCAATTGCAAGTTTTACGTGGCTTAGGGCTTTCAGAGATAGAACCGGTCTTACCTACGAACATGAACCACAACGAGGATAACCAAGTTATTAGCAACTCGTTGTAAATCAGATATTGACTATAGTAGGAGAGACAGACACCCGCCAGCCACTTATGCAAAACAAGTTGCATGTCAGTCGTGGAACCGGTCTCATGTACGATGACATGTAAGGTTGGTCCGGGCCGCTTCATCCCACTATGCCACCAATATCCAAAGTACATAGAAGATGCAATAACATGATCATCATCGCCCACATATAAACATATGTGTACTACTCGTGCAAAGCACCTACGCATAGATCAGGCTCTGATACCACTGTTGGGTCCGCAGCATAGAAAACAAAAAATTTCCTACGATGAGAACTATACGCCAAGATCTATCTACTAGATACAGAGCAACGGGTGGACATATATCCATGGAGAACTTACCCTCGAAGACAACGAGTTTTGTTAACGAGTAGGAACTCGTGGTTGATGTAGTCGTACGCTTGCCGATCTCAAGATCGTGTGGAAGTCCGAGAGCCGCAAATCAGCAGCGCATCCGTCCTCGCACACACGTTCAAGCCACCGGACAACCTCCACCTCCTCGCTCCAGCGAATCAGCGGAAGCAGCAACTCCTTCCAGACGCAAGGCCACCGGGAACATGTATTTCGCTAATCCGAGACCATGGGGGAATATCTAGAGGGGGAGAGAGATCCTTCACGAGGAGGTGTGAGGATGAAGGAGGGAATGAGTGGCCTTTTATAGGAGGAGGGGGGGTGCCCCCTCACTCCATGGCCGGCGCATGGGGGGTGACCCCTCACCTCCCCCATTCATGTGGTGGTAACCCCTCCACATTAAAATGCCCCTTAACATTCTCTTTTAAAGTCTCCACTTTAAATGCATTAAATTTCTCCAAATTTAATGCTCTCTCATTTAATAAAACTCTTTTATTTATTTTATTCAGAATCTTGTTAATTACTTTAATTAACAAACATTCACATAAAACCCCTTGCAACATTTCAATATTACATGCAGAACCACTTTTTGCAATTTCACCCAGAACAATTCCGGTTTCTATCGAAACAATTCCTGTTTCTATTGAAACATTTCCTGCGCTTTGCAAACCTTTTGTCTGGAACATATGTGCTCCTAAATGGTGTCCGGCAACCCTTAAGTGTGTCACCCTACGGTTCACGAATAATGCAGACATGATTGAGACTCCTCTCAGATCAATAATCAGAAGCGGGACCTGGAGATCCATACTGACTCCTGCACATTCAACGATGACTTCTGTGATCGTGAGAACCTTTAACGTCAGCAATTTAATCCCTTTGTCTCATGATATAATACATGTCCGAGATTCGATCATCGGTATCCAAATACCTAGTTTGATCTCGTTACCGACATGCACTCTTTTCTCGTTCCCGTGAAATAACATTCTAGTGATCACATCACTTGCTTGCAAGCTATCTTAATGTGATATCACCGAGAGGGCCCAGAGTATATCTATCCGTCATCTGGATTGACAAATTCCACTCTTGATCCATGAGCCTCAACATAACACCTTCGTAGTACTGAACCCATCTTTATAGTCACCCTGTTACGGTGTGACGTTTGATGTTATCAAGATACTCTTCCGGTGTTAGCAATTAACATGATCTCATGGTCTAAGGACTAAGACTACTTTGTATGATGTTATAGCAATATAAACATAATGACTTGATCGTAATGCTATACTTCGGATGAATGTTCATCACATCATTTCACAAATGCTGTGACCTTGTTATTAACAACATCCAATGTCCATGATCAGGAAACTTTGATCATCTTGTTAATCAACAAGCTAGTCTATAAGAGAGGCATAACTAGGAACCCTTTTTATTTATTAAACACACATGTATTGATGTTTCCTATCAATACAATTATAGCATGCAAAATAAACATCTATCATATACAAGAAATATATAATAACAACTTTATTATTGCCTCTCAGGGTATATTTCCTTCACTATCATGTTCATGAATCCAAGGGACATGGATGAAACAGCTAGGATCTATTGGGATCACACTCGTGTGAAGATCTTGTCCCAAATTTGTGGTGGTGGTGATTGAGGTGGTGATGAATTCCACAACATAGACTTCAATGTTGTGCTTTTGGATCATGTGGCCCCCTTTTGTATGGTCCATATGTGTTTGAATTTAGTTGTTGTAATATGTTGAACTATGTCTCATGTGCTGTTTGAAAGGTTTGAAATTTGAGATAATTTTTTTGGGGAGTTAAATTTAGGGGTTCGGATCCGGGGCACTACCCTTTAGATGAGCAAAAAATTCTCATCTAGGATAGTGGCGCTTTTGCATGGCTTACTAATGCGGGTTCGGCTAGAGATGCTCTTAGACATGATTCTTGGTGGGTATCACATTGAAGCGCATACATCAACTAATTCATCTAAGTACTCTTGCAATAGAGGTTAAGATCATTTCCAACCCAGCTCATTTGACATTCCAAATGACACTTCATACGTAGAGTTGGATGGTGTTGGTAAATAACAAGGAATTGATGGATGTGGGAATGGACACAACTATACATCTCTAGGCAAGGCTATGGAGAACCAAAGCTTATAAATTCTTAACTCTCTCTACCAGTCTCATGATGTGTACTGTTAAGGTATGAAACATGATGGTTTCCTAAGGTTGGCGTAAGCTCTTTGTCGTTGCCATTTGTGGCTTTATCTATAAAGTCTGGTATATCTATTTAAAAAATTACAAGTCCATGTTTAGGTCTATTTTTCGAGAGCATGACAAAAACGTGCCACATCTTTATAGAAGGATAGCAAACAATTTATAAGAAATCATACCTTAACTGCGAATAACTGAGGGATATTAACACACGCACGCCAACCCACCCCTACTCTTAAGTCTACTCTCGCGTTACATTTGCACTCCCTCCTCCTCTCGCTACTCTCCATAGCTTGAGCTCATCTTCTATCCTTTCGATGAGTTGCTCAGGCCCACATTGTTGTTGCATGTTTCTAAAAATTAACGCATTATGCTGTTTCCAAAGCATCCAGGACACAAGAATTACAAGAGAATCAAACCTTCTTCTATCAGTCCCTCGCAACCCTCTTCCTCGCCTTTGTCCACCATCTTTTCATATTGCTATTTGGATGTGGCTCTCCAGTCTGCAACTCAGCTCTTCGCAGACAACCAAACCACACTTTTCTAGCATAGGGGCATTTTACAAGGATGTGGTCTATTGTATCTTCCTCTTGAAAACATGTGAAGCACACCTTAGTCTGTGCTTGAAGTCTGTGCCTAAACCTTTTGTGTCCACGACCTGTATTTGATCGCCAGCCATTCGAACAATTTATACTTCATAGGTGTGAAAGATTTCCAGATTTGTTTGTTCATACTCCACTTAATGCTCCCCTGTCAGAGCATATTATATGTATCTTTTGTCGATTACCTCCCTGATGCCACTCCTTTTGACTTAAATTTGTTCGATTGTTGCTCATGCATGTATGTGTCTTCAATCTCCTCCCATAATCTGACACATTGGACACATACTTCAAATGACATTTCTCATGTGAAATCCGCAATCTGTTTTTCCTATGTTAGTCCCCATGCTACCAGCCTGCGTTTTTACGCCTGGTTCTGACCATGGTTGTAACTGCCGACACAATCTCCTATGCTGAGCGCCAACTACTCCATCAATCTTTCTAAAACATAACTCTTCTTTTATCTCCCACCCCGATCTGGACTAAGCTCTGAAAAACCTCATTAGCATATGTATCTTTTGCCATTTATAGGCCTTGCTAAGGTCTCGCTGGATCTGTGCACCATAGCCACTCCCATCCCACTCTCAATGCTAAACCGTGTGTTTTTGGATTCTTGACCCCTACTCCTCCATAACATAGTCTTAGTAATACCATTGCCTAGTCCTCCATAAAATATTTTTTGTTGTAAGAAGGGAATGACCCTCCTAATGGGACCCAAAGCCTATTAGGTGCCTACGTGGAAAAAAGTCAAGCCAAGTCAAGTCAATTATGGGTCAACAAGAACCCCCTATCATGGCATGGTCAACAGGTCAAAGATATTCGCAAGGCATAAAAGATAAAGTCAACATGAAGCCATGAAGCAAGAAGCACATTAGGTGGAGGCTTAGTTGGAATAGTCAACCATGGGCTAAGGTCCCATCTCCTCTCTCATCTACATCCCTCATGAGCTAGTGGACCAAAATTTACCATTGTACCTCTCCCACCTACCACAAGGAAGGTAGCCTTGGTCTTTTGTTAAGGATCCCTTTCATATATATAAACTTCCCAAAGGGGAAAGTGGGAGCTCAATTCATTCATTCACTCCTCATTCAATACAATAGGGAGAGGGATAGAGATCTACTTGGACTCTAGTTTCGGACTAGAGGAGCCATGATCTACTCGGGCTGACATCGTGTGGGATCTTGACTTCACCTACGGGAAGCCTTGTTCCACCTGGGGTATATGCTCAAACCCTATGATGCTCTCTTAACGTAGGACTAAGCTGCTCTCCAATGAGGCAGCCCAACCTACTAAAAAACATCATTGTGTGAATTCTCACATAGTTCACGTCGACCTTCGCTATAAGGCTGGCATACACACACCCTACTTTTTATCGCTCAATACTCACTAAATTACCAGAAACCTAACCAAGCCAACTGAGGAACTATCTAATCATCTGTTGTACGATTTCTACAAAATTGGCACCGTTTATGGGAACAATGTCATGACATTGAATATACTCGTTGACCCCATGCCCAAGACGTCAGTGGGCATAAGTCGTCTCAGGAATCTCCATGTCTGATACGTCTTACGCCCATCGCTCTGGCATGTGCCTCAAACTTGGGTTGGGGCGGTAGTTTTGTTAATCAATCAACAACATTATTTGCATTTGTGTGTAACTTGCATGACTTGGTATCTCCGTCTTCGACAAACTGCCGAATGAGGTGATATTTCCTCAGGTGTGAAAGGACACAAATGTATCCTAGAGGGGGGACGAGGTGAATAGACGTTTTAAAATAATTACGATTTACGCTCTAATAAATGCGGAATAAAACTATTAATTTATCCAACAAACCTAAATTCACTAGGTTCAACTAAGTGCACCAACAAACTATGCTAAGCAAGACAAGCAACAAGGTGCTGGCAAGATAGATTACTTCAAGCACGATGGCTATCACAATGTAAAGTGCATAAGTAAAGGGTTCGTGTATAGACATAACCGATAGATGAGGAGACGATGATTTTATCCCGAGGTTCCCTTCCAAAGAAGCTATGTCTCTGTTGGAGAGATGTGGTGGCACAATGCCCTCAAAATGCCATGATGGCTCACCATATTGTCCCCGAGCCCTCCCACCAAAGGGGAAGACCTCGATCCACTATGGGACACTTGAGGGTGGTCACCGAACCCGTACAAGCTTCAGGAAATCTCCACAACTCAATTGGAGGCTCCCAAGAAAAAGCCACAAAATGCCAATAAACTTGAGGCAATCTCCACAACTCAATTAGAGGCCCCAAGGAACACCACCAGGGCAATTCTCTGAGTAGGCAACAACTTCACAAACGCATCACCATGCGACTCTTGTTGAGTCATCCAATGACCCACCTTACCCCAAAGACCGCAACCATTGTGGTAGCTCTGTCTAGCTTACCAAGTGCCCTACCGAGAGAGTCCAACTCACTCACACTTGATTAGGTGAATTGGAGGTGGACCACTTTTATAAGACCACCAACCAAAAATATCCGACTTTAATTGGTCCAACATAAGGCGAGGTAACTAATGAGACCTTATTTGAGGGAACAAGAAGCAAATAACATTGCAAATATGGAACCCCGACTTTCTTCAACTAACACTTAGCCAAAAAAGAGTCTGATCAAAACTGTCCATTTCTTGTCCAACAAGAAAAAGAAGCTTTTGTGGTTGGTCATAGAGGTCATCCACGTGGCATTCCAGTTGGATCTAGAACAGATCTAACCAACTAGTTTGGACAGATCCGACCAATTCCTAAGATCCAAATAGATCAAAAAGGCAAACCAAAATCCAGCAAAAAAGATATAATCTTAGTCACCTACGCATTGCATGCGCAAGAACTAGGTCAAAAACTAAAGTCGTTGCTCTCATAGCATTGTAGGGTTGCAGGTAGAGCCAGACCGAAAAATAAAAATTCTCTGCATAGACTCCGGTGAGATGCCCCAAGAACCGCCTATGGAGGATGGCATAGATCTTACCCCTAGACGCGCATATGTGGAAGTCGAGAAGTGCGTCAGACAGTGCGGTCCTTGTTCCTTGTTAACTACTATGGCACCGGTAAACTCGCTGATCTTGGGACCTTCCTTCACTAGCTCTAGTTAACTTTGTCGCCTCCGCCTAACACCTCCAAGCACCTCATATGTGATGCCTCTACCAGCTCACACATGTGCAAGGTGAGTAGCGACAGGATAGGTGCTAGCCTTGGTTCCACTGCCACAAGACAAGAAGGTAGGAGTGATGCCCAAGTCACAACCCTAGCAAAAGGTTCATACTGATATCTTGCTCTTTCCACTGCCTCCTCACCTTCCTTTATATAGGGGAGTAGGTGACGATTCACAACACTCTATGCCCCTCAGTCAACAACCCTAACCCTAGTCAAATTGGGTCCAACCCATGGACATGTGTCCCTATCCGGATAAGTCCAACTTTGCTAGATTGTGTTAGTTGGATTTCCATCCACCTAGTGAAATGGATCGTATGGGCACCTAGAGGGGGGGGGGGGGTGAATAGGTGCTACTTCAAATTTTAATGCTTTTTCAATTTTAGGCTTGACACCAAAGGTAAATTCTCTAGATAACTAATTAGGAGAATTTCCCTATATGCAAACCTATCTACTAGCGAGTAAGAGGCGAGTGGAAAGAGGAACGAGTGAACCATAGTGAAGCACACGGAGACACGAGATTTGTTTTACCGTAGTTCCTTCCTTGTTAATGGAAGTACATCTGCGTTGGAGGGGTGGGTGATACTAAGACCACCACGCCACAATAGGCCTCACCCTGTTCTCCGATGGATCCCGCCAGCAAAGGCCTGATCCACCTTTCCACTATAGGAACCCTTCGAGGAGGGTACCGACGCCTTTACACAACTAGCGGGGCACAACTCCACAACCAAATTGGAGGCTCTCATAATGACAACAAGCTGCCACAAGAACAAGTTATCAATAACAAAATACAAGATCTAGATATTAGCAAGAATACTAGATCAGGGATTTCTCCAAATGAATGGAGAGGAGTTGATGCGCTTGATTCGTGATGGCGATGAAGATTGTCTCCTCCTTCAATTCCCCCAAAGATCGAAGCCTTCAGGTGGTTGAAGTGGGAGATCTAGTGAGAGAGCTCTTGCTGACCAATTTTGAGTGAATCAAGAGTTCTGCTCGATGGGGAAGAAGGGGCTTGTATACCCCCTGCACCCACTGATCCGTTGGAGCCATTTGGGGCCGGATTATCTGGCCCAAGTGAGGGCCGGATTATCTGGTCTGGGGAAAACTCCGCCCCAGACTTGGATTATCCGGCAAATAATCCGCCCCCACACAAAGCGTCGCGCCTTGGCTCCCTTTGGTCATCTTCTGGGGGTTGGATTATTCGGCCCCATGCGAGGGCCGGATTATCCGGCCAGGGAAGGAAAAACCGCCCCTGTTCGGATTTTCCGAGAGAAAAATCCGAACCCTGATAGAGCGATGCGCCTTGGTTGCCTTTGATCATCTTCTAGGGACCGGATTATCTAGCCCCATGCGAGGGCCGAATTATCTGGCCAGGGAAGAAATTCCGCCCCTATTCGGATTTTCTGGGAGAAAAATCCGAACCCAAACAAAGCGTCGCGCCTTTGCTGCCATTGCCAAATGGGGTAGGCCGGATTATCCGGCCCCTGATGGGGGCAGATAATCCGGGGCCCCCAAACACAAAAACACTTCCTGCACACTTGACACAGATGAGAAAAGTCCATAGTATTGTTATCTAACACACAAAATATAGGGAACCATTAAATGTTCTTTCAATCTCCCCCTTTTTGGTGTTAGATGACAATACTAGGATTTGTAGGATAGATCTCAAGAACACAAGATTTAATACATGAAAAAGACTCCCCCTCAATGTGTGCATACAAAAAGATTTGATTACAAATACACACAAGAGGGTATAAGTCTATGTCACTGGAACAAGTGTGAAAAGCTCATACCACCGTTAGGGAGAAAGATGCGTCCTGAACAAATAATGAGAATATCCAATAATGGCCATAGTGAGCGCCTCCCTTGAAACAGATATCCAATGGTCATAATAATATCCAATAATATATTTGACTCCATATGAATGATCCACACGATAAATCCACACCACACAGACATAGTCTCATATAGACCAACCAAACCAAGCCAAATTTAAAGTTCAACGCTAAATGGGCACAAGCGGAAAATACGACGAATAGAAAAAGTGCAAAAGCTTGTGCCCGACCCATGCAAATCCTCGGAGACCTAATAGAACTACTTCTCCCCCTTTGGCATCGAAACACCAAAAAGGAAGAAGAGCGATGCTAACGCCCCAAGGGATAACTCGTAGTCATCGTCCGCGTCCTCGGCCTCGTCCTCATCCTCAAGATCCTCGGTGTCATCATCCTCATCATCAGCAGTGTCCGTGGAAGGAAATAGGTGGTGCTCCAGCTCTCCATAGTTAAGCCCAGAAGAAGAGTTCCACCGAGCATACGGCGTGGGAGGAGTAGGAGCAGGGGGTCGCAAGACGCACCGGACACATGGTGAAGGATGAGCTGCTGAGAGTGAGCCAACTCATGGGGCTGCTTATAAGACTCATACTGCCCCTTGTGAGTATCCACGCCCATGCAAAGAATGTTCCGTTGGAACCAGTTCAGCTTCTTGATCTCACGAGCAATGGGAGTCTCAAGAGGCATGCGAGCACTAGCACGAGCATCCCTCATGATACCCTCAGGAGCAGAAGAGGGGTGAGAGGTCTTTCGAACCTTGGTGTAGATATTCCTTGCCTTGTGCACAACGTCAATGTTGAATTCTTTAGAGGGGAGCAGGTGCTTGATGAGCATAATAATGTAGGGAGCATATGGAATGGACAGTCTATTGAACATAGCATCAGTCAATTCATGGTAGATGAATTCCTTCACATCCATCTTGTACTGCACGGACTCATCCTCACACGAGGCAACCTCATGAGAGAAAGAAAGGAGCTGGACAAGGTGACCATGGATGCTGCCATTCTTGCCTCCACTCGGGGTGATAGAATCACGGAAGAGGCCTATCAAGGCAGCATAGATCAGAGCAAGACCAGCAAAGGTGCTCACAATACAATTGTCCATCGTGCACGAAGAGAGAACTGCATCTTTATTAGGCTTCAGTTGAGTGATGATGCGGTGGCCACTAGCCCGATCTTTGCTGTGGAAAGAGTACCCAAGCACCCCAGCAAACACACAGAAATTAGCAGTCATAGGCCTATCACGAGTCATCCACTTCATAGTGCGATACTCATCACCACAGATAACCAATGTGGAAAAGAACTTCTTCACAACTTTAGAATCATAGGAGCACTGGAGAGCCATGATATGGTGTAGCCCCATCCGCTCAGCCACATACATGGCATCAACAAGGTGGGGCTTTTCCAAAGCCTCAGCAAGAATCAGCGGGTGCATAGGCCTAATGTTTAGCTTGGCATACACATCTTCATAAATTCCTTTCTGTTCAGCACACCAAAAGCGAGAATCACCTAGCTCAGAATCACGGGTTAACTCAGAAAACAGATCACAGTGATGAATAGAGGAAAAAGTGACGGGGTCCATGGCCTTGTAGTTGATCTTGGTCTCTTTTCCCTTCCTCTTGGACACACCCTTCCTATCTCTCTTTGCCTGTTCAGCCATGCGCTTCTCCTCGTTCTTTCTTCTCCTCAGCTTAGCCTTGTCCACTAAGTTACCTTCACCGTCGTCCCGGAAGTATTTACCGCGAGGATGGCGCTTGTAGGTCTTGGGAGCACTGGAACCACCTGTGAAGTGAACAAGGGCGATAACAAGGGGATAAGCATACACACAAGTCCAAGAGAGAGCGTCGAAAAGGTAGGCAAGAAGTTCATAGCCCAATCCTACTCAATGCACACAACAGGGTGAAATTGAACTAGATTTTATTCTGCCAGGCTGGATTATCCGGCCTGGCCAGGGGCGGATAATCCGGCCCTGGTAGAAATTTTCATAAACACCTAGATTGAATGCAAAGGAGTAGATCGGGCCTAGAAACTGCAAGACTACGATTTCTACGCGAAACAACATCCTTCTAGACAATGTTCCACCCAACAATCAACACATCTACCCAAAGATGGGGGAGAGAGGGAGTTACCCTCACTCATTGGAGGAAGAACACGGAGGAGAAGGTACCTAGAGGCGCGGAGAAGATCCGGGGAGGCCTGGAAAATCCGGTGGCCGGAGAGGCTCCGGGGAGGGTGGGGGACGGCAGTCAGTGGCTGGGGAGAGGGAGAGGGTTGGGGAAGAAGAGCTGCTCGTTATGAGCCCTTCCCCCGACCCCTGCCCTTAAGAACGAAATCTGCCAGGGCCGGATTATCCAGCCTAGAATCTGAACTTCTGTTACACACAGAGTCAAGCCCGCGCATCCCCAAACAACACCCCCACAAGGTGTACAAGGGACTTGTGTGCAAGAATAGACGGCTTAGGGGTAGGGAAAGGCTTAGGATTAAGAGAGCCAAACTGAGATGGTACTACACACTCAAATTTGCAAGAATCAAAGCAACTAAAAGGCCAAAGTTGAGTGTGATTCCCATAAAAACATGAGAGGAGCTAAAAATGATCAAGAATATCCAAATAAAACTAACTCTTCTCATGGAAGAGGGCGGTGGCCGAAGCCACCTTGTTGGAGTGTATGATATGACACCGCGAAGATATATCTTGGGTTCATGACCAATACTCATCAATAAGCTCACATATCACAAAATGATATTAAGAGAAATGATTTGACTTGCTTTCGGCATTATGGGGGGAGGGTTGTCCCAATCAATTAGGACCGCACTCCCCCTATTTCCATGCCCACATCTAGACCAAATAAGACTGAGAAGTATGAGTGAGTGCATGGGTAATCAAGACAAGCTCCTTGAATCAATGATATTTAGCTCATTCCTCAAGTAGCAAAACCTTTCTTCATCAAGTGGCTTCGTGAAAATATCAGCAAGTTGGTTCTTCGTGCTCACAAAAGATAGATCAATATCGCCTCGAGCAACATGGTCCCGAATAAAATGATTCTGAATCTCAATATGCTTTGTCCTTGTGTGTTCTACCGGATTGTACGCAATTTTGATTGCACTTTAATTATCGTATAAAAGAGGCACTTTGTCACAATTGACACCGTATTCCTTTAAAGTTTGCCTCATCCATAATAACTGAGTGCATGCACTAGCAGCAGAAACATATTCAGCTTCAGTGGTGGAGAGAGAGATACAATTCTGCTTTTTAGATGACCAACACACTAGATATCTTCCCAAGAACTGACAAGCTCTAGAAGTGGATTTCCGATCATCCTTATCACTAGCCCAATCTGAATCAGTATAACCACATAGAGAGAAATTGGAGCCCTTGGGATACCATAGACCAAAGTTAGGGGAATGAACCAAATATTGAAAGATCCTCTTGACCGCCACTAAGTGACTTTCTTTAGGAGCTGCTTGATACCTTGCACACACCCCCACACTCAACACAATATCGGGTCTAGATGCTCAGAGGTAAAGAAGAGAGCCGATCATGGACTGGTATACCTTTTGGTCCACATCTTTACCGTAGGGATTAAGTTCAAGGTGATATTTTGTTTGCATCGGAATGGTGACACTATTAAGATCTGTCATCTTGAATCTCTTGAGCATGTCTTGGATGTATTTAGCTTGATTGATGAAGGTTCCTTCTCTAAGTTGCTTGATCTTGAATCCAAGAAAGAACCGTAATTCCCCCATCATAGACATCTGAAACCTGTCAGTCATAAGCTTTGAAAATTCATCATTAAATGCTTTATTAGTAGAACCAAAGATGATGTCGTCTACATATAGTTGGCATACGAAGAGACCCCCCTTAACCTTCTTAGTAAAAAGAGTGGGATCGATTTGCCCAACTTTGAAGCCACGGTATAGCAACAACTCTTTAAGGTGCTCATACCACGCATGTGGGGCTTGTTTAAGGCCATAGAGTGCATTATCGAGTTTGTAGACATGGTTCGGGAAGTTAGGATCCTCAAATCCCAGGGGTTGCTTTACATATACCAACTCATGTAGAGTACCATTAAGAAAAGTGCTCTTAACATCCTTTTGCTGCAATTTAAAGTTATTATGAGCAGCATAAGCAAGAAGGATACAGATGGACTCAAGACGAGCCATAGGAGCGTAGGTTTCACCGAAGTCAATGCCCTCCACTTGGGAATAGCCTTGTGCCACTAATCTCGCCTTGTTCCTCACAACAATGCCATGCTCATCTTGCTTGTTTTTAAATATCCATTTAGTGCCGATAACATTGCGGCACTCCTTGGGCTTCTCCACAAGTTTCCAGACCTTGTTGCGCTCAAAATTGTTCAATTCTTCATGCATAGCAACAACCCAATCTGGGTCTTCAAGAGCTTCAAATACTTTCTTGGGTTCCACCATTGAGATGTGAGCTTGATGCTCACCAAAACTTGCCAATTCCCTTCTTGTGGAAACCCTTCGTCGAAGATCACCTACAACTTTATCAAGAGTATGACCTCTTAACTCAAGGTTCCGATCAGCACGAGCCTTGTGACGAAGTTCAATAAGCTTGTTGTCTCTTGGTGGAAAAGTTTCATCACTTGAGTCTTCATTGGAATCATTTGCTTGACCTTGATTAGAATTTTGATTATCAGTAGTAGGAGGTGACGAAGCATGCCCTTGAGGTGGGCCAGCAGCCGTAATAGGAGGGTGCTGAACAACTAGTGATTCAGGACCGGATAATCCGGCCGATGGTGAGGCCGGATAATCCGGCCTGGGAGAACTGGAAGCAATTTCATCGGGCTGCCTGGAACTTGCTTGAATTGGCTCAGGGCCGGATAATCCGGGGTCAGCCGGAAAATCCGGCCTAGAGCTTGCAGCGGTTTCTTGAATGCGATGAGCAGTCTGGTCGTCAAGGGAAAGGTGGCCGGATAATCCGGTGTTGACCGGATAATCCGGCCAGGAGCATCCAGGAGCATGTTGACCTTCAGCAATTGGTGGAGTTGGTGTAGAAGTTACTCCCGTGGTTGTAGCATGTTGAGTGTGTGTAGATGAGGGCTCTTCATGACTAGAGTATTGTCCTTCACGATCCGCCACAAGGGGTTCCTCAATGGGGTAGAAAAATCCCACGCCCATTCTTCTTATGGCATCTTGGGGTATTTCAACATCTGCATCACAAACATCAACTTGCCCCGCACGGGAGCCGTCATTTTCTTCGAACACCACACTACAAGATTCTACAACAGTTCCAGAGAGCTTATTGTAGACTCTATAAGTGTGGGATTCGGCACCATAACCAACAAAAATACCTTCTAAAGCCTTAAACTCAAATTTAGATAAACGAACTCCCTTGATGAGAAAGAAACACTTACACCCGAATACCCGAAAGTATGAGATGTTTGGCTTGTTACCGGTAAGTATTTCATACGGAGTCTTGTCCAAGATTTTACGGAGGTATAACCGGTTGGATGAATGACAAGCGGTAGAGATAGCTTCAGCCCAAAAGTTATATGGAGACTTGAATTCGGCTAGCATTGACCTTGCCATATCCATAAGAGTCTGATTCTTCCTCTCGGCAACACCATTTTGTTGAGGGGTGTACGCAGCGGAATATTGATGTCTTATCCCCTCTTCGCTTAGGAACTCATTTAAGGTGTAGTTCTTGAACTCGGAGCTATTATCACTTCTTATTGCCAGAATAGGGTCGTTGTGTTGATGTTGAACCTCATTGGCAAAGTTGATGACCATTTGTTGAGTCTCGCTCTTCAACTTGAAGAAATAGACCCATGTGTATCTTGAGTAGTCATCAACGATCACAAGGCAGTACTTCTTCCCACCGAGGCCTGCATGAGATGGAGGTCCAAAGAGGTTCACATGAAGGAGCTCTAAGATCCTTTTTGATGAAATAATATTCTTCCTTCGATGAGGAGAGTCATGCATTTTCCCTTCAACACAAGCCCTGTAAACACGACCTTTGGCAAAGGAGACATTGTCTTTTAGTCCAAGGATGTGGCCACCCTTGTGGAGACTTTGCAAAGTTCTCATATTGACGTGGGCTAGTCGGCGATGCCATAACCAACCCGTGTCAGCCTTTCCGAAAAGATACATTGGGTCTGTAGTGGTTTTCCCCGAAAAGTCCACCACGTACAGGTCATTTTCGACATATCCCACGAAAGCGACTTTTAGAGACTTGCTCCACAAGAGAACCACCAAATCAGCATCAATAAAAACTGCAAAGCCCACCTTACCAAGGGCGCGAACTGAAAGTAAATTGTAACCAAGGGTCTCAACAAGCATGACGTCCACGAGAGAGATATCGTGAGCCACCACAACTTTGCCGAGACCAATACCTCAGATTTTGACTTGTCACCATAGGAGACGGTTATATGATCATGATTTGGCCGCATCTCCGTGATGATCTCCTTGCTTCCGGTCATGTGACTCGTGCATCCTCTATCGAGTACCCATTTAGACCCGCCGGAAGCATAGCCCTGCAAGAAAGTTACTTCTTGGTTTTAGGTACCCATTTTTCAATGGGTCCTTTCATGTTAGTGACAAGGGTCATGGGAACCCAAATAGACCAAGGGATGTAACAATCATAAGGACCTACATAACTAGCATAAACATCACCATAATGATCGCAATATAACTCAAAGCTAGGATTGTTAGCTCCTGCAAAACCAATATAATTAGACTTGTCATTGGTGGTGGTGCTAGTCTTTGGTTGAGCAGTCTTGTTCTTCTTCTGCTTCTTGTTCCTCTTGTTCTTTGTCTTGGGAATATAACCAAGACCCTCTTTTCCATTGTTTTTCCTTTGCTTTGCTTAGTACCTCATCTAAAACTTCTTTACCTTTGCGTTGAGATCCTTTTGGAAGTTCTTCTTTACCATAAGATGATGTGGAGGTGTTGGGCACATCATACTTCCTCAATTGACTTTGGAGCTGGTCACGAGACTCACTTAGAGTAGAGTGTTCACTCTATAATGCCTTGTGGGCAAAGTCAAGTTTCTCAAACTTCTCCGAGAGTCTGTCATGATCAGCCCCAAATTCAATCTTTTCCTTCTTTAGTTTCTTTACCTTGGCAAGATCATTGTCACGTTCCTTGATGAGCTGAGCCACAACTTCTTCATGTGACTCCTTAATGGATTCGAGTCTCTCTTCCAAAGATACTCGAGCTTCCTCTTCTTCTTCCAAGGCATTCTTCAAAGAAGCTATCTCCAAGGCATCTTCTCTTTCAATTCTGCCCTTTTCTTCAAGAAGATCTTCGGCTTGGGCAAGTTGACTCATTAGAGCATCAAAATGAAGTTTGTGCTCACCTCGCAAGTTAGTGAAAAAGTTGTCCAAAGCAATAACCTCTTCTTTCATTTTAAGACTAGTATGATCATCCATATCCATATTTATGTTAGTCTTAGGAAATGAAGAGCTAGACGTTGATACCTCGGACCCTCTTGCGATAAGGCAAGTGATGTTGTTGTTGATGACGTTCTCGTTTGGCGAGTCGAAGAGAGATGATGGAGTCAATGTGGTGGATATAGCAGCCACCTCGCGAGGACTATCTTCATCCTCTTCATCTTCACCTGCAGAGGAGTATTTTTCTTATGCCACCAAGACGATCTTGGGTTGCTTCTTGTAAGGGCCATTCTTTTTGATAAATGGCTTCTTCTTAGGCGCCTTGGATTTTTCTTTAAGGATGAGCCTGCCACCATTGTCTTCTCTATTTTGATGTGGACACTCGGCCACAAAGTGCAGCCTATCTCCACAATTGTAGCATGTTCTCAGTTTTGGGCCACTTTCTCTTCTTCCACTTGACCCATTCTTGCGCTCGAGTTCCGACTTGTCCTTGGCAGGATCCTTCCAAAAGATCCTTGCATAAAACGCCATGTACTCACCATGAGCACGTTTGACTTCATCGGGGCAGTCCATGGAGGCACTCTCGAAAGCTCTTTCATCCTCATCTTGCTCAACAACATTATCCTTTAGAGCGACATTGACATGGGTATACCCTACAGGTACTCGAGCTTGGTATATACGGTCTAAATACGTACAGGCCCATGGTGTCGCCAAGGCCCAGACGAAAGGACTCGAGTAACCTGCGGACTCTCGATTGCTTGAGAGACAAGAAAAAGCTAAAGATAGAAAGTTTGAAGGGGAAAACCCTAACCTGTAACCGACTCGACCTGCTACCCGAGACCTAGCTTATCTATATAAAGGCTAGGAGGGGGCGGCGAGAAGGACACACGCAACCCTAGTTTCCACAACTCTCGCTAGATTACATCTGCGCACCATTGTAACTTTCGACTCCTTCGATAATTCCACGAGCAGACAAGCGGGAGTAGGGACCTCTACGAGGCCTGAACCTGGGTAAATCCTTTGTCCCCTGTGTGCTTGTTTGCTAGCCGATAGATGTCTCCAGCACTCACTCCTTCTCCAAAACCCAAGTCCATAACAATGGGCATTGATGAGTTAAACCCTCATCAATTGGCGCCGTCTGTGGGAATAGGGAGTGCTGATGTTGCGGCTTCTTCGGCCCCATCAACTACGATCTACAACTCCGCAACAGCAGAGATTCGCCAGCTCTTCGGCGCCTTCGACTTCACCGTCCACACGCCGGTCACCCGCCCGGCCTTCAAGTCCGTGGGCGACGGAATTAGCCTCGCGATTGGGAGCTTCCGCTTCCAAGTTGGTCAGATAGGCACGCTTTGCATGCCTGATCAACCGACAGCACCGGCGATGTCCCCGGCATCATGGTTCCCTCCATTGATCGGCACCCTCAGCGAGCTCAATGCTCCTGTGGCAGTCAAGAACACGATCAACGACAGCAGTCACGATTCTGATCTGAGTGATCTAGCCACAGAAGATGGAACCTACGGTTCCGAATCTGAAAGTTGTGGAAGCAGCAGCTTCCCCAATCACTTCATGTGCGTCGTCATTAACGCAGGCGACACCTCCGCCAATCGTGGCAATGGCAGTAACACTGGCAATGGTGGCAACGGCGGTAACGGCGCCAACGGGGGAGCAGTCGAACCTCCCAGCATAATCAATGAACAAATCGGCGAATGCGTCGTAATCAGGCTCAACGAGCAAGAGTGGGAGCGTTGCCGCGAAGCCCTACGAGGTGCACCTCTACCCCTTGGGTCCCCGCAGGAACTACTGATGGGCTACCACTGGCTCCTAAAAGAAGAGTTCACGCGCCAAAAACAAGCAATCGCGCAACTTGAGGCGCGTAAAAAGGCGGCGGACGAGTCGAGCCTTCGTCGCGCTGGGCTCTCCTCCTATGGAGGATCCTCCTCACGAGGCAACGAGTACATCGCCAAGAAGAGGCAGCCGCGAATGGCTCACCTCACCGAACAAGAGCGCATAGACGCCGCGAAAGTCCTCGACTTCGGCTCTATGATAGTCGACACGAGAGGCAACGTGGTCCCCAGGACGCCGCAGGCCGCGGTGACAGCAGCCACCATGTACCTCCTCAACAACCAGCCATCGGCTGGAGATCCCTGAACCGCCATGCACCGATCTACGATCGCGGGTTTGGGGCTAATTGAGGCCGCCCTCGACAAGGAGCCGGTACCCGACCCAAAAAAGGGCAAAGCGCTAGCAAAACGCTACTCCTCGCCCTCATCCAGCGAGGACAGTCACGACCTGTCTCGACGCCGTCGCTCACGGTGACACGATCGCGACTACGATGCGCGCAATGACCTCACACATCGCAAGATCGACAAGTCAAGGGCACGACGTGCTCGGTTGATTGACTCGGAAGAGGAAGATGGGGAGCTCTGCGGCACCAGATGCTTCAGTAGATCCATCAGGCAGAAGCGAATGCCTAAGGGATTTAAACTTCCGTCGGAAAATCCGAAGTTCGACGGTCTACAAGACCCTAAAATCTGGCTAGAGGATCACATCTCCTCCGTCAGGCTCCACGGGGGCAGTCGAAGTACTGCCATGCAATGCTTGCAGCTACAGCTGCAGGGCGCCGCCCGAGCATGGCTCAATAACCTCCCACGCGGATCCATTCGCAGTTGGGATGAGCTGGTTTACAGCTTCGTGCGCAACTTTAAGGGCACGTACAAATGGCCCGCATCAATCGAAGAACTGAGATGCTGCCAACAAAGATCTGGCGAATCGCTGCGCTCATACATCCAAAGGTGGTCCATCATCAAGAACTCCGCGGAAAACATCTCGGAGGACCACGCGATTGATGCATTCAACGGTGGCGTCCGCCGTCTAGAGCTCAGGGAGGAGCTGGGCCGCTCAAAGCCCCAAACCATCGACCACCTGATGGAGATCGCGAATCGGTGGGCTGATTGAGAAGATTCAGTGAAAAACCGCGCTCACTCCAACGAGGAGGCGGAACTCGAACGCAGACGCGACCGCCGAGGCAAACTCCGCATGCGCATCTACGACGACCGCGACGACGTCAACATGGTCGCAGCCGGCTACGCCGATAGACGCGACGACAACCGCAACAGCGGATATCGCATCGGCGGATACCGCGTTTCCGGGAAAACCATGCAAGTGTGGCAACACCACACTCGCGACGAGGCACCCGCGACCTCCATCGAGGAAAAACTGTCCGGGCCATGCACGGTACACTTCTACATCGACAAGCATGATGGCAAGAGAAAGTCCAGCCACCTCCTCAAGGACTGCCGCGAGTTCCTCAAGCTACACGAGGGATTGGTTCGAATGAATCGCAACGCAGTTGAAAGAGGCTACGGAGCCGCTCCAGGCGCCGTGGCACATGGCGCACCGCCACCACCACCGGGGCCGCCCCCGAACGGAGCTACACCGGACCAGCACCACAGAGGAGAACCGTACCCACGGGCCATGGGTACCATGATGATCCAAAAAGGGCGCCCCTCCAACAGGGTGTAGAAAGCCATCACTCGCCAAGTCAACTTGGCCACGCACTCACCACCATCCACCACTGAGTACCTCAGTGGCAGTGAGTCGTGCATGACCTTCGATAAACGCGACCACCCGCCTCAAGTACCTTGCCCAGGTCATTGCCCCCTCGTACTCGAGGCGCAAATTGGAGGCTTCGACATGAGTCGTGTCTTCATGGATGGGGGAGGCGGCATCAACCTCATATTCGCGAGTACCTTGCGAGCAATGAGGATCCCTCTAACCTGCTTGGAGGCATCGGACACAATGTTCCACGGCATCGTCCCAGGGAAAGGCGTATACCCCTGGGCAAAATCAACCTCGACGTCATATTCGACACGCCAAAGAATTTCTGGCGCGAGCGCATTGACTTTGAGGTCGTCGACTGGCCCTCACAATACCACTGCATCCTCGGACGCGTCGCGTTCGCTAGGTTCATGGCGGTACCCCACTACGCCTACCTGCAGATGAAAATGCCAGGTCCCAACGGCGTCATCACGATCAACGGGAGCTTTGAGCGATCTGACAGTTGCGACAGGGAATTCAACAGAATCTCCCAGTCCTTCGGCATGCAGGAGGAGCTTGTGCGATTGGAGGAAACGACAGACAACAGTCTGCCTCCCCTGAGTAGGCCAAGCTCACCTGATCTCTCCTTCGACTCATCTGTGCACACAAAGAAGGTGCAGGTCCATCCGACAGATCCCGCCAAAACGGCCCTCATCGCCAACAACTTGAGTCCCGCATAGGAACTCGCGCTCGTCAAATTCCTCCGTGAGCACTGGGAAATTTTTGCCTGGTGTCCTGCGGACATGCCAGGAGTTCCCAGGGAATTCACCGAGCACGCACTCAACGTCAACCCCGACGCAAGGGCAGTAAAGCAAACAATCAGGCGACTGTCTGAGCCACGAGCGCAGGCAGTCGGAATGGAGATCAATAGACTCCTCGAGGCCAAATTCATATGCGAGATCAAGGAAAGCACTTGGCTCGCCAATACGGTGCTGGTGCCAAGAAAGGACACGGATATCCTACGGATGTGCGTGGACTTCACTTCTTTAAACAAGCACTGCCCAAAAGATCACTTCCCGCTACCACGGATCGATCAAATCATCGACTCCACCGCTGGGTGTGAGCGCCTCTGCTTCCTCGATGCCTACTCAGGCTACAACCAAATTCGAATGAAGGAGGAAGACCAGGAAAAGACCGCGTTTACAACGCCCTTCGGTGTGTTCTGCTATAACACAATGCCCTTCGGGCTAAAAAACGCGGGAGGCACCTACCAGCGATGCATGCAGGCTTGTCTCAAGGAGCAATTGGGACGCAACATCCAAGTCTATGTCGATGACATAGTAATCAAAACCAAGGAGGAAGCCTCTCTAATCGACGACTTGCGCGGAACATTCACCAATCTCGATCGTTACCGGATTAAGCTCAATCCGGACAAATGCGCCTTCCGCGTACCATCTAGGCAGCTGCTCGGGTATCTCATCTCCGCGAGAGGGATTGAGGCAAACCCGAAAAAGATAAAGGCCATACTGGCAATGGAGAAGCCAAAGAACATAAGAGGCGTCCAGCAACTAGCCGGACGAATCGCGACCCTCAGTCGATTTATCAGTCGAATGGGAGAAAAGGCACTGCCCTTCTATCAGCTCCTCCGCAAAGCTGACAAATTCGAGTGGACCAAGGAAGCGCAAGAAGCATTCGAAGATCTCAAGCGCCTGTTATCCACCTCGCCAGTACTGGTGACTCCACGAGAAAGGGAGCCACTACTGTTGTACATCTCCGCTACCAACCAAGTGGTTAGTACAGTGCTCGTCGTCGAGCGGGCTGAGGAAAACAAGGTCCATGGCGTACAACGCCCGGTATACTACCTCAGCGAGGTCCTCACGCCAACAAAACAGTAGTACCCGCACTACCAGAAGCTGGCGTACAGCGTCTTCATGACCGCCCAGCGACTGCGCCATTACTTCCAGGAACACCCAATCGTGGTAGTCAGCGACGCTCCATTGGGACATATCCTCAATAACCCCGACGCCACGGGACGAGTCGCACTTTGGGGAATCGAACTGTCTCCATGAGACATCACATACGAAAAGCGCGACGCAATCAAGTCGCAAGTTCTCCCTGACTTCCTCGTGCATTGGATGGAAAACCAACTCCTAGACAAGCCAGATATGTCCTACCTCTGGACAATGCACTTCGATGGATCCAAGCGGAAAGACGGAGCAGGAGAAGGTGTCATACTAACATCACCTCAAGGGGACAAGCTGAAATACATCCTGCGAATGCAGTTCACAGCCTCAAACAACGAGGCTGAATACGAGGCCCTGTTGCACGGGATGAGGATGGCAAAAGCCTGCGGCGCAAAGAGGCTCATCATATATGGCGACTCCAAGCTGGTCGTCAACCAAACAATGCACGAGTGCAACGCACTCAATGACAACATGATCGCATAGCGCGACCTCTATGACACACTCGAGGGAGACTTCGATGGTTGCGAGTTGCGACATGTAGGTCGCAAAAGCAACGAGGAGGCAGACGCACTCGCCAACATAGGCTCTACCTGCGCCCCCATACCACCTGGTGTATTTCTTGAGCGCATCTGCAAACGCTCCATCAAGCCAAAGGCCACAGAGAAGAAAACAAGCGCATCAACAGACTCGGGGGCTATGCCACCCAATGAGCCAATGGCACTCGATAACTTGGAGCCAGACACAGGACTCGAAGGGCCAATGAGCGTCATGATGATCGAACAATCCTGGACGCAGCCGTACATTACATATCTCCTCAGCAAGCGCCTATCGGACGACCCGACGGACGCACGGCACATCGCGCGATGCTCCAAGGCATTCGCTGTTATCAACGGCGAACTGTATAAACGCAGCATCACAGGCGTGTTACAACGATGCGTCTCCCTGGCCGATGGAAGAGCAGTCCTCCTCGACATACATGAAGGGACCTGCGGACACCACGCCGGCAGTGGCGCCCTCATTGCCAAAGCTCTACGAGCTGGATTTTACTGGCCCACGGCCATGCGCGACGCCAAGGACATAGTCCAAAAGTGCAACGCTTGTCAGCGATTCGCGGACAAACCACACGCACCAGGCGCAGAACTACAGCCTATTCCATTGGCATGGCCCTTCGCACAATGGGGGCTCGGCATGGTAGGCAAGCTCCCAAGGTCCTCGCAAGGAGGCTACGTCTACCTTTTGGTTGCAGTCGACAAATTCACCAAGTGGATTGAAGCCATTCCAGTGACCAAGCAATCAGGTCACAACGCGGTCAAGTTCTTCGAGTCCATCGTATACCGCTTCGGCGTGCCGCACAGCATCATCACTGACAACGGAACGAACTTCACATCCAAAGAGTTCCAAGAATTCTGCGGAAACCTGGGGATCAACATCAGCTATGCCTCAGTCGCGCATCCACAGACCAACGGTCAGGTGGAAAAAGCAAACGGGCTCGTCTGCAGCGGCATCAAGAAGCGACTCCTTCGGCCACTCGAACAAGCCGCGGGTTGCTGGCCAGATGAGCTCCAACCCGTACTCTGGAGCCTACGTACAACTCCAAACAGCACCACAGGCTACACGTCATTCTTTATGGTGCACGGAGCAGAAGCGGTATTACCCGCCGAAGTAAGGTACAAGGCGCCCCGCATAGTCGCTTACAACGAATAAGAGTCATCTCTTGCACTCGAAGACTCCATAGACCTCCTCGACGAGGCAAGAGAAATCGCCGCAGAAAGATCCACGATCTACCAGCAGAACCTGCGCAACTACCACAGTAGAAGGCTTCGCCCCAGATCCTTCGTCGAAGGTGACCTGGTCCTGCGACTGAAGCAGCAGGGGCATCTCAAGCTCGAGTCCCCCTGGGAAGGACCATACTTGATTACAGAAGTAATCCCAGGTGGCGCCTATCGCCTTCAAGACTTAGAGACAGGAGTCGCATACTCCAACCCTTGGAACGTCGCACAACTGCGACGCTTCTACCCCTAGCTATTTTTACTTTTACATTGCAAATAAGGCTACCCAGCCAAGGCTACTTAGCCACACATTGTACCCCGTACTGTTCTCCAAATAAATAAAAGCTAAGTGCCCCAAAACTTTGTGTTTTCTTTTCACTTCCGTCAATTTTATACTCGGGGGCTGCGCCACCCTACATACATCTATTCTTCGAACCAATAAACGCGACATCCTGAGTAGCTGGCACATCAATCAAACCCCTTAATGAAAACCCAACCCAGCTGCAACGCACCTGGCAGGTTGACAAAGGGATGGCTAGGCTAACGAAAAGGACTCGCATAGTGCAACGCACCTCACGCTAACAAAGCTGTTTATACACGTTTGACATAAATTATCTATAACATATATATAAACCTTACATCACAAATACACTTTTATGCAGGACACAAATTTGGTTACTGCTGCAACAGAAGAACATTGGTTTGTTCCTCGAAGAAGTCGACAATCTCCTCTGCTGGGCGGTCCACCGCTTGATAGTGCGGCACCATATTCCAAGCAGATCCGGCTGGCGGCGCTGGCAGACCGAAAGCTACGACGGCGACATCCACGTCAAGCCTGTGCAATCGCACCATCGAGAGGGAAGCCTTGGCACCAGCCACCAACTGCTGCCTCACGCACTCGCGAACCGCGGACATATCTTGAAATTTGGCCAGGAGATCCAACAGGCTTGATGGAGTGTCATCCAACGGGAACATCGCCCGATAGATATTCTTCAAACATGACTGCGACTTCTTCAGGAAGAGCAGCACTCACGAAGCGCGATCCTGCGGGGTCGCCAATGCAGTCGCACGATCATGATCCACCCAGAAGTATCCACTCTCTTGAAGTTGCTCCTGGGTGATACCATGAAGGCGGATGGCAATCCTATCCCTCTCCTCCTGCGGATGGCGTGCGCTAACAACTACACGAAGCAGCACCAACAGCATGAGTACAATGTACCACTGCGACTAACTACAAAGGAAAAGATGAGGACGAGCAAACTAACACTTAAACTGGTCGCCCAGCTGCGTCACCTCGCCAAGCAGATATTGCTCGCGGGCGGCGGCTTTTTCTGCCTTTGACTTCCACACATCTGCGTTACCACGGATCAGGGGCAACACACGCTCCAGCTGCTTCACGCGGTCACGAAGTCGCGACAGCAAGGACAGCTCCTCTACCCTGGAGCGCGGCGGTGCCACTGTCTCATCAAGAGATGGTGAGTCCTAGGTTCCCCCTACGGGACCACTCGATGTTCCCTACCACAAGTCAAGACAGAAGCGAATAAGGCGACCAAATTCACAAAGGCAAGGGGAACAGGTGCATTCAGGATAAGCATAAATATTCACAAGCACACTCGCCAGCAGGCATGTTCTTAGACCAAAAGGACAATTCATCATCTATTACAAAAGCTAACTACGAAGCAGCTGGCTTCTTCGACTTCGACGCCTTCGGGGGCTTCATCAAGTCCGTCGCAGTATCAGACGCCACTGACTTTCCGCCTGCCCCTGAGGCCGAAGATTTCGCTGCCTTCTTAGCGTGCTGGAGCTCCTCCGAATACTTGGCAACGGTATTAATCAAGGAATGGCCATATTTGGCACAGGCAGTCGCAAAGGGAGCAAAGACTACCTGCTGACCATCCGCGCCAACAGGCATTGTCTTCGACACTGCAGAGGGATCTATCTCGACTCCGTGGGCTTGCACCATGGCGAGTGACATCGTCGCACCAGCCACCCGGAGGGAGTTCTTGTAAGTAGCAGGCACGCCCCCGGCGAGTGACTCCACCAGCTCGTCCATATTATCGACCTGCTCCGCCTTTGGCATCAACTCCTCCCGGAGGCGACTAAGGGCGACCTTGGCCTTGGAAAATGTATCCTGGACGGCGGCGCTTCGGTCCTCGACCGCGGATACCGCGCCGGCCAGAGCATCATCACAACGAAGGGCCTGCGGGTCAAAACTCAAGTCGCCAGCATCTACACCAAAAATACATGGATCAAATTTCTAGTGCCACCAACAAAACTCTAGAAGCAGAGAGGAGCATCAATAAAATATCCACCAGTAAAGGTACCTGAGAGGGCCTTGGCAACTGAGAACAGTTGCTCCTCGAACAACTTTTCCCTGGCCGCAAAGGAGGCGCGCAGATCCTCTTCGCGCTTCTGGGCATCATCACGAGCCGCGATTGCCTCATCGCGCCCTTTCACAGCTGCGGCCAATGTCTTCTCCAATGTTGCGATGTTGCGCAGTAAAGCGTTATGCTCAGCTACATGGCAGTCAATAATTGGTTATCAGTCGAATATACCAAAACAGAGAGAAGATGAAAAGAATAAGCGTTGAAGCACTCACTTTCGACCACGCGGTGACACGTCTCCAGCATCGCATGCTGGCGACCCATCGCCATAACCTGCTCCGCCACTTGCGCGGCCTTATTTACAAGGGACTGTTGCACAAAACATGGAATTAGAGAGGGCAGCAGAAGGCATTGACTGCCACACTAAAAAAGAAGGAAAGATGTACTTACATGGTCCTCTAGCGACTCCGAGGAAGTTTGCTGAACCGTCATCCGAGCAACTATTCGATGCTCCCCTACGTGAGGAGAGCTCGAAGAATTGTGCCCGGAGTGGGCTGCCATCGGAGGAGAAGGAGCGCGCTCGACCTCTACTTTGGCCCTTGAGGTGGCGACTCCCGATTCCTTCAAAAACTCGACGCCGCCAGAAGATGACGATGCCTCTTGACTGCAAGACAAAATTTGCATTGGGAAAAGGCAAACTCCAGGGCACAGCCAGCAAGAAGAAAACAGAAAAGAATGAATGAACTCGCAAACTTACTAGTCAAACTTGTCAAGATCAAACGTGGCCTCCGCCGACTCCGACGAAGACTACTTGGGCAGTCGCATCTTCTTGCGGGACGACGGTGCCACAACCCTCACAGGAACAGCTGGAATTGGCGACTCCGCGCCAACAGCCGTGCCTTCTGGAGTTGAAGGAGTCGACGCGTCAGAATCCTTGCTGCGTGAACGCTTGCGAGTATCCGGGCTCCCGGACTCGGGGGCTTCCTCTTCCACATCAGAAGGGAAAGTCGACTCAGACTCGTCCTCTTCCAAAGCTTCGCGAGGAATAATACCCTCAGGAAGAGGAGGCATACAAGGCGATACCGCCCAATCCTGCATACAAACAGCAAAGATGAGCAAAAGGAGCAAGTAAGCAACAGAAAAGCAATCGCGAAAATAAGCTACTGCGTAGCACAGCTATACCTCAGGAGGAGGATTCGAAGCATCGAAAGGAGGAACGACTGGCTCATTCGGAAGCACATCCTTGAAGGTGTACTTCGTGACCAGTCGCACCCTCTTATCTACCTCACTCGCGGACATGCCATCGGCAGACACGCGAGTGGCATCATCAGCACCACCCCATTGAAACATGGGATGGACTCTAGCCTGGAGAGGCTGGACGCGGCGACGCAGCCAAGTCCTGACAAGGGCACAGCCTCCCTCTTCTGCGCCTATGCGACTCTCGAGGTCGTAGACACGTTGATATAGCACGTCTGTCTCCGCAAGTTCGGAAGACATGATCACGTTCTTCCAAGAACACATCTTCTTGCAGGGGGTCGCGGGATCGAAAGGCGCGAGTCCAAAATGCTCGTCCTTGGCCTTCTGGTCGCGAACATAAAACCATCTGTCCCTCCATCCCTGGATGGACTTGGCGAGCTTGATGTCGAAGTAGGTGGCGGACGGGTCGACATGGATTCCACAACCACCTACGTCGTAAACTAGAGAGCCAGATGCGGACTGACGCTTCAGTTTAAATAAGCGCTTGAAAAGGCCAAAGTGCGGCTCGATTCTGAGCCAGCACTCACAAAGAGTGATGAAGCAGGTGATGTGGAGAATTGAATTTGGGGACAGCTGATGGAGCTGGAGCCCGTAGAAACAAAGGAGACCCCTAAGAAAGGGGTGGAGAGGCAAAGAAAGACCGTGAATGACGAATGCAAGAAACATCACTCGAAAACCAGCGGGAGGCACAGGAATGGTCTCACCGCTGGGGACAGGCGCATCGGCGACTGCTGCGGAAATAACTCCGTCTTGGCGAAGAAGACGGAGATCCGAAGCCTTGATGATAGATGGCGCCATGTGCCATTGGTCACGCGGGTGCCCGCGACCTTCTTTTTCCCGCCGGTGGCGGCACTGGTGCCCGCAGCAGCGGGGCCACCCTTCTTCTTCGTCGCGGCAATGGTGGCCGCGGATTCAGCAGCAGCGCCTCCTTTCTTCTTTCCCATTGCGCGACGGTGATGAGAGCGTAGGAAATAACTTGGAAACGAGCGGAGGTGGTCCAGAGCTAAGGAGGAGATGAGCGTAGGGGAAAAGCAGATGAGCAGCAGCAATGGCGATGGCAGCGAGGAAGAAAAGGGCGCAGATGGAAAATTACCGCCGTAGCATCGCTACTTAACCCTTAGGAGATGCAATCCAACGGCTCACAAAAACCCTACTAGACACGTGGCACGCATCGTGCTGCACACGTGGAGAAGAGGAAGCGCGAACCGTCCCTCCACTGTTCCCATTACACGCGGAAATCGAGGAGGCACAGTTAACAATAAGATTACGCACGCCCAGTCAAACCAAAGTCGGAAAGTGGGACCCACCGCTCGTCACGTCCCGTCAAAACCGCTCACGCGGGTAACTGAGGTCATGCAAGCGTCAGCACTGACGTCATCAACAGCTACGCAGCGGAAAACTTCGACTACTTTAGTCCTTGCTGGAGTCTTCGACTCCACCAAGCACTTGGGGGCTACTCCCATAGGGAGCGCTGGTCGCGCACCCTATGATTTTTCTTTTCTTATTGCAGGGATTCAGGCAATCACAATCAAACCCAACCACTCGAAACACGATTCAACTATGGACGTGGGTTACTCCCATAGGGAGCGCCGGAAACAATTTTGACTGAAAGAAGCAAGCAAAAGACGACAGCAGTCGCAACCCAAGTTTTCGACTGAAACAAACAAACAAACACGACAGCAGTCGCAAAATTTCTTTAGTCCTTGCCTGAGTCTTCGACTCAACCAGGCACTCGGGGGCTACTCCCATAGGGAGCGCTGGTCGCGCACCCTATGATTATTTGCACAAAAACTGTGTGTTGATTACATCTGCACTCGCAGCTCATGGCGACACCGCCTCATAATTCTCCCTACAAAGAGACTACGTCTCCTGGGTCGCCCGAATCATCTCTACGATGATAAAATTCGGATGCCGCGCTTACAGCGTGAAGGTAAGACCTGAATAAGGCCTGGCAATGTATTTAACTGCGCACTAACAGAAATATATCCGTGCCTACAGGCACGATGAACATGCCTTGACGGACGCGTCAAGTGCTCACACCCATATAACTGGAATTTGACTCATGTAAGACCTCCGCGGCCTGAGTCGAATTACGCCAGCACTTTTCCGGATTCGAGTCCGGGGACTCGAGTTCGAGTAGATTGCGTTGTTTCACCCTAAGGTGGTTAACTGATACCGATACTTAGGCTATATCAGGCACGTATATCAACAATCCCTATGACATAGATGAAAGCAATCGAAAAATGTACTCATTCAGGCACTCGAAGACTTCAAAAAGTACCCAGTCGAATTTGCGATTCAACTGGATACTCGGGGGCTACTGACATGGGTATACCCTACAGGTACTCGAGCTTGGTATATACGGTCTAAATACATACAGGCCCACGGTGTCGCCAAGGCCCAAACGAAAGGACTCGAGTAACCTGCGGACTCTCGATTGCTTGAGAGACAAGAAAAAGCTAAAGATAGAAAGTTTGAAGGGGAAAACCCTAACTTGTAACCGACTCGACCTGCTACCCGAGACCTAGCCTATCTATATAAAGGCTAGGAGGGGGCAGCGAGAAGGACACACGCAACCCTAGTGTCCACAACTCTCGCTAGATTACATCTACGCACCATTGTAACTTTCGACTCCTTCGATAATTCCACGAGCAGATAAGCAGGAGTAGGGACCTCTACGAGGCCTGAACCTGGGTAAATCCTTTGTCCCCTGTGTGCTTGTTTGCTAGCCAATAGATGTCTCCAGCACTCCCTCCTTCTCCAAAACCCAAGTCTATAACAATGGGCATTGATGAGTTAAACCCTCATCAGACATTGACCCCTTTTTGCATTCCGATAGCACGGGCACGGGCATCTTCCGCGTTCTTTGCAGCAACTTTGAATGATGTCATTTCTTGCATGACTTCATTGGATGTCATTTGATGGTAGTTGTGTCTACCTTGCAAGCTCTTCAAGTCCGTTGGCTCAAAAGGCATTAGAGCACTCACATATTTCCTTTTTATCCAAGCATCATCAATGTGAGTGGCTCCATGCTTTCTAAATGTTGTTGCGATGCCCTTGAGTCTTCTATACATGTCTTCATGGTTTTCACCATCCAACATGTAGAATCCTTTAGCTTCATTACTAAGGGCATCATACCTATTCCTTCTCATGCTTTCATTCCCAATAAAGAGATTAGTGAGGGCATCCCAAGCTTCTTTAGCTATGTTGAGATGTTCAATGTGGGGCATGTCCTTGGGACCCACACCGACCTGTATCATGTGGAGAGCCGTAGCATTCAATTGGCTATCCATAACTTCTCTTCTTGTCAGGTTGGTATGATCTCCAATATGAAGACCCTCTTTAATAATCCTCCAAAGTTCAATAGAAGAGCTGCAAACATGAGACTTCATTAAGAATTGTCATTGATTAAATGAGGATGTAGTAAGCTTGGGTGGATCACCCCTATTGTTTATATGAGGATGAGGGATAGGTGGGTCGGGGGAATATACGTGACGAACTTCACTATATTCCTCCTTACCACTTCCCTTCTTGGAGGTGGAACCATTATGTTTTTCACCTACCACTTCATCTTCCTTGGATCCGGTGTTAGCCTTATCCTTGGATGATGGAGTGGTGGCCTCAGAGGAGGATGGAGATGGGGCTATGGATGATGTGAGACGAGTAATCATTTGATTCATCTCCTCCATCTTGGTCTCAAAGGATTTCAACAAGGTTGTTTCCAACATCTTGAGGTCATCCATTGTGCTTATCCACAACCTCATTCCCATTCTCCTTGGTACCCATACTTATCTTAGGCGGTTAAGCCCGAATAAAGAGACGGGGCTCTGATACCAATTGAAATTGATCGTATGGGCACCTAGAGGGGGGTGAATAGGTGCTACTTCAAATTTTAATGCCTTTTCAATTTTAGGCTTGACAGCAAAGGTAAATTCTCTAGATAACTAATTAGGAGAGTTTCCCTATATGCAAACCTATCTACTAGCGAGTAAGAGGCGAGTGGAAAGAGGAATGAGTGAACCGTAGTGAAGCACGCGAAGACACGGGATTTGTTTTACCGCAGTTCCTTCCTTGTTAATGGAAGTACATCTGTGTTGGAGGGGTGGGCGGTACTAAGACCACCACGCCACAATAGGCCTCACCCTATTCTCCGATGGATCACGCCACCAAAGGCCTGATCCACCTTTCCACTATAGGAACCCTTCGAGGCGGGTACCGGTGCCTTTACACAACTAGCGGGGCACAACTCCACAACCAAATTGGAGGCTCCCGTAATGACAACAAGCTACCACAAGAACAAGTTGTCAATAACAAAATACAAGATCTAGATATTAGCAAGAATACTAGATCAGGGATTTCTCCAAATGAATGGAGAGGAGTTGATGCGCTTGATTCGTGATGGTGATGAAGATTGTCTCCTCCTTCAATTCCCCCAAAGATCAAAGCCTTCGGGTGGTTGAAGTGGGAGATCTAGTGAGAGATCTCTTGCAAAGGGTCTGACAAATTTCGAGTGAATCAAGAGTTCTGCTCGATAGGGAAGAAGGGGTTTTATACCCCCTGCACCCATTGATCCATTGGAGCCATTTGGGGCCGGATTATCCGGCCCAAGTGAGGGCCGGATTATCCGGCCTGGGGAAAACTCCGCCCTAGACTCGGATTATCCGGCAAATAATCCGCCCCCACATAGAGCATCGCGCCTTGGCTCCCTTTGGTCATCTTCTAGGGGCCAGATTATCCGGCCCCATGCGAGGGCCGAATTATCCGGCCAGGGAAGGAAAAACCGCCCCTGTTCGGATTTTCCGGGAGAAAATCCGAACCCTCATAGAGCGACGCGCCTTGGTTGCCTTTGATCATCTTCTGGGGACCGGATTATCTGGCCCCATGCGAGGGCCAGATTATTCGGCCGGGGAAGAAATTTGGCCCCTATTCAGATTTTCCGTGAGAAAAACCCAAACCCAAACAGAGCGTCATGCCTTTGCTGCCATTGCCAAATGGGGTAGGCCGGATTATCCGGCCCCTAATGGGGGCGGATAATCCAGCCCCCCAAACACAAAAATACTTCCTGCACACTTGACACACATGAGAAAAGTCCATAGTATTGTTATCTAACACACAAAATATAGGGAACCATTAAATGTTCTTTCATCTAGCTCCCCTCTCTTACATGTGCAACCCCATAGGATTACGGTAAGCCAAACACAATTTAGTGAGATTTCGCCCAGAACTGATAGTCAGTCGCGGCTTCTAGCAAAAAATGTTGACTCCCAGATACATGTAAGTTCCCTCAATGTGACGATGTGTACGAGTCTCTTTGCCTCACGATATTGGTGATAATCCACAGGGGAGAAAGTGCCATCCTAGTGTCGGCTTAACTCTCTTTTCTCATTCTAGTGCTAAGTTATTCATTTCTGCCTAGTGTTAGTCGGATCTCTAGCCACCTAGCCTAGTTGGACTACCTCGGTTAACACTTGATCAAGTAGCGCATGACCATGCTTCCGAATCATATCACACAAGTGGGCCCTAAGAATATCTCTCCATGAAGGAGGGGAAAATTTCATCTTGGCAGATCCACGACGCAGCTTTCTTGTTTGTCGGTCCAATACCACCCTTATGGCTACCAGTTATGGACAGTGAAAGACGGACTCAGAGTCGTCTAGTACACAACCCAGATCGTGTGATCCCCTTAGGTCTAAGGATTCCATTGTGTTAGTTAGACATATAGTGGCTTGATCATGCTGACTAACACTTGGGTTGGTTCGGCTAACGTACCTCTTCCATCTAGCCAATGCAAGTCAGATAGCATCTCCATGCACATGGAACACTAAATATTGTCATCTTCTGGCTTACATATTAGTCTCGACAATGGGTGTCTAGCCCAACCTCAAACGACTAAGGACAAACTGGCAATAACTAAATATAAGTACATGGTTCCACAACTGTACCAATTACAGTGACACATACAAATAGTTCTAGCTGAATTCTGGCTTACAAATACATGGAATAAAGAGGGCCACTAGGCACCATTCCAAACAATCAATTCCCTCAGAACCGTCTCTTCCCAAAAATAGGAAACCAAATTGTCGCAATGGTGGATTGGGGATTACTGTGAGTCCCTCGAATACGATGGAGACACTATCCCAAAATGGAAGTGGTCATGCATCCGAGTTTTAGGACTTGAATCATTAGATAGGTGGCTATACTAGAGTGTACAATCAAAAGGTTTTGTTTGATTATCCGAATCCTGCATACTTTCGTATGCGATTCATGGTCTCTCAGGACATATGTATCGAATCTTGTGGGTAAAGTGTACTACCTCTATAGAGTGTCAAACTATTCGAATAGTCGCATGCTCGACTATGGAAAATTAGTGAGGCCACATTGGACTTAGAATTTTTTTGTAATCATGTTGTTAAAGATAAGAAATGTTGGGAAATATTTTGACGAGATGTTGATGATGGAAATGATAGGGATGAACTGACTTGGTGATGGTTAAACCTAACCTAGCAATTATATAACCTGGGAAAATGTTTTAGGTATTTCTATTTTCATGCCCTCGGTTCCTTAGTTGTACTCAGTTTTCCCCAGCCGCTTAACTTTTCCTCACTTTTGCCCATATCCTTCTACGAAACTCTCACATGGTCTAAAACTCACCATCCGCCAGCCTTGCCATTATGTGCTTACAAGTGGGGTCGTGTTCAGTCGGGTCCCGTAGTGGACCCTCGCTGTTACGTGCTAACAAGTGGGGTCGTGTTCTGTCGGGTCCCATAGTGGACCCTTCCTGTTACATGCTGACAAGTGGGTCCTGTTCAGTCGGTTCCCATAGTGGACACCTCTCTCCACTTATCTAGATCAACATGGGACCCATAGTTTATCCACGTGAGCGCCGGACCCACATGTTACCGAGGTTGGCGTTGCAAGATGGGACCCTGAGTATATTGCCCATGACCGTGTTAGTACTGGAGGGCAGAACTGAGTACAACCAAACTACCAGTGTTACACTCGAGGGTATAACTGAGCACAACTAAGTCGTCAGGGTTAGACACGAGGGAAAAAATGTGACTCACGGTACGCATGTCGCGGTGCACAGGGCGGTAGCGGACACGTGTGGCCGTGCACGGTGCAGTAGCATACGCAGTTACGCGGTGCACGGTGGTGCAATGAAATGTCCCTTCCATCCTTTATAGAGGCCTCCTCACTCTCACTCATCACTCACTCGCTCACTCACACAACCGTCTCCACTATCCCATCACCTTCTGCAAACCCCAAAGAAAACCCCAACCACGCCGTCGATGGAGAAGAATGGCATGGTGGCCATCGTCGCCTCCAAGGCCACCGGCGAGGAGGCCCCATCCTTGTCGAGGCATCAACAGTGGCCGTCATCCCTGTCCACACCCCCGTCCCTGCTTCTGCCGTAGCCGCCGGTCTCGGGTAGACCCCACTTGGCTGGGACCCGTACGAGGAGGAGGATTACATCAGGCTGGAGAACCCCTATGACACCAGCATCACCGACCCATGGTTGGAGGTAACTAGGGTTTTCTCCCCTTCCCTTGTTCTTCCCCCATTCCCATTGTTGGATGCTAGATCGTATGTTATTAGGGTTTAGCTCTTAGTATTTTTATAGTAGATAATCCTCTTGTGTTAGATATCGTATTTCAATGAATCCCCCTATTCGCATTTCAATCCTATTGTATTTGTCCTCTGAGTTGCAGTTAAGGGATTCCCTAGTTAGTACTAGCGTTGATCTGTAGTTGGGATCAATATTCGATTTGGTTTGAGATTTGGGGAATAATCAGGGGATCTCAATCAGTTAATTTATGCAAATAATCAATTCCGAATGAAGGTATCTCAATCATCTCCTTATTGCACTCTACTATTTTTCCCAACAGGAGGATATTAGCGAGGTCTGCAGCGATGACGAGTCCAAGGACACCAAGACTCGTCAGGTGCTAAGGAGGCTGGAGTCTGGTCAGTACGACAACTTCTTCGCCAGCAACGTCTACATGTTCGCCTTATGCCCCACCAAGAGGCTCCACACCACCGACTTCAACTCCCTTGTGAAACATGTGAAGGACGTGAGGACCTGCGGCGAGTACGTGAACGTCCACGGCTTCAAAGCCAAGCACCAGGCGCTCGGTTTTCACCTCCGCTACCCCTAGAAGGTGGCCATCAAGGAGGGTCGCATGCCCCCGATCAAGCCCAAGGCGCCCAAGGTCAAGGGACTAGGTAGCAGAAGTGGAGGAGGTGCCAGAGGGAGGAGGTGGAGGCCCTCTTGGCGGAGGCCATGAGGGGCCACTGATCTTGTGCTGCTGCTGCCACTGTAAAACAACTTCTTTTGTATTGTCTGTGTTGAACTTGTCCGTTGTTGCTACTGAGCAGCCTAACTATCGAACCTTGTTAAGTACCATACTATATATATATATCCTATATTAGCTGCTTTATCTACATCTGCTATATATCCTATATTAGCTACTTTATCTACATCTTCTCTATTTACTAAATGTATTTATGGTGCTAGTTAGATTTGCTGCTCTAGATTTTCTACCAGATTGGGAAAAGACGAGGGACAAAAGGAACAATGAATGAACAGAGAAGCTGCTCTAGATTTGCTATCTTTTTGGGAAAAAAACACAACTGTTAGCGAGAGAGAGAGAGGGGGGAAAGGTGCTCTTAAAAAGGCCAATCGTAAAAATAACAAAAAGGAAAACTTCCAGTTTAGGCGACAGGGCTCACGTAATCACCAAATGCATCCCACATGGTCCCACACCACGTCCTCCATAACGTGTTCCCAACAAACCGGCCCCACGCAGTCTCACATGGCACGGCCCCACATGTCAGCATAACGCGTTCCTGACCAAACGACCCCACGTGGTCCCACACCACGTGGCCCCACACGTCAGCCAACGGTCAACCTGGCGGCAGCTGCGGTTCGAGCTCTTTGATGAGTTTACGAGAAAAAGATGGGCAAAAGTGAGGAAAAGTTAAGCGGATGGGGAAAACTGAGTACAACTAACAAACCAGGGGCACGAAAATAGAAATCCCATTGTTTTATGCTATATCTACAAGGTAAATTAGGTTTTATCCAAAATAAACCTACCATAAAGCTTCCCTATTTAGATATGTTGTTGGATTGATGACAAGTGCGCCATGAGGGGGTCCTCGAGTAGTGGGAAAAGGTGTGGTGTGAGACGTACGGTTGTCTGGATGGTGAGCACACAAGTTTACCCAAGTTTAGATCTGACTGTAGTGGTCGGATCCTACTCCTGCTAGTAATCCAGTATATCGGCAAAGCCGGATGTTACAAAGGATTACAAGAGAGGGTTTTGCCTATGCGAGTTGGTTGTGTTTGTGGTTGTGCCCTAAAGGCTGGCCCCTAGGATGGCTTATATAGTCATCTGTCCTAGGGTTTAAAGAAGAAACCTATCCAACTATGATACTAAGTTGGTACAAGGTACAACTTGGACTACAAGTAAATCTATAGGCCTAAGTCGGTAAGTCTTCTAGGCCTTCGTGTAGCCGGATGGGCCTCCGTATTCTTTCCCTCAATGGACTGCCCATGGAGCAAATCTCTAACCCATAGGTGGGCCACCCTGGTCATTGAGTAGCTGTCGGTATACCCGGAAAGTATATCCCCAACAGTATCCCCCGGAAGTCTCCAAGATCGGAAGTCGGATTTCTTCGTATAGCTTGATGATTCTTCGGCTTGCGGAAACTTGAAGGGTTCCCAAAACTTAAAACAAATTGTAGGATCCGAGTCACTCCTGAGTCGGATGTGATGATTGTTATTCTTATCTCCATGTTCATTTCAAACTGAGCTAGAAATATCATGAGTGACGCACCCTGACACCTTTTCAAGAGTTGTGACAATAGCGACAACTGTCCTGCCAGATTGAATGTTAGTGGGTCCCGCGTACCGAGGCGCCGTTCTAATGCATGCATGGAGATCGAGGAGGCGATGGCTTTGGGAGGAAGCTGCCGGACCATTCCATGATGTGTGGCCAGGATCCGACACGATTAGCGTGAATCTTGATGTTGTGAGGTTATAATAAGGAAAATATATCCTAATTTTATTCATCTTCTGCTCCATTTTCTTCTTCCTCGCACCTCTCGAGTCCTCTCGTCTCCTTTTCTCCACTATCGAAGCTATATCGCTGCCAATCTTTGGTCATCGTTGTGATGGCTAAATCATCTTCTACGACGAGTGCAGCAGCGTCCAACGCGACAGAGGAGAAGAAGTGTCACAGGGTATGGGTCTCGCACGTCTTCGACAATGAGAAGCTGCGCTAGTTGGAGGACGAAGGGTAACTTTCTGTTATTTCGTGGCAGAGCGGTTTCAATGAATCTACTCTGGCTCCATACTCCGACGAGCACGTCCACTACGGGACGCACGTCGACCGCGGCTGAGCTTCCCTCTATCATAATTCTTCTCTGATGTGCTCAGGTACTAAGGAGTTCAGCTCCATAACCTCCATCCTAATTCTCTACTAGGCTTAGCACGCACGTAGCACTTAGCGAGGGGTTTCTCAGAATTAAACCGAGTCTCACCCTTTTCCGATACTATTATGGTACCTGGAAGAACTCCATCACTGCTGGTATTCCCTACAATACCATCACTCTTAGCTTAGTCCTCAGGCGAGACTGAGTCTACCCTAGGATTTTATCTAGTGAGTTAGTTAAGAGATGGCCGGCAACCTTCTTTTATCATAAGGATATTCTAGCTCCTGGCAAGTCTGAGGGTTTGCCGGTTTTCATTGGCGGTGCAGCAACCCACAAATAATCGTTTGATGCAGAAGCGCCAAAATTACCAGAGGACTTGATCCTGGCCAAGAGGCAGATCGAGTTTCTCATGAAGAATAAAGGCTTGAGGGGATCCTACTTGGTGCACTGTTGGTTGGATTATCGAATCTAGCCTCTGCAGCACCACAGCGACTAGCTGATGCACACAGTAACCTCCGACAAGAAGGACATCATGAAGGTCACCCCGACTCGGGTCCCTACAAAGTATTACAAGGCTTGGATGACGTGGTTGATTAAGGAACGGGTTAACCAGAAAGTTCTCGAGGTTTCCATGCAGGTGTATACCACAGAGAATCCTCTGACTCCAGCAAATCCTTCGACTTGGTTATTTCATTCATCATCATCATCATCATCCATTATTGTTTCTTACTGAAATTCATGTTTCCGACTTTCAGCTTGCAATGCTCCCCGAGTCAGAGCTAGCTCCTCTCGAGTGTTATCCTCTGGAAGATTCAGAGGCAACGAAGGATGATGATACGGAAGAACAACAAGTTTTGCCTTCAAAGAAGCATAAGACCCATGCCATTGTGTCTAGCACACAAGTGTTGCCAATTGCCAAGAAGTAAGTGTTTCTACTAAAACTTGTAGTTTGATGTATTCTTTCTGAGTCATAATGTGTTTCACTATGTGATAAGAGCTAAGTCATTGCTAAAAGAAAAGACGAGTATGGATGGTAAGCCGGGAAAAACTATGCATCAGTACAATCTTGTGATGTGATCACCAACTGTACCATCTCCGACTCCTACTCCCAATGTTTCATTAGTGCAGGAGGATATTCCATCTCCGTGCGCTAGAAATGTTGAGGATTTTGCTGAAGAACCAAGAACATCATCGCAGCCTAAAGTCACCATTGGTGGCTCGGAAACTGATAAGGGTGAACCCAACAAGGGTAATGATCTCGTGGTTGATTCTTCAACAAAGAAGGTAGTGAAGTTTTCATGTTCCACAACTTTCTGGATGACAAGGAAGAAGAAAGAAGAGATTCTAAAGTTGGCCTAGACCAACTTAGAAAAGCAACCTGTATCCCAGGAAGATGTAAGCCAAGAGAAAGAAGATGTGAAGTTGGAGAACTTGTTGGACCAGATCTAAATTAGGTACCAAAGGGTCATCGCTGGAGAAATTCCGGCTCTAGAAGTGCCTCCAATTTCACTAGCTGAAAAGGTTTTCATCGACACACAAAATGGCTTTGAGAAACTTCATACTGAACATGTTGTAAGTATTTTTTGACTCTTGTTTATAATACTTGTATCTTATCCTCTAGCCCCCAAGCATGAAGTCGGATAGAGATCATAGTGTAGAATCCAAGTTGATGCTTCTAGGATGCAAAATAACGATGTAGTGTAGCCCCCGAGGCTCATCCTGAAGTTTAACTTAGTGTAAATGAAAGCCCGAGTCTCAATAGCCTTCTGACTCTGGCTATTATTTTGACTTATAGAAAATTGTTTGTAACAACCAGGAATTGTTGAAGAACATCAGCAACAGGTGCAAATAGATCAAAGCTTTGCGGCTTAAAATGCCAAGTTAAAGGTGCAAAAGGATGAGACGTAAGGTAAACATTTTTGGCTCTTCAACTGGCTTATTTTTAATTTATCAAATTTTTGTTCGACTATTTTTTCCTTTGCAGATTTGCTGAATCAATCCCACAAGATGGTGGAGGAGGCGGAGAACTTCAAGGTCTTGGAGATGGAGAATGCCGAACTTCGCCAGAAGCTTGAGAAGCTTAAGAATGATCATGAAAAAAGCGTGAGGAATCTTCTGGAGTCGAATAACCATGTGACTAAGCAACTTGAAAGGACTCTGGCCCTCTAGAAAAAATATTGACGAAATGCAGTTAGAAATTGATAAGCAGATTTTTTTGACTTTGTATTTTCACAAAGCCGCTCAACCTTTCGTATGCCTCCTCTTCTGAGTCTCGCACATCTCAGATTACATCAGTCAGAGATCTAATTCATGACTTCCACCAATTTCTTGATGAAGGCGGCAAAGACGTTAATCTATCCGTCCTGGACAATATTCCTACATTCAAGCTGAGGGACAAGGCTAGACAAATTCCTAAACTTTTTGACGACTAGAAGATGTCATATGCCCAGACTACTGGACATAACACCCTTACCGTGGTGATGAGTCACCATGGTGAAATGTAGATCTAGCAAGTAGCAAAAGGCATTGCAACTATTGATGAAGATGGCAAAGATCAGGATATCAAGGCCATTGATGAGTCCAAAATTGAAGCATATTTACCTTTAATTTTTGCATAAGTAGAATAGGGATTTTTGTATTTTACTGCGTTTGCGTGCACCTTTTGTCCTTGTTTCAATAGGATCCCGAATTACTGAGTCTCTTATGGACATATCAATTGGAACTATCATATTTTGTTGTAATATGGTATGTTTAAGTGATAAAAGTCATCTAATTGATTTAGTTTCGCACTTGGGAGAATAGCAAACATGAGGAAGGATACTGCAGCGTTAATGACCAGTGGTACGAGTGGAGCCCACCTGTACTATGTGAAAACGCAACCGCCTCGTCACATACTTTCTCCTAGCAAAGACGGATCACAGATCTGACATTCACAACAAACTTGAGGCATGAAAAACCACACCAGAAAGGGATCTGAAGGAGGAACTTGGAGAAGGATGAATCCCTGCCGCTTTATGGATCATTGGAGGACATTGTATCATCCCCTTCATCATCAACCATTGCATCACCATCACCCCTATTAGCCCCATCCTTCATTCATTAGATCTTGTTGTAACTCCAGATTCAAATGTGGTTTGTACTAGATTTATCCTCATACTTTTATCCATCCATTTGATTATGATGATGTCGTTGATTGCTTCCATGTGTGAGTAGTTTGCCCTCGTTCTTGGGGAGATGGAGAAACCCTAGCACTATTATGAAATTGAAATAAAGATGATCTATTCTAGTGTCCTTATGACTTACAGGTCTATGATAGATTTATGATGTGTGTTTAATCTCTCTCTTTAGATGGTATGTGTAGTCGTCCACATATCATTTGCCTTCGGGACTAAAGAAGAGGGATAAATCCTTTGGACATGTTTGGAAGTGTGCCCTGGAGCTACCATGACTTTAAACACTGGCTAGCAACCTGCATGGTCAAAGGAGGATTAAGAGAGATTCCCTAAGCTAATTACAATATCCACGGGGAGACCCTTAATTGCAGTGGTCTGTATGGGTGATTGCTCTCAGACATCGTCGTGGTTATTTAGAGGTGCCCTCATTATTGGCACAACAAAGTGACTCCTACGAGCCTTGTAGTGGACATCTTATTATGGAACTCTCTCCACACATATCATGACACAAGAAGTAGGTTATCCTAATTATGAATAATAATATCATGCTAGAGGTGTATCCTACACCCTCGAGAATGCTTTAGCCCTATTGAGTACAACCACGTTTCCAAACACTTTTGTTACTTGCTTTCTTTTATTTATTTTAATTACTTTTCTGCATTCAACCAAAAACCTTTCAAACACCCTTTACTTGAAATCAAAGGCAGATTACAAGTATCCTTTGGTAGACGGTGATGAGGAGCATAAATACCTTAACCAAATAGCTCTCTATGGGTTTGATACTCTTATTTATAAACTAGCTACAATTGGTCTGTGCACTTGTAGTCATCGCGCTATTTTCTAGCGCCGTTGCCGGGGAGCTAAGCGTTTTTGGTCTTTGTTTTTTAGTTGCTTATTCTATTAATTGTTTTACTAAAGTTGTTTAGTAGTTTTAGGTAAACACCATGGGCGAGTACCGACATATAATTCAGCTAAAGGATTTAAAGAATTCTGGTCCACCCATGGACGCTTATTTAAAATCCAATAACCCTAGCGGGCATGATATTAACCCCATGCTTTTGGATCTTTTGCATGCTAAAACATTTCAGGGGACAGTATGGAAGATCTGTATGAGCATGTAGGATTCTTTAAAGATACATGTGGGACTTTTCGTCTTAATATACTCACCGATGATGAGGTTAAATCTGCTCTTTTTGTTCAAACTCTTATTGATGAGGCCCGTTCTTGGTATATTCAAAGTCTTAAAAAATTACTAACTCCTGGGAGAGTTTAACCTCTTTGTTCCTAGTTGATTTGTTTCCTAGGACGGAAACTCTTTGAGCGAGATGCATGATCACCAATTTTAAAGGAAAACCTGGAGAAAGCTTCCATGAAGGATACACAAGGTTTAGGGGACTACTCGACCATTGCCCCCACCACAACTTCCCACCTTGGTTGGTAATACATACTTTCTATGCAGGTTTGAGCAGTAATAATAGAAATGAGTTAGACTCCCTTACCAATGGGTCATTTACTGAATTTAGTGTTGAAAGAGCCTAGAATTTATTAGACACAGTGCATAGGATAGAGAAAGCTTATTGTGGATCCAAACTTAATGAAGAAAATCCTATAGAGTATAATTGTTTGAGAAGATATGTAGCTTCGGGCAAAGTAGAGAAACTGCTTGGGAATTTCAACCTTGATCCCCGTATGATTGTTCAGATCGTTAAAACTTACGCTGAATATCTGCAGATCCCAAAAGAATGGGAATGTTACACGCCACCTAGTAAGGATAATCCCCCTAAAGCTATCCATAAGGACAAATACTCACAAATGCAGAAAAAATGCTAGACGAGGAGGAAACTATCCTCACAAAAATAATAGAGAGTGAGGGTGAAAAAAATAAAAGGATAGGGGTTAGCTAAAAACCTAGGAACCATCAAAAAGAACATTGGCATAGTAAAAGAACTTCTAGAACCTGAGGTGTTTGAGGATGAAGTAATAGTGGCAAGTAAAGAATCTTTTGTTATGATAAGAGGTAAGTTTGATGGTAAAAATAGAAGTCAACCGAAAATCCCTTTTTGTTTAGGGGGAACTACTTATGTAGGGTTTTGTGACTTAAACTCTTCCATCCACATTATTCCTTACACAATCTATGAAGAGTTGCGATGCCATCTTGATGATCTAGACCTTGAACCATCCAAGGTACCTTTATGCTTTCTAACCGAACCTTGTAGTGGACACATGGAATTCTTCGCAATGCCTGCATTTCTGTTGGAGCTTTTGTGTACCCAGTTGATTTTCATGTCATTGAAATTCTTTTAAACTCCTTTTGCCCCGCCATTTTTGGTAACCATTTTTACAGCTCTATAAATATTGATATTGATAACAAGAAACAAGTTTTGTCTCTACAGTTTGGGGAAGAAGTTTTAGAAGTTAATTGCAGCCAATTCACAAAGTTGCCTTATGAGAAGAAAATTGAAATTAAAGAGGAGAGAACTATTGAAGAATTGGCGGCAATATATTTTGGTGCTCCACAATCTTATTTGGAGAGGAGTTTGACATACAATGATTCACTTCCAAACGACCCTGCAAAAGAAGATTTGGATAAAATCCTCAATGTTGCACCAGAAATTGAGAATATCCTTAGATACGAATTCGGAGAACTTGAAAGAAAAGGAGATGAGGATCCACCACCTCTTATTTTGAAGCCCCTACCTGTAGAGCTTAGGTATGAATTCTTAGATAAGGAAGGTAAGTGCCCTGTAATTATAGACGATAAGCTCTCTCCTGAAGAAAATAATAAATTGTTAGAGGTACTTGTCAAACAACGTGAAGCTTTTGGATACACTCTTAGTGACATAAAAGGGACAAGCCCAACTCTGATAGCAAATGGGTAAGCCCAAAATGAAAGAGGTAGTAAGAAAAGAAGTCATACATATGTTAGACAATGGTATTATCCAATCCCTGATAGAAAATGGGTAAGCCCAACTCATTATATACCTAGGGAAGGCTGTATAACTATAATTAATAACAATAAGGATTAATTAATCCCTGCTAGAACAACAGTAGGGTATAAAATATGTATAGACTTTAGGAAATTAAACAAGGAAACCATAAAAAATCATAATCAAATACCTCTCATGAATAGCCTCTTGGAAAGGATGTCTGGTAACTCTCACTTATGTTTTCTTAACAGCTATTCGGGTTATTCTCAAATTGCTATTCAGCCTGATGACCAAGAAAAAACTACTTTGACTCGTCCTTACAGAACCTATGCTTATCGACTAATGCCTTTTGGTTTATGTAACACAACTGCTACTTTTCAAGAGTGTGTTTTGAAAATATTTGACGGTTTTGTAGAAAGTTCTATGGAAGTTCTCATGGACAACTTTGTTGTGTATGGTACCACTTTTGAGCAGTGTCTCTATAATCTTAATAGAGTTTTACAACGGTGTAGACAAACCAAGCTGGTTCTCAATTGGGAGCACTGTCGATTTATGGTAAGAGAAGGTATAGTTTTCGATCGTAGAGTTTCTGAAAAAGGAATTGAGGTTGATGGTTCAAACCTTGTTGCTTTACAAAAGTTGTCGATTCCATAGGACATAAAAGGGGTAACCAACTTTCTTGGACATGCTGGTTTCTATAAGCATTTTATTAAGGATTTTGCTAAAATGGCTGCTCCTTTAACTCGTCTCTTAGATAAAGACACCCTTTTTGCTGTTGATAGAAATTGCATTGATTCCTTTGAACAGTTGAATAAAGTGCTAGTTTCTGCACCCGTTATTCAACCACCGAATTGGGACGAGCCATTTGAAATTATGTGTGATGCTAGTGACTATGCTATTAGGGCCATTCTAGGACAAAGAGATGGATCAAACCTAAACATCATTCAACAATATGCTAGTCGAGTTTTCAATGAAGATCAAAGAAATTATGCAACAACTGAAAAAGAGTTTTTAGCTGTGGTTTTTGCTTGTGATAAATTTAGACACCACATTATCAATTCAAAGGTGATAGTTCATATAGATCATCAGGCTTTAAGACATCTTCTAGCTAAGAAATATGCTAAAACTTGTCTAATTAAATGGGTCTTGTTACTCCAGGAATATGACCTGCAAATAGTGGATAGAAGAGGTAAGGATAATCCGTTGCCGATCATCTCTCACGTATGGAGGGTATTATAGAAGATCCCATTCCCATTAACAAATCTTTGCCAGGAGAATATCTTGCTGCTATAGAGTCACTACAAGAAATGTTTCCTTCTGTAACGACTTGGCCCGATGGTCGTTGTAGAAGGCGAGTCTTCTGCGACGAATTTTTCGGGTCCACCGTGGCTGATGGAAAACTTTTTTTTCCGGTTTCGCGGCCCTCTACTACGACAGAACCACTAAAAACATGGATGAAGCTTGGCCAGCACGTGGGAGAAGCAAGATTTTTGTTTCCTCGAGCGATGTTGACTCGCCGAAGTCTTTTGAGGCGTGTGGGTCCCGGACGACAGTGTCTCTAGTAGATCATACTTTTCAGTCATGCCTTCCTGATTTAAACTCGATAATGTTGCTCGATGCGTCTGCCATTTAGTCAGGCTGTTGGGTCCCACATGTCAGCCTCTCATTACAAGAATCGTGTGTATGATGGAATTTTTTTCCTTCGCTCGCGCTACCCTTTTACGAAGTTGATAGCGTTACTCGATGCATCTACTATTTAATCAGGCTGCTTGGCCCAACATGTCATCCTCTCATTAGAAAAAATGTGTGTATGATGGAATTTTTCCCCTTGGCTATTGCCTCCTAATTTCAACTCGATAACGTTGCTCGAACTATCTGTCATTTAGTCACGCTGCTAGGTCCTCCATGTCAGCCTCATATTATAAGAATCATGTGTATGATGGAATTTTGTTCTCGCTTGCGCTACCCTGTTCCGGAGTTGATAGAATTGCTCGATGCATCTACCGTTTAATCAAACTCCTGGACCCCATGTTCATCCTCTCATTAGAAGAAACGTGTGTATGATAGAATTTTTCCCCTTGGTTATGCCTCCGTGTTCCGAACTTGATAGCGTTGCTCGCTGCATGTACCGTTTAATCATGCCGGAGGGCCCCACATGTCATCCACTCATTATAGGAAACGTGTGTATGATGGAATTTTTGCTCTCGGTCGCGCCTCCGTGTTTTGAACTTGATAGCGTTGTTCGATGCATCAGCCGTTTTCCAGGTTGCTAGGTTCCCCCATTAGAAGAAACGTGTGCATGCTGGACTTTTTTCTCGCTCATGCCTCCCTGTTTCGAACTTGGCAACGTTGCTCAAGGCAGCACCTGTAAATGGCCTGTAACATCTCAACAATATTATAGGAGAATATCAATTTCCAATTACCCAAAATTAGGGTTAACAAAAAAACTTTTAAACTTAAACCCTTATGAATGCATGTGTGTGTTTGTTAATAATGTATGAGTGCTTGTTATGCCATGTTTGATTGTTATATATGTTGAGAAATAGTTTAAGGATCAAAGCAATATCATCTAGGTAAAATCCAAACCAAAGCCAATAAAAAGAAAATCAAATAATAAGGCATATGACCTAATGGTCATGTTTGCCAAAGTTAACACCTAGCCCACTTTGGGCACCTCTATTAAATGATTTCCAACAGAAACAATTCTATTTATTTTCTCCCATTGCTAGACCAAGTAACAATGAACACAAGTGAACTTTCAAAACTCACTAGAACCTTTTCAAATCCATTTGGGGGACATTTCAAAATTGAATATAGTGTTGCATCTAGATAGCCATTTCTCAAAAACCAACCAAACCTTCTCCACTTGACAAATCCTAGCAACCAGAGACACTCAAGCATATGATGAACACACCCACCAAAAAGAATTTGAAAATTCAAATGTTTAGTTCATGCGGCCATTTGATCGAGCACTTAGTGAGCATAGTACAACACTACCAACTATTTACTGTTTGAACCAATCTAGTGATCACCATTGTACTCATTTCAGCCTCTCTCACTCACCCATGAACACCCCTAGTACCAGCCCGTGCAGCTAGCACCGCTCACTCGACCAGATGACTAGTGCCAGCCCGTACCCGAGCGTGCCATGTCGGCCGGACATGGACACGACGCCACAAGCCTCGCCGCCATCGTCCACGACCACTAGGAGGTAGGCGTGACCTCACCGCACCTGCCTGTACGCGCCTCGGCCAACGACAGCCAGTGGAGACACCAGCGCAGCCGCACCCATTTATCTCTCTGCCATACCGAGAGCACGGCAGAGCACCGAGCAGTCCCGCGCAGCCACATCGTGCCTTGCTCTCCCCTTGCATAAATGCCTTCGCCGCGTCACCAGCGACCTCCCAGACATGCCTGTTTGACGTCGCACGCCCCGCGACCACCGTACACCATGACAAACACTACGGTACCTAAGTAGAGCATGGACGTCTCCCGACCAATTAAGACTATGCCTCGTCGTGCCACTACGCACATGACGATCACCGCAGAGCACTGCGTCGACCTACACCCTCCGCCATGCCGATAGCCCCCTGTAGTGATGTTGCCGATGAACTCGAGCCATGCCACAATGCTCCATCGCCGGGGGTATAAATAGACCCCTCCACTGCCTCCAAATGCACACCACTCGACTCAACTCTCCCCCAGAAACCCCTCTGACCCATTCCCGGAGCAAGGCAACCACCCCCTCGCCAGAATTTTGCCTGAGTCTGCCGCTGTTGTGGAGGAAAGGAGCCATCGACTAGAGTCGCCCCAGGAGCTACCGCAACCACCCCTCAAACCGATGTCATCTACGAGCTCGTTCGCCCACCTCATCGGACCTAGCTGGAGCCTGGTAAGCCCCCGAAGACCCCCGTCGTAGACCTAGGGTTGAAATCCCCGCGCGCCGTGCGACGGAGACGATGACACTGAGCCGTCGATCGCGCTCTAATCGTGCGGCCAAGATTCACGCATACCGCTTCGTGTTAGACTAGCCGCTGATAGGTGGGGCCAATACTAGAGCAGCCCGCTGTGCGTGCACCATGCAGTTGGGCCGGCCCATGTTCGTTTCCGCGTATTGCCCACGAATTCAAATGTGGATTCTCCTTTAAATTCAAAACCCTATTTGTGTCAGTGACTTAAAAATTAAATTCAAGAAGATTTACTAAACTAAATTGCATGATTCCAATTTTGTTAGAAAGGGAATGAAAATATTTAACCACTCCTGTTGGATTCACACAGTTTGAAGTTATAGATCACCCATAGTAAAAATAACAAGGCAGAGACTTTTCCAACTTCAAACAATTTTCTAAAATCAACCATAAAAGTTTTTGAGTTGATTCCAACTCTCAAAAATCACATTTGTCATGCTCTAGCTGAATATGTAAAAATATTTAGATTTACATGCAGTAGTCTTTGGCTAGTATTAAAATAATGCTATGTAGTCAGTTCTAGCCATTTTAATAATATTAAATAGTAATATTCAACTTTGTAATATGCCAACCATTTTAAATCACATTCCCAAGTATTAGAATATGTGCTGATGACATGTGTCCACATGATCCCATATTTTAATTGGAGAATATTAAATCTTAAATATTTTTCAATGAGTATAAATTGCATTTCTAAAATAAGATAAATAAGAATATGTCCATATTTCATGTGATGATTGAGATGGTGCTAGATCATCTAGTGTGAGTCTCTGTGTGCTAAATAGAAGTAGTTAAGTATTGTTTGGTGATTGTGTACCTCGTATTTATTTATAGACGCTAGTACCGACCCGGGATACGAGGAGGCAGAGTTCTACGAAGAAGAAGAAGAGAACTTCGACAACTGTACCAACCAAGGCAAGATAACTAATGCAAGCTCCACTATGCAAGATGACTTGTGCAGATACCCTATGCATACTATTGAGATGCAACTTTACCAAATCCTAGTTTTACCTACAAGCTTTACTTTTCCCTTTACTAAAGTTTCTTAAATTACTTATTGATGATTAGTGGAAAATGAAATAGATGCCCTCAAGAGCATAGAACTAAGCTTGAGTAGTTACACTTGATTAGTACCCCATCAATAGTGATACTCTCATTGATAGTTGCTAGTGCTAAACTAAAATTGATCACTTTAGATGGGAACACTTGGAGAAAATGATTATGAAAACCTTGGAATGATGATTCATTCTATTGAAATGTTTTGACATGTGTTATGAAACACAATGATTTGATGATGATACTGAATGAGGCATGTGCCTTGACTTTGACAAAAACTGATGGTTGGGTTCGGATGCGATATCGTTCCAACTTTACCGTACAACCACAATACCTGAGTTGGGTAGGGCTTAACTGGAAGTTTATATGTCTTAGTATGGGTTCCCTCGTGGAAAAGAGGATGAGCTGAGGCTACCTCGTGAATATGAATGTCCACCTATGCAGTTCCCGGGATGGCAGATGGCCATGGCTGGGAGGCCAAACTCATAGGGGAGGTGCATATACTAGGGTGTGTAATTGAAAGGTTCGGATTGATTATCCGCATACCAAGTATGATGATTCAGGGTTACCCCTGACGAATGTATCAAATTTTATGGTGAAAGTGTACCACCTCTACAGAGTGTCAAACTATTCGAATAGCCATGTCCGTGGTTATGGATAGTTGGAGTGGCCATAGTGATCCGTTGTTAGATGTTTTCAAAATAACATGTGACTTGAACTATGACTTTGACTTAACCACAACAGGGTTGTGGACCTGAAACTAGGTTCCTACTTGAGTAATCTAGAGAACTAAAATAGGTCATTACTACTAAGTTCTGCTGAAATAAAACTAGCTTATTGCAAACAAGCCTAGAGCTTAAGGTTCCTACTAGAATTGCCTTACTTACATTAGTGGTAGTTTGCGAGTACTTTAAGAGTACTCATGGCTTTGTCCGTGGCTATTCCCATGGCAAGACTATGAAGAGGACTATCCAGAAGACGGACAGTAGGAGGTCTATGATAACTAGGATCATCTCTCATCGTCAGCATTGCGTGTGACAATGAAGATGGAGTCTACTACGTTTATTTCCGCTGCTTTGATGTGTATTAAGACTTGATCATGAGATCAACTATTTGTAAGACTATTATGGTTTGTAATGGATGATGTACTATGCTACCAATTCTATTATGTCTCGCAAAAATGGTATTCCTGGGATTGCGATGTACAGCATAACAGGCATCTGGACTTAAAAATCCGGGTGTTGACAAGTTGGTATCAGATCCATCCTGACCATAGGAGACCCTAGTTAGATGGACGTCTGAAAAACTTAGTTTCAAAACAAAGGAAGTGAGTATTTACGAAAACCTATTCTCACTCTTATCCTTGAAATTCTTTCAAAAAGAGTTCACTTGTTCCTCAAAAATTCTTACGATTCTACATAAAATTTGACACACTTGATCACCTCACTAACTTACTCATCCTAATTTCTTATAGATGGAAGTCAAGTACAACAAGTTCTATCAGCTTGGCAACGAAGGAGCGCTCATCTTCAAGAGGGACTTGAGCCAGCTAGCGGAGTTTCTTGGATGCCCGCACCCCGAGTTCTTTGGAGCGCAACTCAATGATCAGCCAGGAGGAGAACTGTAGTGGTTGATCATTTCAGATCTAAGAAGAAAGATGGAGCCACCCACCTCGGATAAGATACAGTTCAGCTTGAGGGAGAACAACTGGCTTTATGGACTAGCTAGAGCAATGCAGGAAGCACTTGCCCGTCTGTGTGGGCAAAACATCAATCAGATCAACGACACTCACTTTTCTCACTATGCAAGGCATGACTCTATGGGATAGCCCTTGGCCATGCGAGGACATCCAGAGTTGAAGCATCATGTGGATCACCTTGACTTCATGTTGCACGATACCTAGAAGGACTTGGACAACGCCCGTGCCTACGCCAACCAGAATCACACTGTCGCAGCTGAGAAGAACCAAACCCTCGCCATCCTAGCTAAGGAGTGCAAGTCACTTCGTCGCCAATGTGACAAGAAGGACCGCATCATCGCTCGCCTCCGCCAGAAGGTGGCAACCCTCGAAGAAACCATCCATGACCAAGAGATTCAGCTTGAGGAGAAGGAAGAAGAAGGTGAAGATATTCGTGGAGATATCACTTTTTACCTCAGTGATGATGATGACTATCTGGAGGACATCTCCATGGAGTTCCACACTGATGAGGACGACGCAGACTTCCTTGATGACGAAGAACCCACCAGTTCTAATGATGAGTAGTCACACTAGAGCACTGTCGTAGGTGAGTTTGTATCTGGTCCCAATGTATCGTAGAATGACATAATGGTTCTTCAAACATCAGCTTAATAGTGTAGCATGTTTCTTGTAATGTGTGGCTTGGAATGAATGAAAAGGAGTTGTCGTTTTCAAACCTTAGCAATACTCAAGTTGAAAGTTTTTGAACCATACCCATGAGCCATAGAAATTTCCCTCTTATCTTATGATCTATCTCAATCTTCAGATGACTCGCGGAAACCCCGGTGGAAGCAGCTCATCTCAGGATCCGATGCTTCAGATTCTACAGATGCTAGTTTTAGATCGTGAAGCCGGTAGAGCCGAGCATCAAGCCAATCTATCCAGATGGAATGAAAGATCAATCAAGCCAGTTAGAACCACAAGCGTCGTATGATGCACCAGCCTGTACCCCACCATACACCGAAGTACCGCCCCATCTTGTCTGCAGGATTTGCACCAAGAAACAACAGGCTACCTATGTCCCGTCCGAAATTTCCCAATCATGGCGGAGGAAACCTGAGGCCCAGAGGCAACAACAACACTAGTAACCCCCATAACTTCAACCATGCACCGCCAAGGTCCAACAACAACAACAACAATACTGCCCCAAGGACTGGAAGCAATGTTGTGCATATTGCCGAGAAGGACAAGTCAATGATATCCTGCTTTGAATGTGGAGTCATGGGTCACTACTCCAATGAGTGCCCCAAGAACCTTGCTGCAGCCACCAATGTCACTGCACTTGCCCAACAGCAGCACTGTGTCTAGCCTGGAAAGAGGTTTGCCCCAGGCAACCCGCACAACCGTACTGGCCGTCTGTTCCACATGAATGCGGAAGAAGCCCAGGAAGCGCCAGATGTCGTGCTAGGTATGTTTTCTGTTAACTCAATACTTGCTAGAGTGTTGTTTGATTCTGGAGCATCACACTCGTTTGTTACCAAAGAATTTGCATGCACTAGTAAGATTCAACCAACAAATTTGAAGCATGTTATGATAGTTCAAATACCTGGGTCAACCACCAAAGCTAGAAAAATTTGCAAGGCCGTGCCTATCCAAATACATGGAATAGATTTTGATTCCAATTTAATAGTACTTGGAAACAAAGGTTTGGAAGTAGTACTAGGAATGGATTGGATGTCGATACATCAAGGATTAATAAACTATGCCAAGAAAGCCATAACCATGACCAGTAGCACCAAAGTATTAGTAGAGCATGTGTCTGAGACGCTGCCCCGTGAATTCAAATGCAACAAGAGTTTAGTCCAATCAACCATAGACCAAGTCAGAGTAGTCTGTGAATATCCCGATGTGTTCCCAGATGAATTACCCGGTATGCCCCCAGATCGGGATATCGAGTTTATCATTGAACTAGTTCCTGGAACCGGACCCATATCTCAAAGACCCTATAGTATGAACCCCGCCGAATTAGTGGAGCTAAAGAAGCAACTTGATGACATGTTGGGGAAAGGTCTGATACAACCAAGTGCATTGTCGTGGAGAGCACCTATTTTGTTTGTGGATAAGAAAGATGGTGCCAACCGTTTGTGTATGAATTATTGGACCACTGCCAAAGATCAAAGATCTGTTTGACCAGCTGACTGGTGCCAGAGTGTTTTCTAAGATTGATCTTAGAACTGGTTATCATCAACTAAAGATCCGCGCAACGGATATCCCAAAGACTGCTTTCACGACTAGATATGGATTGTATGAGTACAATATCATGTCATTTGGATTAACAAATGCCCCCGCTTATTTCATGAATCTCATGAATAAGATTTTTATGAACTTCTTGGATAAGTTTGTCGTTGTTTTTATCGATGACATTCTGATTTATTCCAAGTCGGAAGAAGACCATGAGCAGCACCTAAGAACCATCCTTGAAACCCTTAGAGAGCATCAGTTGTATGCCAAGTTTAGCAAATGTGAGTTCTGGTTAAAGGAAGTAGGATTCCTAGGACATATCTTGTCGGAAGGAGGAGTTGTCGTTGATCCCACCAAGATTAAGGATGTTGAAGAATGGAAAGCCCCAACCACTCAAACCGAAGTCCATGCATTTCTTGGATTAGCCGGATATTACCGCAAGTTCGTTGAAGGATTTTCAAGCATCACAAGGCCGATGACCCAGCTATTGAAGAAGGATAAGAAGTTTGAATGGATGGACAAATGTGAAGCAAGTTTTCAAGAGCTCAAGCAGAGATTGGTTTCAGCCCCAATTTTGATCATGCTGGATATCACGAAGCCTTTTGATGTATATTGTGATGCATCCAAGATTGGTCTCAGATGTGTGTTGATGCAGGAAGGCAAGGTAATATCATATCTGTCTCAACAACTGAAGCAACATGAGCAGAATTATCCCACCCATGACTTAGAAATGGCAGCCGTAGTTTTAGCCTTGAAGACATGGCGTCATTACCTCATGGGTAACCGCTGTGAGATTTATTCAGATCACAAGAGTCTGAAGTATATTCACCCAGAAGGAGCTGAATATGAGGCAATGGAGATGGATAGAGTTAATCAAGGATTATGACCTTGACATTCACTACCACCCCAGCAAGGCCAATGTGGTAGCAGATGCTCTTATTAGACTGCCATGTAGACTAAACACCATGATTAAGGAAGACCAGCCAAGTTTGCATGAGGAGTTGGAGAATTTTAGAATGGAGCTAGTTAGCGAAGGATTTCTAGCCAGTATTGAACTTCAACCCACTTTGATCAGTCAGATAAAGGAAGCTCAGAAAGGATACGCCAGTATTGATAGAATTAAGCGTCGTATCGGTACAAGGAAGGTACCCGGATTCACCGAAGATGAAGAAGGAGTTCTGTGGTATAAAGGACATATCTGTGTGCCTGCAGATTCATAGTTGAAGCAAGTCATTTTGCAGGAAGCCCATGATACTATTTATTCTATTCATCCGGGAGGAACAAAGATGTATCAGGATTTGAAGGAGCAATTTTGGTGGCACAAAATGAAGAGAGAAGTCGGAAGCTATATTGCCAAGTGTGATATCTGTCAGAGAGTCAAAGCGGAACACCAGCGACCCCCAGGACTTTTGCAACCATTGGAAATTCTGGAATGGAAATGAGATTCTGTAGGAATGGATTTCATCACTGGTTTACCTACATCTAGTAGGGGAAATGATTCTATTTGGGTCATAGTAGATAGACTGTCCAAAGTAGCTCATTTCATACCCGTCAAGACCACCTATCAAAGCTCTAAGCTAGCAGAGTTGTACATTGCTAGGATAGTCAGTCTGCATGGAACCTCCAAGACCATAGTGTCGGATGGAGGAGCCCAGTTTACCTCAAGGTTTTGGAAGAAAGTCCAAGAAGGATTAGGAACCAAACTGAACTTCAGCACAGCTTATCACCCACAGACCGACAGACAAACGGAAAGAGTAAACCAGATACTAGAAGATATTCTGAGAGCATGTGTGTTAGAATATGGATCTAAATGGGAAGACTGTCTGCCTTTCGCAGAATTCTCATACAACAACAGGTATCAAGCCAGTTTGCAAATGGCCCCACTTGAGTTTTTGTATGGAAGGAAGTGTCATACCCCCCTGAATTGGTCGCAAGTAGGAGAGAGTCAGATATTTGGACCATACATCCTAAGAGAAGTCGAAAAGAAGGTTCACAAGGTCCGTGGACACCTCAAGACCGCTCAATCCAGACATAAGAGTTACGCTGACAAAAGACATCGAGACCTGACCTTCAATGTCGGAGATTTTGTGTATCTCAAAGTATCACCCTTGAAAGGAATGCAGCGTTTTCAACTCAAAGGGAAGCTTGCCCCCAAATATATCGGACCCTTCAAGATTTTAAGTCGCTGAAGAAGTATCCTATCAGCTAGAACTGTCTGAAGAGATGCCAGCCATTCATGATGTGTTCCATATCTCGTTACTTCGTAAGTGCTTAGAGGTTCAGGAGAAGACCAGAGTTTTCAAGAACATCGACCACAGAGCCATGGATATCAACAAGGATTGAACCTATCGTGAAGTCCCCATTCATATTTTGGAAGAAGCCTTCAGAACCACCCAGACCAAAAGTATCAAGTTTCTAAAGATCCAGTGGAGCAACCATACAAAAGAAGAAGCCACCTGGGAGCGAGAAGATTATATTAGGACTGAGTTTCCCAATCTCTTTAGTTCCTAGTTTTTCCTGAATCTCGGGACGAGATTCTGTTTAAGGGGGAAAGGTTTGTAACATCTCAAAAATATTAAAGGAGAATATAAATTTCCAATTACCCAAAATTAGGGTTAACAAAAAAAAACTTTTAATCTTAAACCCTTATGAATGCATGTGTGTGTTTGTTAATAATGTATGAATGCTTGTTATGCCATGTTTGATTGTTATATATGTTGAGAAATAGTTTAAGGATCAAAGCAATATCATCTAGGTTAAATCCAAACCAAAGCCAATAAAAAGAAAATCAAATAATAAGGCATATGACCTAATGGTCATTTTTGCCAAAGTTAACACCTAGCCCACTTTAGGCACCTCTATTAAATGATTTCCAAGAGAAACAATTCTGTTTCTTTTCTCCCCTTGCTAGACCAAGTGACAATGAACACAAGTGAACTTTCAAAACTCACCAGCACCTTTTCAAATCCATTTGGGGGACATTTGAAAATTGAATCTAGTGTATGCATCTAGATAGCCATTTTTCAAAAACCAACCAAACCTTCTCCACTTGACCAATCCTAGAAACCAAAGACACTCAAGCATATGACCAACACACCCACCAAAAAGAATTTAAAAATTCAAATGTTTAGTTCATGCGGCCATTTGATCGAGCACTTAGTGAGCATAGTACAACACTACCAACTATTTATTATTTGAATCAATCTAGTGATCACCATTGTACTCGTTTGAGCCTCTCTCACTCGCACACGATCACCCCTAGTACTAGCCCATGCAGCTAGCACCGCCTACTCGACCAGATGACTAGTGCCTGCCCGTACCCGAGCGTGCCATGCCGGTCGGACATGGACACGATGCCACAAGCCTCGCCGCCCTCGTCCATGACCACTAGGAGGTAGGCGTGACCTCACCGCACCTGCCTGTATGCGCCTCGGCCAACGACATCCGGTGGAGACGCCAGCGCAGCCGCGCCCATTTATCTCTCTGCCATGCTGAGAGCACACCAGTGCGCCGAGCCGTCCCGCGCAGCCACGCCGTGCCTCGCTCTCCCCATGCGTAAATGCCTTTGCCGCGTCACTAGCGACCTCCCAGACACGCCCGTTTGACGCCGCGCGCCCCGCGACCACCGTACGCCATGACAAACACTACGGTACCTGAGCAGAGCATGGATGTCTCCCGACCAATTAAGACCGTGCCTCGCCGTGCCACTATGCGCATGACGATCGCCGCAGAGCACCGCGTCGACCTACACCCTCCGCCATGTCGATATCCCCCTGTAGCGACGTTGCCGACGAGCCTGAGCCATGCCATAATGCTCCCTTGCCTAGGGTATAAATAGACCCCTCCCCTGCCTCCAAATGCACACCACTCGACTCACCTCTCCCCCAGAAACCCCTCTGACCCATTCCCGGAGCAAGGCGAGCACCCCCTCGCCGAAATTTTGCTTGATCCTGCCGCTGCTCTGGAGGAAAGGAGCCATCGATTGGAGTCATCCCAGGAGCTGCCACAACCACCCCTCAAACCGCCGTCGTCTACCGGCTCATTCGCCCACCTCGCCGGACCTAGCTGGAGCCCTGGTAAGCCCCCGACGACCCCCGCCGTAGACCTAGGGTTGAAATTGATGGGTTCGTAGCAGGGAAAACAAAAAATTTCTACCACAAGAACGAACAAAACCCAGATCTAATCTAGATAAAAGCCAAGATCTAATCTATTAGACATGTGCAACGAGATAGATCTCTACTAACCCTTGTAGATCCAAAAGCGTTACGAGATTAGATCTCGTGGTTGATGTAGTCGATCACTTGTCGATCTCAAGATCGAGTGGACGATCCTTCCGGCGCCGCGTTCCGGCAGCGCTTCCGCAGTCGGTCACACGTGCGGAGTCGAAGTAGACCTTCCTCTCCCCGTTCCAGCGAGCAGCGGAGGTAGTAGATCTTCTCCACGGAATCCCAGCAGCACGACAGCGTGGTGGTGGTGGTGGTGGAGTAGAGAATTCTGCAGGGCTTCGCCTAAGCCTGAGCAGAAGAAAGGAGGAGGAGAGAGGCGGCTAGGGTTTGGAGTGGAGGGGGCCAGGGGGTGGCGCCTCCACCCCTCTATTTAAAGGAGGGAGGCGCCATGGGAGGGGGATTCCTAGTAGGACTCTCCTCCCTCCTTGGCCGGCGGATTGGGAGGGGGGAGGAGTCCTCTTCCCCCACTACTCCTTGTCTTGCCCCACAAGGATTCCTTGATCCTTTCTTGGTTTTCAAGCAAACTCCAAGAAATCTTCTAGAACCTTTCGGAACATTCCGAAACCTTCTAGAATCCCCATACAAATACTCCGGAACATTTCCTAACTTAGAAAATGATCCCCAATATATGAATCTTATTCTCCGGACAATTCCGGATCTCCTCGTGATGTCCTGGATCCAATCCGAGACTCCGAAAAACATTCGGTCTCCAACGCACATTCCATATCTACTTAAAACAACTTCGAACCTTAAGTGTGTCACCCTACGGTTCGTGAATATGCAGACATGATGAAGACACCTCTCCGATCAATAACCATCAGCGGGATCTGGAGATCCATAATGGCTCCCACATACTCAACAATGACTTCGTGATCGATAGAACCATTAACATACGAAACCAATTCCCTTTGTCACGCGATACTATACTTGTCTGAGGTTTGATCGTCGGTATCTCGATACCTAGTTCTACCTCGTTACTGATAAGTACTCTTTACTCGTTCCATGTTATGTCATCCCTTGTGACCTAGTCACATGCTTGCAAGCTAACTAGATGACATTCCACCGAGAGGGCCCAGAGCATATCTATCCGTCATATGGATGGACAAATCCCAATCTTGGTCCATGTGCTTCAACACATACATTCAGAATACCCAATGACACCTTTATAACCACCCAGTTACGAAGCGGTGTTTGATGTCATCAAAGTACCCATCCGGTGATGGTGATTAACACAACCTCATGGTCGAAGGATTAGGTTACTATGCATTTAAAAGCTTATAGCAATACGAACTTAATGACTTGATCTTATGCTACGCTTACTATGGGTGTGTGTCCATCACATCATTCTCCTAATGATATAATCTTGTTATTAATCACATCCAATGTCCATGATCAGGAAACCATGATCATCAATTAATCAACAAGCTAGTTCAACAAGAGGCTTACTAGGGACTCTTTTATGTTTACAAAACACACATGTATTAGTGTTTCCTTATAATACAATTATAGCATGGGATGTAAACATTCATCATAAACACAAAGATATAATAATAACCACTTTTATTATTGCCTCTTGGGCATATCTCCAACAGAAATCCCCCGCGCGCCGTGCGACAGAGACGATGACACTAAGCCGTAGATCGTGCTCTAATCGTGCGGCCTAGATTCGTGCAGAACGCTTCGTGTTAGACTAGCTGCTGATAGGTGGGGACAATACTAGAGCAGCCCGCTGCACATGCACCGTGCAGTTGGGCCGGCCCATGTTCGTTTTCGCGCGTTGCCCACGAATTCAAATGTGGATTTTCCTTTTAATTCAAAACCCTATTGTGTCAGTGACTTAAAAATTAAATTCAGGAAGATTTACTGAACCAAATTACATGATTCCAATTTTGTTAGAAAGGTAATGAAAATATTTAACCACCCCCATTGGATTCACACAGTTTGAAGTTATAGATCACCCATAGTAAAAATAACAAGGCAGAGACTTTTCCAACTTCAAACAATTTTCTAAAATCAACCATAAAAGCTTTTGAGTTGATTCCAACTCTAAAATATAACATTTTTCATGCTCTATCTGAATATGTAAAAATATTTAGTTTTACATGCAGTAGTCTTTGGGTAGTATTAAAAGAATGATATGTAGTCAGTTCTAACCATTTTAATAATATTAAATAGTAATATTCAACTTTGTAATATATGCCAACCATTTTAAATCACATTCCTAAGTATTAGAATATGTGCTGATGACATGTGTCCACATGATCCCATATTTTAATTGGAGAATATTAAATCTTAAGTATTTTTCAATGAGTAGAAATTGCATTTCTAAAATAAGATAAATAAGAATATGTCCATATTTCATGTGATGATTGAGATGATGCTAGATCATCTAGTGTGAGCCTCTGTGTGCTAAATAGAAGTAGTTAAGTATTGTTTGGTGATTGTGTACCTCGTATTTATTTATAGACGCTAGTACCGACCCAGGCTACGAGGAGGCAGAGTTCTACGAAGAAGAAGAAGAGAACTTCGACAATTGTACCAACCAAGGCAAGCTAACTAATGCAAGATCCACTATGCAAGATGACTTGTGCAGATACCCTATGCATACTATTGAGATGCAACTTTACCAATTCCCAGTTTTACCTACAAGCTTTACTTTTCCCTTTACTAAAGTTTCTTAAATTACTTATTGATGATTAGTGGAAAATGAAATAGATGCCCTCAAGAGCATAGAACTAAGCTTGAGTAGTTACACTTGATTAGTACCCCATCAATAGTGATACTCTCATTGATAGTTGCTAGTGCTAAACTAAAATTGATCACTTTAGATGGGAACACTTGGAGAAAATGATTATGAAAACCTTGGAATGATGATTCATTCTATTGAAATGTTTTGACATGTGTTATGAAACACAATGATTTGATGATGATACTGAATGAGGCATGTGCCTTGACTTTGACAAAAACTGATGGTTGGGTACGGATGCGATACCATTCCAACTTTACCGTACAACCACAATACCTGAGTTGGGTAGGGCTTAACTGGAAGTTTATATGTCTTAGTATGGGTTCCCTCGTAGAAAATAGGATGAGCTGAGGCTACCTCGTGAATATGAATGTCCACCTATGCAGTTCCCGGGATGGCAGATGGCCATGGCTGGGAGGCCAAACTCATAGGGGAGGTGCATATACTAGGGTGTGTAATTGAAAGGTTAGGATTGATTATCCGCATACCAAGTATGATGATTCAGGGTTACCCCTGACGAATGTATCGAATTTTAGGGTGAAAGTGCACCACCTATGTAGAGTGTCAAACTATTCGAATAGCCGTGTCCGCGGTTATGGATAGTTGGAGTGGCCATACTGTTCTGTTGTCAGATGTTCTCAAAATAACCTGTGACTTGAACTATGACTTTGACTTGACCACAACAAGGTTGTGAACCTGAAACTAGGTTTCCACTTGAGTAATCTAGAGAACTAAAATAGGTCATTACTACTAAGTTCTGCTAAAATAAAACTAGCTTATTGCAAACAAGCCTAGAGCTTAAGATTCCTACTAGAATTGCCTTACTTACATTAGTGGTAGTTTGCGAGTACTTTAAGAGTACTCATGGCTTTGTCCCTGGCTATTCCCATGGCCAGACTATGATGAGGACTATCCGGAAGACGGACAATAGGAGGTCTATGGTAACTATGATCATCTCCCATCATCAACATTGCCTGTGACAATGAAGATGGAGTCTGCTACGTTTATTTCCGCTGCTTTGATGTGTATTAAGACTTGATCATGAGATCGATTATTTGTAAGACTATTATGGTTTGTAATGGATGATGTACTATGCTACCAATTCTGTTATATCTTGCAAAAATGGTATTCCTAGGATTGCGATGTATGGCATAACAGGCATCTGGACTTAAAAATCCGGGTGTTGATAAGGCCGCGCTACTGGGCCCCACATGACGGTCTCTCTGTAAATGAAACCTGCATATGATGGACTTTTTTGGCCGTGTCCGCTGTTTTGACCTTGGCAACATTGCTCGATGCGGCAGCCATCTATGGTCTTGCTATTGAGGCCCCCATGTCAGCCTCTCTGGTATATGTTCTAGCTTGTGGGTCCTAGATGCAGCTTGTATGTTCTGGCGGGTGGTTCCTAGATGCCAGCCTCTCTGTACAAGTATTTAACTTTTTTTCAAACCCAACCATTAAACTCAAGGGATGCTGCAGGCTGGTGGGTCCGCGATGCCAGCCTCTTTGTAATCCAATATTAAAATGTAAACCCAAGATATATAAATATGTACACACAGGGGATTCAAACTAAAGACCTTAAAATCAAATCAAATAGATGTAAACTGAGTGTTTTACACTACACCAAAGATATTTATAGAAATTGAATCATTAAACATGTATTAATACCACTACACCAAAATAGACGTACTAGTCATAGCTCCAATCCAACAAAAGGTTATCACAGTTTTACCACCCATATATGATCAGTGAAGATAAGACAACCACATAATTAATTACAATTGCATGCGGACAAAGAGCTAGACAACTAGGAAGTTCATGAATACGATGCAGCATTCAAGACAGCCAGATACATCGACCTTGACTGTTCTTCCAATAGTAAGTTTGGTTGCTTTCCGGAACTTGATCCACCTAGAAGTAGCTACCAAGCGCCCATCAGTCGAGTTAATGACATAGCATCCCTCGATTTGCACTGCTTTGCTCTGCATCATGAATACTATTGTGCCCTTTCATCTGGCTTGGAGTTGCTTTGTGGCACTCTTAGGCAATTTTTGAGTCCAAGCAAGAGATAGACACATAATTACTAAGAGTAATGCACTGAATAATGTGAAACTTGAGAAGACATTTATTGCAGTTTGTCTGCCGCCATATGTCGTGGAAATGGCCACGACAGTCGCTGCTACGAGCCGCGATCGATTGAATTGGGGGCGAGAGCTGGCGACCATCTGCGGTGCGAGATGGGGGCGGATGCACATGGTTTACCCAGGTTCGCCCCCCCGGAGGGTAAAGACCTACTCCTGCTAGATTAGATTGATGGAGAGCGAGTTACAGGGGTGGCGAGCTCGGCGTCTAAGTAGCGAGTCGCTCGAGGGGGTGTATGATGGAACGTAAGTCCTTAGAGTACCCTAGGGAGGTTTATATAGGATGCACCTCGCTAGGGTTTACAGTTTACAACCGAACAAGATATGGATTCAGAGGCTTTGACCTAATCCGACTAGGCTTCATGTACGCTTCTGGGCCTCCAGTCTCTAGTCGCCAGGCATTCTCCTTAGTTGCTTTCCAGTTGCCGTCCTGCAGGCCCACTCGCGAGGCCTTTGGCCCAATCGGAACGTCCTGCTGGGCATATCCCCATCAGTAGTCTCCGAGGCCATCATTGATTCATACGCAGGTGTTTTTTTGGCGGTCGGAGTAGTTGAGTCCAATTTGGACGCCTAGTCGAATCGGCGATGGACTCTAGCTGAACCAAGGAAATTTTCCCCAGGTACCCAGTCGCTGCTTCGTAGAATGCAACCACTATCAAGTCGTTGCTTCGGCGAGTGTACAGAGCTCAGTTGCAAGCAAGTCGAGTGAAGGAGTTGGACTGTCAACTTGGTCAAACTATCCATTGGATAGTCCAACGGTAACTTCGGCACAATTACCGCGGGTAACGGCTACCCCGAGATTGGCGGGTAGAACCCCCCTTATAAGGGGAGTAACAGATTAGTCTCGTAGATCCTTCCTCACGTTCTCCATTCTCGTGCATCCATTTCCTCTGTCTTCCCTCGATCCAAACTCTCCAGACCAAATGACCCGGCTTTCTCCCTGATGGTGATGGGTTCGCAGCATGGAAAACAAAAAAATTCTACCGCAAGAACGAACAAAACCCAGATCTAATCTAGATAAAAGCCAAGATCTAATCTATTAGACATGTGCAACGAGATAGATAGGAACTAACCCTCGTAGATCCGAAAGCGTTTAACGAGATTAGATCTCGTGGTTGATGTAGTCGATCACTTGTCGATCTCAAGATCGTGTGGACGATCCTTCCGGCGCCGCGTTCCGACAGCGTTCCGCAGTCGGTCACACGTGCGGAGTCGAAGCAGACCTTCCTCTCCTCGTTCCAGCGAGTAGCGGAGGTAGTAGATCTTCTCCATGGAATCCCAGCAGCACGACGGCGTGGTGGTGGTGGTGGAGTAGAGAATTCTGCAGGGCTTCGCCTATGCCTGTGCAGAAGTAAGGAGGAGGAGAGAGGCGGCGGAGATTTGGAGTTATGGAGGAGGGCTTGGAGGTGGCGCCCCTACCCCTCTATTTAAAGGGGGAGGGCGCCTTGGGAGGGGGAGTTCTAGTAGGACTCCCCACCTCCTTGGCCGGCGGATTGGGGAGGGGGGGAGGAGTCCTCCTCCCCCACGACTCCGAGTCTTGACCCATCAAGACTCCTTGATCCCTTCCTTGGTTTTCAAGCAAACTCTAAGAAACCTTCCAGAACCTTCCGGAACATTTTGAAACCTTCTAGAATCCTCATACAAATACTCCGGAACATTTCCTAACTCAGAAAATGATCCCCAATATATGAATCTTATTCTCCGGACAATTCTGGATCTCCTCGTGATGTCCCGGATCCAATCCAGGACTCCGAACAACATTTGGTCTCCAACGCACATTCCATATCTACTTAAAACAACTTCGAACCTTAAGTGTGTCACCCTACGGTTCGTGAATATGTAGACATGACAGAGACACATCTCCTATCAATAACCATCAGCGGGACCTGGAGATCCATAATGGCTCCCACATACTCAACGATGACTTCGTGATCGATAGAACCATTAACATACGACACCAATTCCCTTTGTCACGCGATACTGTACTTATCCGAGGTTTGATCGTCGGTATCTCCATACCTAGTTCTACCTCGTTACTGATAAGTACTCTTTACTCGTTCCGTGATATGTCATCCCTTGTGACCCAGTCACATGCTTGCAAGCTAACTAGATGACATTCCACCGAGAGGGCCCAGAGCATATCTATCCGTCATATGGATGGACAAATCCCAATCTTGGTTCATGCGCTTCAACACATACTTTCAGAATACCCAATGACACCTTTATAACCACCCAGTTACGAAGCGGCGTTTGATGTCATCAAAGTACCCATCCGGTGATGGTGATTAACATAACCTCATGGTCGAAGGATTAGGTTACTATGCATTTAAAAGCTTATAGCAATACGAACTTAATGACTTGATCTTATGCTATGCTTACTATGGGTGTATGTCCATCACATCATTCTCCTAATGATATAACCTTGTTATTAATCATATCCTAATGTCCATGATCAGGAAACCATGATCATCAATTAATAAACAAGCTAGTTCAACAAGAGGCTTACTAGGGACTCTTATATGTTTACAAAACACACAAGTATTAGTGTTTCCTAATAATACAATTATAGCATGGGATGTAAACATTCATCATAAACACAAAGATATAATTATAACCACGTTTATTATTGCCTCTTGGGCATATCTCCAACAGTCTCCCACTTGCACCAGAGTCAATAATCTAGATTACATGGTAATATACCGAACACCCATGGCATTCTGGTGTTGGTCATGCTTTGCCCTAGGGAGAGGTTTAGTCAACGGATCTGCCACATTCAGATCAGTGTGTACTTTGCAAATCTTTATGTCACCATCTCGGACATACTCGCGAATAGCGTGGAAACGTAGCTTGATGTGCTTCAGCTTGCTATGTGACATTGGCTCCTGTGCATTAGCTATGGCACCTATGTTGTCACAGTAGATGGCCATCGGGTCCAACGCACTGGAAACCACGCCAAGTTCAGTAATGAATTCCTTCATCCATACGGCTTCTTGTGCAGCCTCCGAAGCAGCTATGTATTCCGATTCAGTTGAAGATTTCGCCACAACGCTTTGCTTTGCACTCCTCCAGCTTACTGCAGCACCATTCAAAATAAATACGTATCCCGGCTGTGACTTCGAGTCATCCGGATCGGTGTTCCAACTAGCATCGGTGTAACCGTTTACAACAAGCTGTTCATCACCTCCATAAGAAAGAACCATATCCTTAGTCCTATTTAGGTACCTTAGGATATTCTTGACCGCTGTCCAGTGTTCCATTCTAGGATCAGTTTGATATCTGCTAGTCAAACTAACAACATGTGCTATATCCGGTCTTGTACACAGCATGGCATACATGATAGAACCTATGGCCGAGGCATAGGGAATATTATTCATTTTCTCTCTATCTTCTGCCGTAGCTGGACTTTGAGTCTTACTCAAGGTCTTACCTGACAACATGGGCACGGACCCTTTCTTGCTCTCTTCCATTCTAAACTTCTTTAGAACTTTGTCTAGGTATGTACTTTGTGAAAGCGCTATTAGGCGTCTTGATCTATCTCTATAAATCTTGATGCCTAGAATATATGCCGCTTCGCCAAGATCCTTCATTGAAAAACTATTATTCAAATAGGTTTTGACGCTATTAAGAAGTTCTATATCATTCCCAATCAACAATATGTCATCTACATATAGTACTAGGAATGCTACAGAGCTCCCACTCACTTTCTTGTAAATACAAGCTTCTCCATAAGTTTGTATAAACCCAAAGTTTTTGATTACTTTATCAAAACGTTGATTCCAACTCCGAGATGCTTGCTTCAGCCCATAAATGGAGCGCTGAAGTTTGCATACCTTGTCAGCATCTTTAGGATCGACAAAACCCTTGGGTTGTACCATATACAACTCTTCCTCAATGTCACCATTAAGGAACGCCGTTTTGACATCCATCTGCCAAATCTCATAATCGAAATGTGCAGCAATTGCTAACAAAATCCTCACAGACTTTAGCTTTGCTACTGGTGAGAATGTCTCATCATAGTCAACTCCTTGAATTTGTCGGAACCCTTTCGCGACAAGTCGAGCTTTATAGACGGTAACATTACCATCAGCATCTGTTTTTCTCTTGAAAATCCATTTGTTCTCGACAGCCTTACGGCCATCCGGTAAGTCCACCAAAGTCCACACTTGGTTTTCGTACATGGATCCCATTTCGGATTTCATGGCTTCTAACCATTTGTCGGAATCTGGGCCCACCATAGCTTCTTCATACGTCGCAGGGTCATCAGCGTTGTCCACCAACATGACGTTCAAGGCAGAGTCATACCAATCAGGAGTGGTACGAACCCTCGTTGACCTACGAGGTTCAGCAGTAACTTCATTTGAAGTTTCATGATCATTATCATTAGCTTCCTCTACAATTGGTGCAGGCGGCAAAAAAACATCTTCCGGTGCTGCCCTACTCTCAAATCCGAGAGAAGGTTCGATAACCTCATCGAGTTCTACTTTCCTTCCAGTCACTTCCTTCGAGAGAAACTCCTTCTCAAGAAAGGATCCATTCTTGGCAATGAAAACTTTGCCTTCGGATCTATGATAGAAGGTATACCCAATTGTTTCTTTAGGGTATCCTATGAAGACGCATTTCTCCGCTTTGGGTTCTAGCTTATCAGGTTGTAACTTCTTTACATATGCTTCACAACCCCAAACTTTAAGGAACGACAACTTAGGTTTCTTACCAAACCACAATTCATACGGTGTCGTTTCAACGGATTTAGATGGTGCCCTATTTAAAGTGAATGCGGCTGTCTCTAATGCATACCCCCAAAACGATAGCGGTAAATCTGTAAGAGACATCATAGATCGGACCATATCTAAGAGAGTTCGATTACGATGTTCGGACACACCATTACGCTGTGGTGTTCCCGGCGGTGTCAACTGCGAAAGTATTCCACATTTCTTTAAATGCATGCCAAACTCATAACTCAGATATTCACCTCCGCGGTGAGAACGCAGAAACTTAATCTTCTTGTTACGATGATTTTCCACTTCACTTTGAAACTCCTTAAACTTCTCGAAAGTTTCGGACTTATGTTTCATAAAGTAGACATACCCATATCTACTTAAGTCATCCGTGAAAGTGAGAACATGACGATATCCACCACGCGATGCTACACTCATTGGACCGCACACATCGGTATGTATTATTTCCAATAAGTCTGTAGCTCGCTCCATTATTCCAGAGAATGGAGTCTTAGTCATTTTTCCCATTAGACATGCTTCGCATCTTTCAAGTGATTCAAAATCAAGTGATTCAAGAAGTCCATCAGAATGGAGTTTCTTCATACGCTTCACTCTAATGTGACCAAGACGACAGTGCCACATGTATGTAGAATTATCATTCAATTTTATTCGTTTAGCATCTATGTTGTGAACATGTGTATTACTACTATCGAGATTTAGTAAGAATAAACCATTCATCTCAGGTGCATTACCATAAAAGATATTAATCATATAAATTGAACAACCTTTATTCTCGGACTTAAAAGAGTAACCGTCTCGCAATAAACAAGATCCAGATATAATGTTCATGCTTAACGCAGGCACCAAATAACAATTATTCAAATTTAAAACTAATCCCGAAGGTAGATGTAGAGGGAGCGTGTCGACGGCGATCACATCAACCTTGGAGCCATTTCCAACGCGCATCGTCACCTTGTCTCTCGCCAGTCGTCATTTATTCCGCAGCTCCTGTTTCGAGTTACAAATATGAGCAACCGAACCAGTATCAAATACCCAGGCACTACTACGATTACTAGTAAGATACACATCAATAACATATATATCAAATATACCTTTCTTCTTGATGTTGCCGTTCTTCAGATCCGCCAGGTACTTGGGGCAGTTACGCTTCCAGTGACCAGCACCCTTGTAGTAGAAGCACTCGGTTTCAGGCTTAGGACCAGCCTTGGGCTTCTTAGCAGGTGCGGCAGCTTTCTTGCCGTCGTTCTTGAAGTTGCCCTTGTTCTTAGGCTTGCCCTGTCTCTTGAAATTGGTGGTCTTATTGACCATCAACACTTGGTGCTCCTTCTTGATCTCCACTTCAGCAGTTTTCAGCATGGACGATAGTTCAGGCAACGTCTTGTTCATGCAGTGCATGTTGTAGTTCATCACAAAGTTCTTGTAACTTGGTGGCAGTGATTGGAGGAGACGGTGAATCCCCAACTCATTAGGAATCGATATTCCCAACTCTTGGAGCTTGTTTGTGTACCTAGACATGGTGAGCACGTGCTCGCTAACGGAGCTTCCCTCTTCCATCTTACAGTTAAAGAACTTTTTGGAGGCCTCATAGCTCTCCATGGCCGCGCGAGTCTCAAAAATTAGCCTGAGCTCCTTAATGATCTCGAACGGGTCGTGGTGCTCAAAACGCTTCTGGAGCTCTGCTTCTAAACCGTACAGGATGGCACACTGAACTGTGGAGTAATGATTTTTCCGAGTGGCGTAAACATTCTTTACATCATCGGTGGCATCTTCAGCAGGTGGGTCACCTAGCGGTGCTTTGAGCACATAGGTCAACTGACCAGCCCTGAGGACGATCTTCAGTCCACGGAACCAGTCCGTGAAATTGCTTCCATTGTTCTTAAGCTTTTCTTTCTCTAGGAACGCATTGAAATTGATGGAGGGGGTCGCCATAATCTACAACAATTTGCAAGTAGTTTAGACTAAGTTTATGATAAATTGAGTTCAAATTTAATTCTTAAACTAACTAGGTGAACTCCCACTCAAAACAACATCCCTCACATTTTCTTAGTGATTACACGAACCAAGTCCACTACACCAAGTCCGATCTTCACGAGAGAAGATGTAGTTTCATCGGCGAACAATCTTCATGTTCATCATATCATTTATATGACTCATGCTCTACCTTTCGGTATTCCGTGTTCCGAGACCATGTCTGTACATGCTAGGCTCGTCAAGATAACCTTAGTTTCCGCATGTGCAAATCTGGCTTGCACCCGTTGTATGCACACGTAGAATCTATCACATCCCATCATCACGAGATGCTTCGAAACGACGAGTCTTAGCAACGGTGCCAACTAAGGGTGAACACTTTATTACTTAATATTTCAGTGAGAGGGATCATCTTATAATGCTACCGTCGCGATCTAAGCAATACAAGATGCATAAAGGATTAACATCACAGGTAATTCATAATTAGTGTGATATGATATGGCCCTTTCTTCTTGCGCCTTTGATCTCCATCTCCAAAGCACGAACATGATCTCCATCATCACCAGCATTGCGTCAAGGTCAGTGGCGCCGCTTCATGGTTGTCCATCATCACTAGCAACTATTACAACTACTTGGAATAAAGCTATTACAAGATGAATAGACACGCAGGTCTTAACAGAATTAAAGACAACCATTAGGCTCCTGCCGGTTGCCATATTACAACAAGGATCATTGCATACATCAAATACAATCACAATCACATGATGGCCATATCACATCACAAAACCCCTGCAAAAACAAGTTAGACGCCTCTAATTTTCTTTGCATGTTTTACGTGGTTTGGGGCTTTCGAACTAGAACGGATCTTACCTACGAAACTAAACCACAACATTGATACAAGTGCTATCAAGTGCAAAGTGTAAATTGGATCTATACTATGGTGGGAGAGACAGACACCCGCAAAGCCACTTGTGCAAAGCAAGTTACACGTCGAGCGTGGAGAAAGTCTCATGTGCGATGACATGTAAGGTTAGCCCGAGCCGCTTCATCCCACCATGCCGCAAGATGCAAAGTACACAAAGCAAAAGACGGCACGAGCACCAACGCCCACAACACCATTGTGTTCTACTCGTGCAATAGATCTACGCATAGATACGGCTCTGATACCACTGATGGGTTCACAGCATGGAAAACAAAAAATTTCTATCGCAAGAACGAACAAAACCCAGATCTAATCTAGATAAAAGCCAAGATCTAATCTATTAGACATGTGCAACGAGATAGATAGGAACTAACCCTCGTAGATCCGAAAGAGTTTAACGAGATTAGATCTCGTGGTTGATGTAGTCGATCACTTGCCGATCTCAAGATCGTGTGGACGATCCTTCCGGCAGCGCTTCCGTAGTCGGTCACACGTGCGGAGTCGAAGCAGACCTTCCTCTCCTCGTTCCAGCGAGCAGCGGAGGTAGTAGATCTTCTCCATGGAATCCCAGCAGCACGACGGCGTGGTGGTGGTGGTGGAGTAGAGAATTCTGCAGGGCTTCGCCTATGCCTGTGCAGAAGAAAGGAGGAGGAGAGAGGCGGCGGAGATTTGGAGTTATGGAGGAGGGCTTGGAGGTGGCGCCCCTACCCCTCTATTTAAAGGGGGGAGGGTGCCTTGGGAGGGGGAGTCCTAGTAGGACTCCCCACCTCCTTGGCCGGCGGATTGGGGAGGGGGGGAGGAGTCCTCCTCCCCCACGACTCCTAGTCTTGACCCATCAGGACTCCTTGATCCCTTCCTTGGTTTTCAAGCAAACTCTAAGAAACCTTCCAGAACCTTCCGGAACATTCCGAAACCTTCTAGAATCCTCATACAAATACTCCGGAACATTTCCTAACTCAGAAAATGATCCCCAATATATGAATCTTATTCTTCGGACAATTCCGGATCTCCTCGTGATGTCCCAGATCCAATCCAGGACTCCGAACAACATTTGGTCTCCAACGCACATTCCATATCTACTTAAAACAACTTCGAACCTTAAGTGTGTCACCCTATGGTTCGTGAATATGTAGACATGACAGAGACACATCTCCTATCAATAACCATCAGCGGGACCTGGAGATCCATAATGGCTCCCACATACTCAACGATGACTTCGTGATCGATAGAACCATTAACATACGACACCAATTCCCTTTGTCACGCGATACTGTACTTATCCGAGGTTTGATCGTCGTATCTCCATACCTAGTTCTACCTCGTTACTGATAAGTACTCTTTACTCGTTCCGTGATATGTCATCCCTTGTGACCCAGTCACATGCTTGCAAGCTAACTAGATGACATTCCACCGAGAGGGCCCAGAGCATATCTATCCGTCATATGGATGGACAAATCCCAATCTTGGTTCATGCGCTTCAACACATACTTTCAGAATACCCAATGACACCTTTATAACCACCCAGTTACGAAGCGGCGTTTGATGTCATCAAAGTACCCATCCGGTGATGGTGATTAACATAACCTCATGGTCGAAGGATTAGGTTACTATGCATTTAAAAGCTTATAGCAATACGAACTTAATGACTTGATCTTATGCTACGCTTACTATGGGTGCATGTCCATCACATCATTCTCCTAATGATATAACCTTGTTATTAATCACATCCTAATGTCCATGATCAGGAAACCATGATCATCAATTAATCAACAAGCTAGTTCAACAAGAGGCTTACTAGGGACTCTTATATGTTTACAAAACACACAAGTATTAGTGTTTCCTAATAATACAATTATAGCATGGGATGTAAACATTCATCATAAACACAAAGATATAATAATAACCACTTTTATTATTGCCTCTTGGGCATATCTCCAACAGATGGCACCTCCGAAAGGCTCGTGAGGGAAATCTAAGTGCACCGCGGCGCAGCTCAGGTCCTTCGAGGACACCGGAGTCCTTCGCAAGGGGAATTGGCGGATTCCCGTGTCTTTTGAGATCGAGCCAAAGCCGCGGCTGGTGAATTCATCTGCTTTCCAAGCCATTTGGAGAGGGGCTTGGGGTTCCCTTCCTCATTATTCTTCCGGTGGTTTTGCGCATATTATGCGATCAAGCCATTGGATCTCGTCCCACATAGCATCGAGCAGCTGGAGATCTTTGTCGCCTTCTATGAATGTTACCTTGGCTGCAGGCCATACTTTCCGCTGTGGCTGGAGCTTTTCCACGTCCGCATCGGACGTGAAGGGTCCGGGGGCCCGATCTTTGCGGCTGGAGGTGTCACCTTTTAGCTGAAGCCGAAGGCCAACTTCTTCAAGCTTATGCTACCAAAGAAGGCCGCGAGCGAGTGGAAGTTGGTTCTACGTGAAGGAGTCCACTCCCTCCGGCGAAGTGGCGCTGCCGGAGTTCGTCGCGGAGAGAAGCGAACCCCGACAGCTGGCAACAGACAGGCTCCTCGATGATCAAAGGATGGCTGTTACAGAAATGATGGACCAGATCCAGAAGCTGAAGAGCCAAGGGTTGTCCTCGATTAACCTGTATAACTGTTGGCTCGGGCGGCGACTGGTTCCATTGGAGGCCTGGCCGCACTAGATGTACGAGTGTAGTGGGAAGAATGATCCTTCCCGGACCAGCAAGGAGTCATGGGACGCTGAAGACTACGAGGCTGCCCTGAAGAAGATCACTGACGCGGAATTTACAACCACGTCGGCCAGGCTCGCTCCATACGTGCCTATGAAGAACGAAGCTCCCATAGTAAGTCCTTCTCTCCGAATTTATCTTTAGTCGTAATTCTCGTGGTGCAATTTGTAGTCGCATCGTCTGAAATTTATCTGTGTCCACTCTTAGTTGTTCTAGGTTTTGGAAGGTTGGCTCCCCCCACTCGACGAAGAGGTTCCCCATGAGCTCGAGGAGGGTGCCACGGGAGAATCTTCTGAGGACAAAGAGGAGGAAATAGAGGTTCCTCCCCCAGCTCCCGCGACCCGCAAGACTCGCATGCAAAAGCAGCACGAGTTCGAGGCGAGCCGCAGTCTCGAAGAGCGCGAAGAAGGTGATGAGATCTTGCAAGAGCACACTTCTCGGCGAACGGCCACGCCAGCGAAGCCCGCGCGCAAACCAAAGTCACCAGCGAAGAAGTTGGTGTCACCGCCCAGGTCGGCGGTGGTGTTCGAGTAGGATGACGAATCTAATGATGACGCAGTCGAGACCTCACGCAAGATCCCGGAGGGCGCGATCCCGATGACGGGATTGGAGGCCGAGGGCATCGAAGCAACGGTGGAAGTTCCTCTTGTGGTTGTCGTGCCAACGACCTTGATGGCGTCAAAGCAAGAAGCAGTTGAGGCTACGTCGTCGAAGTCGCCGCGACCTTCCAGAACGGCCGCGTCTTCGGACCCGGAGATTCCGGCGACCACGGCTTCATCATTAAAGAAGCCCGTGGTGTCATGGGCTTCAGATGTGTTCGAGAGAGGTCTCACGCGCAAGCTGGGGCCGGAATTAGACAAGCCTGCCCACATCATCATGGGATTGTGCGTTCTTATGGTCGCCAAGTAAGCTTCGAGTTCTCCCTTCGAATTCTTGATCCGTTTTTGTGTGATTTCCCAGCTGACTTTGGAGGTTTGGCAGGTCCGACGTCAACAAGGTTGGTCGCCCTTCGGTGGCGAAGATTCCGCCAGTCGCCACTGCAGGGGAAGGTGATCTCCCCCAAAAGAGGAAGCCTGCTACAAATGTCGCACCTGCTGAGGGCGCAAAGAAACAGAAGGGGGTGCCCGCGATGCTGCGGCAGCAGATAGTGCCAAAGGGAGTGATCCTGCCACGGGAGTCGAGGAGGTAGCGGTTACCCGATCGGAGCCAGCCAAAGGGGCTCCGATGATGGAACCGTCGGCCCCGACGACTAGTGCCCCGGCTAGGGCCTCTACGACATTTCCGCGCTTCATGGCGAAGGGTTTTCCAAGCGTGGCGGAAAACCAGTCTTCGAAGGTGCCGAAGATTGTTGACGAGGACGTTGGGTCTCGTTGCGGGCGGACCTCCTTCGTGGTCCCTTCGACGGACGCCAGAGAACTTCACAACATGCTTGGTGCCGCCATTCAGGTACATCCAGTCCCCGAGTGGCTAGTCGCTGAATTTCAGCGGCTAGGCACTGAGTTTCTTCTAGTCGCCAGTCCCCGAGTTTCTAGTCGCTGAATTTCAGCGGCTAGGAACTGAGTTTCTTCTCATCGCTAGTCCCTGAGTGTCTAGTCGCTGAATTTCAGCGACTAGACACTATTTTTGTTTTTTTGCAATCGCTAATTTTTCATTCTACTTGTAGGGCTTGCAGAGGGAGTCGGCTGGCTGGCAGGCCGCAAGAGAGCGTCTGGAACATGATCTACGTGTGGCGCAAGAGGCAAACCGGTGACTCTAGGAGACTGTTGGTGAGTACTTGATTCATTTTACGGTCGCAAGCTGCTGGTGTTTCGGAGCGCTAACACTCGTTTCTATTCTGTTCAGATGGTCTTCCGGCTGTGATTGCCAAGGCCCGAGAAGGATATGTCCCAGTTGCCGAGCTGGACGTTGCGAATGGGCGTATCGACTCGCTGGTCAAGGAGTTAGAGGTGGCAAAGGCGGCCTTGACTTCTTCGGAGGATAGAGCGAAGGCCGCAGTCGTTGTGGCTGAAGAGGAGCGGAAGGCTATGGACTCGATCATCATTGGGCTGCAAAGCGATCACGCTGCCTTGGAGAAGCACATCACCGAGAACTGCCAGAAACTCCTTGGTGAGTCGCTGATTTTCTTTTGATATGTTGCGGTGAATCCCTGAGTGGGGGAATCCGTAGTGGCACTCACGTCTAAAGTTGCAGCTATGATAGGGCGTGCGGACCTTCAACGCCTCGCAGTGTGTGACTGCGGTGGTGAACGCGGCCACCGCCTCGACGTTGTGTGTCCAGGCAGTTCTTCAAGGAATGTCCCCCACCGAGGTTATACCTGGGGGACTGACTGAAGTATGGCGCTATTTGGAGGAGGTGCCCAGCATCGTAGAGTGGATGGCACGCTCAGCTTTCAAGCGCGGGGCCACCACGGCGTTGAGTCTGGGGCTTGCTCACTTCCCCGATGACTTCTATCTCGACGACGTCACCAGCGGCTACCCTTCGGCGAATGGCACGGTGGAGATGTCGGAGGTGTTGAAGCTGACCGCCAAGGCCACCCCCTTCGCTGATCGGGTGCTGGCAATGGGGGACCTGCTGTCGTACAGGAGATGGTGGTGGTGCCAGGTGACCCCGAACCGGAGCATCGTGACCTGAAGTCGGAGCAGCCCTTCTAGTCGGCGCTATCGAAGTCGTTGTCGACCTACCCGACGAACCCATGGCAGCCATTCGTTCGTGTCATGGGTGGTGGGGATGCTTCTTCATCAGGGCCTGCGAAATAGATAACTTGTCTAGGCAGTTTGTTAGATATGCCAAGTGGCGACTTTTGTAATATGAACAATATTTTGTATGGGAGTAAGAGGAGTCAATCGGCTCGCAATGGAAGCTTAATTGTGTGGTGTGTTTAACTATTTGTTTGAGCGAGTCCCCGAGTGCGTCCGCCCTTTAGTGGGCTATAACTCGTTTGTATACATATGTGTTTTCTTTGGATTTTGTGTTGGTTGTCCCTTGCATCTCTGAAGGGGCGAGTCCCCGAGCGCGAGTAGGATTGTTTTTAGGCGAGTCCCCGAGCATAGTCCTTAGCCGTTTTTGGGCGCGTGCCTATTGTGAGTTGCCGGTGTGTTGTTTGTAACGCGTCTCTTCCCCTGGTTCAGAGAGCCAGTCGCTAGGCGAGTCCAAGGCAACTCTCTTACTTGGTGTGTTCCTGAGCCGCGTGAGGTTTTTGATCGCGAAGTCCCCGTGCGTGGTACTTAACCGTTTGAGTCACATTGCGCGAAGATGGGAACGATAGGTCGCTGTGGGAAGCGTATGTCGGTCGTCTTGGCCCGGTGGGCCAGTCGAGCTAGGTGACTCTGATGGTGGCTCCGGGTTGGCGTATTCATGGACGACACAAGGCCCGAATATTTTCGGTGCCCTTGGGCCGCACTACTTAGCCGTGCCGGTCGCTCGACCAAGGGTTGACTTCCGTAGGTAGCGTATTGCTAATTGTACGAGTGCGAGTGGCACAAGAGTATGGCGAGTAGACACAACTTGTGTGATCCGAATGAATTTCATTATATATCGTCTGGGTACAAGTTTGAGTTCTATGTATAGAACTTTTGGAGAAGGTTTATATTCCATGGCCTCCCAGCCTCAAGCTGGCCGTTGCCTCGTATGTCGATGAGGTAGTAGGCGTCGTTGCTGAGGACTCGCCCTATGGCGAATGGCCCCTCCCATGGGGGGGGGAGTTTGTGCATGCCCTTCTTGTCATGGGCCAGTTGTAGGACCAAATCACCCTCCTAGAAGGTGCGGGTCCGGACTCGGCGGCTGTGGTAGCGGCGGAGTCCCTGCTGCTAGATGGTTGTGCGGGAGTGGGCCAGGTCGCGTGCCTCGTCGATCTGGTTGATGCTGTCTTGGCGGGCGATCTCGTTTGTCGTCTCGACGTAGTTGGCGGCTCGAGGTGAGTCGTGCTCCAGGTCGGTTGGCATTACAGCTTTGGCGCCATACACCATGAAGAAGGGCGTGAACCCCGTGGAGCGGTTGATGGAGGTGCGAATCCCCCATATTATAGAGGGGAGCTCTTTGACCCAGCATCCTAGGGTGCGCTCGAGGGGCACTTGGAGTCGCGGCTTGAGCCCATGGAGGACACTCTGATTGGCGTGTTCTGCTTGGCCGTTCGACTCTGGGTGGGCGACTAGGCGAGGTCGAGTCGTATGCCGTGTTCTTCGCAGAATTCTGCCATGGCACCCTTGGCGAAGTTAGTGCCGTTGTCCGTTATGATGCTATGCGGGTAGCCATACCGGTAGATGAGCTCGCGTAAGAATTTAGTGGCCGTCTTGCCGTCGCACTTTTTGATCGGCTTGGCCTCAACCCATTTGGTGAACTTGTCGACCACGACCAGGAGGTGGGTGAAGCCGGATGGGGCCTTCTTGAACGGGGCGACCATGTCCATGCCCCATACAGCGAATGGCCATGTGATGGGGATGGTCTTGAGTGCCGAACCAGGGAGGTGCGTCTGGTTGGCGTATTTCTGGCACCCGACGCATTGTTGGATGATGTCGGTGGCGTCGGTGTGCGCTGTGAGCCAGTAGAAACCGTGCCGCATGGCCTTGGCGACCAGCGACTTGGCGCTGGCGTGATGGCCGCAGTCGTCGGCGTGGATGTCCTGGAGGATCTTGCGACCTTCTTCTGGCTGTACGCAGCGCTGGAACACGCCAGTCACACTGCGTTTGTGGAGCTCGCCGTTGATGATGATGAAGGATTTGCAGCGGCGCACAATCATTCGCGCTTCCGTCTCGTTGCTTGGGAGTATCTTGCGCTCGAGGAAGGCGACGTATGGTGTCGTCCAGTCACTGGGCTCCATGATCATGGCGACTAGAGCTAGCTCGGGTTGTAGTGGTATCCCGATGTCGATCTCCTTCGGTGGGCAGACCAAAGGTTTGTGGATGATGTCGAGGAAGACGCTTGCGGGTGGCGTTTGCCTAGCCAACCCAATGCGGGAAAGGACATCTACCTCCTCATTCTTTCGCCTGTCGATCCACTCGACTGAGTAGCCGTCAAAGTGTCCTCCCAGCTGGTCTACCGCTTGGCCAAGGACTCGCCCGGCCAACTTCTGGACATCGCACAGGCACTCGAGTTTCTCGAGTCACGCGATGGTGTCAATCTTGGTGGGGTTGGCCTCGATGCCTCGCTTGGAGACCACATATCCCAGGAGCTGTCCGGTGGGGACGCCGAAGGTGCATTTTCCTGGGTTTAGCTTGATGTTGTACCTCCGCAGGTTTGCGAAGGTTTCGCCAGGTCGGCGAGCAGGTCGTCCTGGCGGGTGGATTTTACCACTATGTCGTCGATGTAGACGTGAATGTTGCGGCCAATTTGGCTCGCAAGGCACTCCTGCATGCACCTTTGGTATGTGGCATCGGCGTTCTTGAGGCTCAATGTCATGGCCATGTAGCAGAAGGCGTCGAATGGCGTGATGAACGTCGTCTTCTCCTCATCCTCGACCAACATCTTGATCTGGTTGTAACCAGAGTACGCGTCGAGGAAGCACAGCGACTCCGATCCTGCGGTTGAGTCGATGATCTGGTCGATGCGCGGTAGGACGAACTCCTCCTTCAGGCAGGCACTATTGAGGTTGGTGTAGTCGATACACATTCTCCACGTGTTGTTCTTTTTCAAGACCAGGACTGGGTTTGCCAGCCACTTCGAGTATTTTATTGGCCGAATGAAGTCTGCGGCTAGCAGGCGCTATACTTCTTCGGCGATTGCTCGACGGTACTCTTCATTGAAGGGCCATAGCGACTGCTTTACTAGTTGCCCTTTGGGGTCGGCGTTGAGTTTGTGCTCAGCGAGTTCCCTCGAGACACCTGGCATGTCAGATGGTTTCCATGCAAAGATGTCGGGATTCTCACAGAGGAACTCGATGAGCGTGCTTTCCTATGCGGGGCTCATGTGTACCCCGATGGTAACCGTCTGGCTGGAGTCGCCCAGGACGAGCTCACCGGTGCGTGTGTGCGTGGTCGCCTCGAAGGTGGAACTCGCGACAGTTGCTTCTTTAGTATGGTGGGATCGTCCTCGTTGATGTTGCCCACGTACTTCGCGAGTTCTTCTGCGTGGTTGGTCTCCACGGTGATGACGGCATTAGTGATCTTAGCGCCTTTGTCCTCGCATTCCACGGCCATATCGGGGTCGCCGTGGACGATGATGATGCCGCTTGGCCCTGGGAGCTTCATCATGTTGTAGGCGTAGTGTGGGGTCGCCATGAATTTGGCGAACGTTTGGCGTCCCAGGACGGAGTGGTAGGGGCTGCGGAAGTTCACCAGCTCAAACGCGATCCTCTCCGTGCGGTAGTTTGCTGGTGTGCCGAAGGTGACTGGCATCATCACTTTTCCAATCGGGTACGCCTTCCGACTAGGGACGATGCCGTGGAAGGTTGTCAGGGTTGGCTCGATTGCTGCTTCGGGGAGCCAGAGCCTCTTGAACGTGTCTAGGTACATGATGTTGATGGAGCTCCCGCCGTCCATTAGTGTCTTGGGCAGCCAGTAGTCGGCCACCTTGGGCCTGACCACCAGTGCGACTTGCCATGGATATTCGATCCTGGGCGCGTGGTCCTGGCGACTCCAGGTGATGCTTTTCTCGGACCAGTTGAGGAAGCGGGGGACGTCAACTTGGGCCACCGTGTTGACGGCGACCGCGCGGGCAAGGACCTTCTTCTCACGTTTGGTGCCGAGCCCGGTGAAGGTGTGTAGCGAGCCGGCAGCGTGTCCGAACCCGTCGGCGTTGCCGTTGTCCCTTAGTGGATTTTTGTTGGGGTCCTCCCTTGTTTGCCTTGCCTTTTCGATCTCTTTGAGAGAATGGCAGTCCGCGGTGGTGTGGGTGGCGGGTTTTCCCTCCCTGCTGTGGTAGATGCAGGGCTGTTTGATCAGGGCAGCGGGGTCGAATTTCGGCCTCGCCGCGTTGTTGGCGCGGTAATTTCCGCTATCGCGGTAGTTTCCTCCGTCGTGGCGGTAGCTCTTTGGGTCGCGTTGGCCGTAGCCGGCGTTGGCGACGAAGTCAACTCGCCCATCAATACGGCGCTTGCCGGTGATGCGAGTGTTGTTGTAGCGCATGTCGCGCTGTCGCCCGCTGTCGTGGCCGCTAGCGTGGCATCTTCCTCCCGACTCATCGTCGGAGTCGTAGTTGGGGTCCTCCTCCGTGTAGCGCTTGGCGATCTCGAGGAGGTCGGGGATGTTGTAGAGCGTCCAGTAGACCCTCTTGATCTTAGCGACCAGGGGTTCGTATCGTCACGCGTTCTTGAAGCAATGTATCGCCGTGTCCGGGTGGATGCCGGAGGCATTGATCCATAGTTCCTGGCACCTTTGGATCCAGTGGCGGGTCGAATTGCGTTGTCCCTGGATGCATCGCTCCAGGTCCTCAATGGTGGTGGCGCGGGTGTAGGAACCCTCAAAGTGCCTGATGAAGGCATCCCACATCTCTTCCTAGGAGTCGATGCTGTCGGCGGGGAGGGTGTTGATCCATTGCTAGGTCGCACCCTCCATCATCAAGGGGAGGTAGCGCGCGGCTAGCAGGTCGGTGTGGCCGACGATTCCCATTGCCATGAGGTATGTGTCCAGCCAGATCACTGTACGTCGGATCGTACTTTTTGATCTCCTTGGGCGCCTTGAAGTTGGTAGGGTACTTCTCTCCTCGGATCATAGGTCCGAAGCACTGGGGGCTGACTCGGTTGAGCGAGCCCCTTGGTTCGGGGTCGCCGCGGTTAGTGAGGGTGTACCTCAAGTCGTTGGGCCGGCGCGCCTGGCAAGCCTGGTTGTTGACGATGTGCGTGCGGGCATCGATGGGCTACCCGTTGGCGGCGATCGTGTTGTTCACTGGTCGTGGCTCGTTGGTGGAGAGCGCGGGGTTGGCGGCCCGTGGCTAGTTCGCTAGGGGCTGCGGTGGTGGGAAGGTCATGGCGTTGGCGATAGTGGGGTGACCGCTTGAGGCCGTCCTGCTTGCCGAGGAGCGCGAATACATCCGCCCCCGCGGGTCGACTCCCGCGGCTTGCTGCTCGACGGCCCTGGCAAGTAGAGACTTGGCGTACTGGATCTGCATCGCACCTTCTCCCTAGACATCAAGTTTGGTGACCGCGGCGTCGGCCGCGACGACATTGTCCATTAGGATGGAGTACAGTGGGAGTCCGTTGGCGTCGTGGGCCTATGGCGAGATTATGATCCGCGGCTGGTCAAGCGGGGGCGTGCGACCAATGGGTGGTGGTGGGGCCCCAGTCGCCGGTGCGCCAGATGGTGGTCGGTTGCTTCCACCTGGTGGCACGTTCTCGCAGTACTCGCGCTCAGCCGCGTGTGCGGGGTCGCTTTCATCGTTGAAATTTAGGACACGGCCCTGGACGTTGGAATTCAGGCGGGTCCTGATGCCGTGCTGGTGGTAGAGCGATAGCTCCCGCACCGTTTCCCGCTCAAGGCGGAATCTCTCGCGCTCGGCGAGCTCATTGCGCTGCGCCTCCGCGAGTCGCAGGCGGCCTTCCTCCACCTCTGTGGCCGTGGGGTTGGCGGGATCGGCGTGGAGAATGGATCTGACAGAGCGACCGTGCTGCCCGCCATGTAGATCGCGTTGAAGCGATTGGATCTGGCGCGAAAGTTCTCCGGGGACTCCGAGCCGGAGTCACTACAAGAAATGTGCTCACTAGTGACCTTTTCTTAATGACCATGAGTTTTTTGGTCATAGATCTATGACCATTCTAAACCAAATGGTCGTAGGTCATCTGGGAGGGTCTAAACCTTGAAGAATTACGACCAATTTTGTCAAAAATATCATAATTTTCTAATAAAAAAAGTTATAGAGGGACAACGCTGGTTTAGAGAACGAGAGATACGAGGAGAGCCATTGGATCAGAGCTGAATGAGCGGAAGCGATTGCAATCCGGATTAGTCGAGCGCGGATCGATGACATGGCATCCAAGCTGTCCACTCACCCAAACGAAATAGCCACCGCCGCCACCCCTCCAAAGCCTAATCTCCTCGGCCACTTCATCCTCTTTCCAGCCGCCAGCACCAAATCCCGCTGCTCTCTCTGCTTCGCCTGCTAGCTCACCGCGCACCTCCGTAGCTCTGCCTCCCACCATCTCCCATGGCGACGGGCCCTCCAGCCGCACACCCGGATCCCTCATGCTAGGCGAGATCCCACCGCACTCTGTGCACATAGGAACCGAGGAGCCTTTCTCTGACCACCTTACCCATGGATGTGGGAAGTAGCAGCGCGTGGACGGTGGCGGCGTGCGTGATCGATGGCATCGCGCTGAGTGCTTTGGTGGTCGCGCTCCACCGCGGCTCCGAGCCTGCAGCTGGTCGAGGCGTTCGGACAACGGTTCCTCCGCCATCGCCGCCGCATCCCCATGTATCCCGTCACCGGCCGCCTACTCAAGGCCCTTACCCTAGCCAGCGCAAGCCCAATGCCCTCTCATTCCTTGAATTCCCCACGTATGTCGCCATCTCGAGCACGCAATCGCCCAATCACGCCGCCGCAAGCAAACCCTAGCGGTAGAACTTCCGGCCAGTGATACAGCCCCGGCGTCGGGCGGCTTCTCCTGTCATCTCCCGCCAGGATTGACTGATGGCCGCATCACATGGCGGCCATGATGAGATGGAGACGGCGCCCAAGCAGCACTAGTAGGGGCCAAGGCTGAAGCTGGAGCCGGCATTGGACATCCTCCACTGCTTTGATCTGCCCGCGTCGAGCTCAACACGCCAAGGTAAGACCCGCATCTGCCCTCCTTTCCTCATTTAGACCTAACAATGCAAGATTACAGAGAAGCCATTGTGTGTTCTCCCCTAATCTTCAGGTTGGAGCATTTTTGGGGGTTAGTAGATCAGGTGGTGCTGGAACCACTCTGCGATTATATATGGATGTTATGCTCACGGGCTCTAATTTTCGGATACGAGTACAACCCGTAGCATGTAGCTGTTCTTAGGCGTATGGTATGGGACTTGGGATTGGGAACGCTTGCTGCTTATTGTATTATCAGAAATACGCTAATACGCTTTACTGGCTTACAGAGTTAAATTTGATTGACACAAACTTATGGCCCACTTATTACTTTTCTTCATGTCGCCCGCATATTTCTGCTGCTTATCATTTCTACCATTCTGATTCTACCGGCCGTTTGAGTGCCGCTGTTTCTGTTGTGCTCTTCGTTGTTGTGCATGCTGGCCACAATACAAATAAGAAGAGAGTAAAATTGATGCCTCAATGTGACAAATGGTGATGCTGCAGAAAACTGCTGAGCAGAACTGCAGGCCGTGACCATTTTAATGAATAGCTATGCAATGTACCCATGTTGCGTTGGAAAGGACACTGAACATAGATGATCTCACACTTGCATGTATTGTGTCGCTCCGACGCAACCAAACTCTGTCAATATCGCAACTTACTTAATTGACAGGACAGTTAGGAGATTCAGACACGGTAGCTCATTGGACTGCCAAATAGCCAAAGCAGATCGAACAGTCCAGAGGTCTGATAAGCCATAGAGCGTGCCTATTTTATGCATCAATGGGCATATGTTGACAAGGATTATGTTGTGTAATGTATTCTCTGCCACATGTTGGCAGACTAAGATGGAAGTCGGTCTGACTTATGATTTCTGAAAGTGTTTAATTACATATTGCGTATTGTATTCTCTCCCACATCTTCTGTTCTGCTAGTAGCAATAGTATTTCTTTTTCAAGTGCATATACCCCTTAGATTTTACATGGACAAATGAGAGCTATCGTCTTACACTTCCATGTAGCTTCTTATATTGTAGTCTTACACTTCTATGCCTGAAACATTACTTGTGCTTGTAGTTGTTACTACCTAGTATTCCAGTATGGTAACCAGTTTTTTCTCGAGAGCACTATAGCAACCGTTTATATTCTATTTGAACTTGATGGCTGCCCAGCTGCTTCATGTGTCAATTACACTGCTCTAATAACATTTAGTCAGTGAGCTTATGTTACATGTTTGTGTTCAGGCATAAATTCTCTACTAAACTTACAATGATTATCCAAGTTTATAGTTATCATGTTTAACTTCTTAAAGCATTATATATTACACAAAAAGAACTTGTTCAATCTAAACAGGTGGGATCGCTGGTGGTTATTTAGGCCGGGCCGGGCTCACTTTGCTTGATGCTAGGCATGGTGTGCTTTGGGGCTTGAATCTGTGTAGTGCAGCTTTGCTTGATGATAGGCATTTGTATATATAGTGCATCTTTGCTCTAGTTGATAACTTCATTGTATGATATGTAGGGCGTCGAACTGCTCCAGAGACTACGATGACGTGTGCCTGCAAATGCGCTTGCCCTGTTGTCCCCTTCCTTGTGATCTATTTCTCTTCTCGCAGCAGTGCTACCAGAATCAGGATTATTTGTGAGTCTTCTTGCTTCAGATTGGGATCCTACCAAGCTCGATTTCATTGGATTGGTTAGATTTAGGTCGAATTGCACACTTCTTTGATGGACAAATAGTAGTATGTGATTGTATTTATCACTGCTGTCAATCTGGCACTAGTATAAAATGTTTGGGCTGCCAGGCTATGTTTGGGCTGGATTTATTTGTGTAGTTGGCTAGTAGTACTACTAGTTGTTTGGGCTGGATTTATCTCTACTACTACAGTGTGGCAGTTCACTAGAATTGAAATGTATGAATATAGAAGATCCTGTAAGAGAGAAAGTTGAAACTGGACCGGGCTAAATTTGATCAACGACCTTTCTAATTAGTCACAAATTTGCCACCTAGGATCGGCCACGTAGGATCTAACGTGGACATGGCAGATACTCTGTGACCAAAACATTTGGTCATAGAATCTATGACCATCTGTATTGGTCATAGACGTCTATGACCAATTCAGAAAAAAGGTCACGGTGTTTAACTAGTGACGCTCAGCTTTTGACCATCTGTATTTGGTCATAGAAAGGTCATAGATTAAAAACTACGACCTTTCAGTGACCAAAATAGAGGGTCATGTATCATCGGATTTCTTTTAGTGAGTCGGAGTCGAAGATCCTAAGGATGGAGGAGTCCTCGAAGTCCTCAGGGTTGGAGACCCGCGTGATGGAGTCTTCCCGTGATGCTGCGGTGATAGATCCGTCGACCGAAGCAGGGGTCGCGAAGTCGGCGTTGTCGTGGAGGGCTGCGTCGTCCGTAGCGGCGTCGATCCCGGCCGCGCTGCTGGTGGCCGAGTCGTACTTGGTGATGAGGCTCCTGATGGAGCGGACCTGCTCCTCCGAGTGCAGATCGCGGCGCGGCGACGATCCTCTGACGATCACCGTCGCTGCTGGGTCGACCGCGCCGGTGAAGCCGACGAAGAGGTAGATGTTGCCGACCGACATTATCGCGTCGTGGGTGATCGGGCGCGATGCCGGGATGTAGCTGCTGGGCAGGATCTGTAAGATCCCGCCGATGGCGATCATGCGGCCGGTGGCGTTCGGCCGATTGATCGGCGAGTAGGGTCTTGCTGCAGAACTTAGGCCAGTCCGACTAGGCCCCAAGATGGGCGCCACTGTCGTGGAAATGGCCACGACAGTCGCTGCTACGGGCAGCGATTGGTTGAATTGGGGGTGAGAGCTGGCGGCCATCTGCGTTGCGAGATGGGGGCGGATGCACATGGTTTACCCAGGTTCGGCCCATCGGAGGGTAAAGACCTACTCCTGCTATATTAGATTGATGGAGAGTGAGTTACAAGGGTGGCGAACTCGGCATCTAAGCAGCGAGTCGCTCGAGGGGGTGTATGATGGAACGTAAGTCCTCAGAGTACCCTAGGGAGGTTTATATAGGATGCACCTCACTAGGGTTTATAGTTTACAACCGAACAAGATATGGATTCAGAGGCTTTGACCTAATCCGACTAGGTTTCGAGTACGCTTCCGGGTCTCTAGTCTCTAGTCGCCATGCCTTCTTCTTAGTCGCTTTCTAGTCGTCGTCTCGCAGGCTCACTCGCGAGGCCTTTGGCCCAATCGAAACGTCCTGCTGGGCATACCCCATTCGGCATATCCCCATCACCATATACTCACAAACATAATCCGGTGCGACCTTTTGATGACACATGTGTAGGATATGGTTTGACAAGGTACTGCCCGGGGTGATGAAGGAGCTTGTGTTGGTGCCTGTGCTGGGGCTGGTGCGGTAGCTGGTGATGGTGCAGGAGATGGTGCCACTAATTGTAGAGGGGTTGGTGAAGGAGCTAGAAGGCCCAGAACCGGTGCCGGCGCCAGTAGCTTGATGCTAGATTCCTTCTGAGGGGTAGCTAAGCTGACTGCAGGGATGGTAGAGGCAAATGAGAACTGTACAAGCAAAATGGTCTCTTATACAACAGTTACTCACAATACAGTAGAGGATATGATGAGTATACAAGCCAATTAAGTTACTACCTCCATTCTTTCTCCTTAGGTCAATAGGTGCCGGAGCAGAAATTAGGGCCAGTGCCGTTGCGGGTGCCAACAGCTTGATGCTGGTTACCTTGTTAGGGGTAGGTAAGGGGACTACAGGAGTGGTTAGAGAGGCATATGAGATGTGTACAAGCAAAATGGTTTCTTATACAACAGTAACTCCTAGACAGAGATGAGAGTATACAAGTGAATTAAGTTACTACTTCTATTCTTTCTACTATTGAGGTCAACAGGTGTCGTTGCAGAAACTAGGGCTGGTGCCTGTGTCGATGTTGGCATCCTTCTAGGTGGTACATAAGGGGAAGCGGACTGCAGAAGTGGTCAGGGTCATATGATGAGTAAAGACAATGGTGCAGAATAGTTAGTTGCAAGAAAATCATTACAGGTTGTGATGAGTACAAAAGAAAATCAATTAGTACTACCTCTGTTCTTGGTCCTTAGGTCAACAGGTGTACAATGGCGTGCAAGTATGTGCCCATGCTTGCTAAAATTGAATGTTACCTTGCCCCTACTTCAGACCATTCTCACGGACATACTTGGACCAACCTCGGCCACCCAAATAGGTGGTGGACATTGTCTGGGAGACATCCACATCATATGGTTGTCGCATGCCTTTAGAGCCCTCGCTATACAGAGTTAGAAACTTGTCATTTCCGAGTATCTTATTTATAATGGGACGAGCGACACAAGGGACAACCTTCATGAGAAAATTGGTAGAAAAGTAAGACAGACAAAAAAGTGAGATACAAGATCTTACATCAAGTCGGTCTAAACCACTTGGAATCCATACCTGATACCAAGGGTATCCTTTGCGAAGGGTGGCCATGTACCATTTTTCTTCCCTCTGTCTTTGGAAGGGCATATAGGGGTCCCCTTTCAATCCACAATCTTGACAAGAGGAGGGTAGCAAAAAGAGCTGAGCAGCTGGTGCGTGGTATCGGTTGAAATTAAGTAGAAAGGTTGTATTATGTAAAGCAAGTAAATCTAATAATATAAGACAAAACCATTGCCTGTAAAGCAAACCGATTTGATTCTTATGAACTTCTGATGAGCGTAAACATATAGTACTAGCTGATAACAATAACATGTGAAATTGTGGATTTCCAAATTATACCCACTTCTTAGGGAGGTCACTGTCCACATGGGTATTGTGTTCGTGCTTCCTTGTTGTGTAGAGGATGTCCTCTTTTGGTGCGGGCATCAGAAATCTACTAGCCTCTAGAACAGCCTTAGCCTCCGCAACAACACCTTCAATTTGCATAAATAGCAATAAAGCTCAATAGTTCAATACTATGTAAAGTTTGACCGAGGTTTTAGAAAAAAATATTAATATTTATAATATGAATTATATATCCTTGGATACATCATGAAACATATATTAACGTTGCATGTCTATAATATCATAGTTCTTGATAGTTTTTGACCTTTTTCAAAAAGTTTGGTCAAACTTTTCGTAGCTTAACTTTTCAAAAAATATATATGCCTTAAGCCTTGGGACAGAGGGAGTATAGTACATAGTAGTCATATATTGACTATATAAGACAACCAGACAGATCTAGATCTGGATTCACATAAACATAGTGCTAGAATTAATAAAATCGCACATGTGTTTTCTGAACATCTGATAAGCATGCATGACACCAAGCGGGTAATAATTAAATCTGACTGCACCATGGTAATAAGGGTATTAAGAAAAAAATACCTTTCTTTAAGATGGACCCTCCCAGCTGGTCGGTGGCCTTGCGCTTCTTTGGTGAGTAGTGGTATTGGCCGAATCCTGCGACACGTGGGGGTACCATCATGTTTATCGCACCTGGAGCACCGCACGTTCGCAGGTACATATCATCGTGCTATAGTAAATGAAGAAGAGATGGTGTCATAGAGGCTTCCACAAATACATGATACATATAGAGATAACTTTTAGCACATGGATACATCCATGTTACAGCCAACCACTTTCAGCATTGAAAAGAATGGAAGAACCCAACGGATATACTGCTACATTACCTTTTTAGGCAACTTTTAAGGGAACTGGCGGGACCATCCCTGTCCGTAGTGGCCGTGTGCACCACTGACCCATAGTTCTCCATACAAAATATGACGCAAAATTCATTGTACATTACGAGTAGCAACTAAAGGTTACAAAAGTTGAGAACACCGAAATCGAACCTGACTAAATGCCCCAATCAAAACTGCGGTGACCATGCCTAGATCCCGAATCCATACAAAATCAGTACCACCTCCCCCACCCCCAACCCTCACCACCACCTCCACCCCACCCAAATGACCCAATCGATTAGAGTAGAGGAAAATATCCTGATTAGGTGATTCTGAGGTGAGTAATAAGCAAGAACTCCATAATCAAAGCATACTGAATACTATTAATCCTAGTACTAGTAGTACCCCCAATGGCCCAATCAGAAGCAAATTAAACAAAGCCGGATTTGGATGTGAGCAAATACACCCACCTATTTCAGCAAGAACTCCCCAATCAGAGGTTGCACCCGTTTCAACAGTTGCTTGCTGGATGGGAGCTAGCTAGTGATGATTTCTTGTCTTGTTATCAGTAGAAAGGCATGAGCAGGAAGTAGTAGTACTACTAGTAGTAGGGCTGGACAGTACACTTTTTCTACAATAAGTATTTTTAAGTGGCAGTGGCGAGAATATTTTGCCAGGAGAGAATCCTGAATTTTTTATCCCAGCTATCATGTGGTGGCCTACAACTGTTTCAAGTGGGACCCACATCAAGTGGGTGAAATAATTGACCGAGCCAACCTCCTCCTTCCCTCGGTACTAGTACTAGTTCTCTCGGGTTCCTCTCCAAGGATAGAGAAAATCGCCCCTCTTCGAATCAAATTGATCCCAACTTATTATCCTTTTGAGTGATTCGTCTCACGGAGCATTAAGGGGGGGAGGGCTAGTAGTGGACAATACAAAGGTAGTTTCAGCATAGGGCACCAGCGCCGCTGGAGCCTAAAAAATAGTTTAGGAACTGATAAAATGATAAGCTCGGATTTCTGACTAAAAACACACACAAATACACACACATATAATAATATACGGAATAGTTTCCAATTACAGTTCTGCTAACAAAGGCCTAGAAATCATAAGGTAGCTCCATATTATAGAACTACGACAGTAGCAAACCAATCATGGGATATCTCTACACCCCAAGAGTTTTGCAGCTGGGCTAGTGGTCATGAGACTACCCAGACAACAACAAAAGTACACTCCTGATGATCAGCAGCCCTACATCAAATCCATCTAGAAGCAGTGTATCCGATCCACAGCCTCAGGTGCAGGCTCATCAATGAACATGTCATCATCATTACCATCAAAGTCCTCTTTAGTCGTCTGCTTCTGCAATTAGTAGATTAACATATACGTTTATAGAGAAACGTCAAAGACACACAACCTGAACATTTGTCGTTCTATAGATATACCTTGTCATCTGGCATAGCAGTAGTATAAGAAATGAAACCTGTTTCATGCAGCTTGCGCCTTTTCTCTCCTCATCCCCCTTCTCCAAGTTGATCTAGATGCTTAGGAGCTGTCTCTGTCAGTTGATCTAGTTCATGAACATCTGCTTCCCCTACTTGATCTTGATGATAAAGATGTGCTTCCTCGGTTCATATGGAGGATCATATGGTTCACCATGAAATACCCATCGAACGTATGTGATTAGCATCTCAAATGTAAAAACATGGTCTTCCACTATACTCAGCACCTTATGATTCACACACAACCGGCTGGGGCAGTGTACTTTTTAGTTGTCACAATTAGCGCTCTAACAAACCCCATAAATCATAGAACACCAAGGATATGTTTAGCGCTTCCTAATGGAGCAATCTCTATCCAAAATCTGCCCATCTGTTTAATTATGACATACAAGGTTGGTTATTAGTAAAAGAAAAGCAGGAAACATATAGATGGAGTACAAAAACTATATATGCCTATGCATTTCAGCAAACATATTGGCAACAAAAATCTCCGAAGGTATTTAGGAACACAGATCGAGCGCAAAATAAAATATGACAATGCAGATTGAGGACAAATTAAACTACGTATTTGAGGAGACAGATAAGCTGAAAGGGCAATAAAATGCCAACCAGATCGAGCTAGAGATAGAAGGACTACCGTGGGATCGACGTGCCCACCGGTGCGTCTCAAGAAGATCGACGGGTAGGGAAAGCTTCTTCACGCGCGGTGGTGATGAGGAGCGGCCGTAAGCGTGTCTGTTTTGTGGGCAAGGGGGTGAGGGCCTAGGCGACGGAGGGTGGAAGTTAATACACAACGCGAAGGGGTGCAGAGGGATAACTTTGAAAATTCTAACCTACCCTGCTTTGGACACCACCGTATACGTGGCCCACCTGCCAGTCACCATAGATCAAAATTGATCCAAAACTTGTCAAAATATAGGTTTATGTTTTACCATGGAAAGTAATGCACATAGCATTGCACTTTGCGAACGAATGAATTTATTTCAACATATATTTAATTCTGTCCCTAATTTTTTCAAAAAGGGGCCAAATTTGTAAATTGGAAAGTAAACTTCAAATTTGGAACTAGACATATTGGTTGATTTGCCAAGATGCACTGATATACCAAATACGGACACGTCATCATAAATTATGGCTATGACCTTGGTCACCTTTTTTTGGACGATGGTCATCTTTTTGAAAGCCTTGAATTGTTCGATAATTTCAGAAAATGCCTAAAAAATCATTTAAATGCTGGAAATCAACTCTCATTGGTATGTTGGTCTAGAGTGTAACAGCGAATCTAAGCGCCCCACGTCGAGCAGTGTATGTTTGAAGCTTCGACCTCAAAATTTTGGTACTGCGCACAAACATCGCACACATCCATTCAAATATCTCGTGCATCCATTCGGACAACTTCATCTTTTTTTAGAACGCATAATTCCTCTTCTATTCCTGCTCCTTTTGTTTGAAAGCCTTGAATTAATGTTCACTAATTTCGGCAGATGTCTATAAACTCATTACATGCTCGAAAGCATACATGCATGTGGGTTTATCTGATGGGAAAAGCATCCCAAGTGGGAGTAGCGGACCTTAGAAACTTCAACTTCAAAATTTGGGCAGAGCGCCGAAATATCCTGCGTATCCATTCAAACATCCAGTCCCAAAAATTATTTTATTGCACAAATTTAGCCTGGAAGCTTGAAAGGGCGTTATACATTGTGTGAAAAAAGGGGCGGTGGCATTTTGAGCCATCATCTTTGTAGTTGCTTCACAACAAAACACATTGTTCTTACTTGCAAATTCAAAAACAAACTTCAAATTTGGAACTAGACATATTGGTTGATTTGCAAAGATGCACCAATCTACCAAAGACAAACACGTCATCATAAACTGTTTCCATGACCTTGGTCACCTTTTTTTGGACGATGGTCATTTTCTTCAAAGCCTTAAATTGTTTTAAAATGTCAGCAAATGCCTAGAAACTCGTTTAATTGCTGGGAAGCAACTCTCCCTAGCGTATGGGTCTAGACGGTGGCAGCGCGTCTTAAAGGCCCCACGTCGGAGTAGCGTATGCTTGAAGGTTCAACCTCAAAATTTTGGTATAACGCCCAAACATCGCAACCATCCATTAAAATATCCCACACATCCATTCAAACATGCTTCACCTCTTTCTAGAATGCAAAATTTCTCTTCTATCCCTGCTCTAGAAACAAGAGTCTGAGGGAGCACTGCAATAACAAAGGGATATAGGTGGTAAATTTGCATTCTTCCAAGTGCATCACCCCATGGATGTTTCCCAGCCCTTCTTTAATATTTACTTTACTGCCCGCTTCGACCTACACTGACTTTTTAGACCCACTATGCAAGTGACCCACATGTCAGTGAGCCAGAATTACGGGAAGTAGAGATTCCCATCGCTTGTTCAAAATTCGAACATTTTTTGCTAAACCGATATAAAATCGTTAAAATCATCCAACTTGACTCGAAAGCTTGAAAATTTATGGAACTTGGGCATTATCTGTCAAAAAATTCACTACAAGAAAAGTTTCCTTCCGCAACGAATTGGCCCGACGGTCGTCGTAGAAGGCGCGTCTTCCGTGACAAAAATTTTCGCTCGACCGTGGCCGATGGAAAACTTTTTTTTCCGGTTTCACGACCCTCTACTACGACAGATCTGCTAAAAACGTGGAGGAAGCTCGGCTGCCGCGTGGCAGAAGCAAGATTTTTGTTTCCTCTCGCGATGTTGACTCACCGAAGTCTTTTGTGGCGTGTGGGTCCCGGTCATCAGTGTCTCTACCGGACCATACTTTTCAGTCGCGCCTCCTTGATTTGAACTCGATAAGGTAGCTCGAGGCGTCTGCCGTTTAGTCAGGCTGCTAGGTCCCACATGTCAGCCTCTCATTGGAAGGATCGTGTGTATGATGGAATTTTTTTCCTTCGCTCGTGCTACCCTGTTCCAAAGTTGATAGCGCTGCTCGAAGCATTTACCGTCTAATCAACCTCCTGGGACCCACATGTCATCCTCTCATTAGAAGAAACGTGTGTATGATGGAATTTTTTCCTTCGCTGGCACTACCCCGTTTCGAGTTGATAGCGCTGCTCGACGCATCTACCGTTTAACCAACCTCCTAAGCCCCACATGTCATCCTCTCATTAGAAGAATTGTGTGTATGATGGATTTTTTTCTTCACTCGCGCTACCCTGTTTCGAACTTGATAGCGCTGTTTGATGCATATACCGTTTAATCACGATGCTAGGCCCCACATGTCATCCTCTCATTAGAAGAAACGTGTGTATGATGAATTTTTTTCCTTCGGTGGCGCTACCCCATTCTGAGTTGATAGCGCTGCTCGACGCATCTACCGTTTAACCAATCTCCTGAGCCCCACATGTCATCCTCTCATTAGAAGAAACGTGTGTATGATGAATTTTTTTTCCTTCGCTCATGCTACCCTGTTCCAAACTTGATAGCGTTGTTCGATGCATCTACCGTTTAATCACGCTGCTGGGCCCCACATGTCATCCTCTCATTAGAAGAAACATGTCTATGATTGATTTTTTACCCTCTGTCGTGCCTTCGTGTTCCGAACTTAATAGCTTTGCTCGCTGCATCAGCTGTTTATTTAGGATGGTGGGTCCCTTATGTCAGCCTCACATTAGAAGAATTGTGGGTATGATGGAATTTTCTTCTTCTCTAGCACTACCCTGTTCCAAACTAGATAGCGTTGCTCGACGAATCTGCCATTTGCTCATGCTGCTGGGTCCTCCATTTTAGCCTCTGATTAAAAGAAACGTGTACATGCTGAACTTCTTTCTCGCTCGTGCCTCCTTGTTTCGAACTAGTTACGTTGCTCGATGCAACATTTGTATAAGGTAGCGCTGCTGGGTCCCACATATCAGCCTCTCTGTAAATGAAACGTGCGTATGATGTACTTTTTTTTGGCCATGTCCACTGTTTTGACCTTGGCAACTTGCTGGGTCCCAGATGTCAACCACCTCTATGCAGAAAACGTGTCTATGTTGGGTCCCAGCTGATAACCTCTATTTGAAAGGAACGTGTGTATGTTGGACTGTTTTTTCGGGTCCTAGATGTCAGCCTCAGAGTACAAAAAATGCTTAGAAAAGCCGAATTAAAAAGATTCTAGGCTAACTCGGGGCAGATGCCCTATTCGTCATGGCTTATATTTCATGGGCTCACTATTAAATTGAATAGACTATGGTCGGTGGCCACAAGACCACGAAAATGCCGAATTAAAAGGTATTGGGCATAGGCTAATTTCATGGGCTATGCTTGGGCCTGCTGGGGTCCGACATGTCAGTTCTCTGTAAGTGCAACGTGTGTATGATGGACTTTTTTGGCCGCGACCGCTGTTTTCACCATGGCAGTCATGTATGGTCTTACTGCTAGGGCCCTTATGTCAGCCTCTCTGGCATGTTCTGGCTTGTGGGCCCCCGATGCAGCCTTGTATGTTTTGTCTGGTGGGTCCCCGATGCGAGCCTCTCTATACAAGTATTTAAACTTTTTTTGAACCCATCCTCAAAACAAACTCTAGGGACGCTGCATGCTGGTGAGTTAGTGATGCCGGCCTCTCCGTAATGCGATATTGCTAGAAGAGAAAAATCTAAACCCAAGATACACACACACAAAGGCGATTCGAACAAAATACCTTCAGATCAAATAAACGTAAACTGAGTGCCAAATACAACAAAGATATTTATAGAAAAAGTATCATTAAACTTTTATTAGTACTACAACTTCTGTATTAGTCTTCTTAAAATATTTTGTGTGTCTATGTTTATCTCTTTTAAAATATAATAGGGCAGCACTCCTGGCATCTCAATTTATAAAATGCCACATAATGGGGTATTTTCTTAAAAACATGGGCATGCAGAGTTTTTTTATTATGAGAGGTCGGGTGTGGGGGGGGGGGGGGGGGAATGCCCAAAATGCCGAATTAAAAAGAGTTTGGCTATTGCTCTACGTGGGTTATATTCCATAGGCTATGCTCCATGGGCTTCATTCTCAAATTTCACTACCCTGTGCTCAGCAGTCCGCTGACCCGTGAAAGGCCAAACTAATATGTTCTCGGCTATGCTCCATGGGCTCCTTTCTAAAATTTCAGCTGGCCTGTGGTCAGCAGTACCTGACCCCGAAAAGACTGAATTAAAATGTTCTGGGCTAAAGAGGGGCCTTATGAGCTACTCCACTCCCTCCGATCCAAATTAATGTTCTCGGATTTGGCTAGATTCGGACGTGCCTAGCACTAAAACATGACTAGATATGTCAGAATCTAGACAAATGTGAGGACATTAATTTGGATCGGAGGGAGTACTAGATTTCTTCTCCTGGTTAATAAAAATTGCATTGTGATGTGCTTCGCCGGATTCGAAACAAAGACCTTAGTGAGGGCGGGGAAAATCGATAATTCTTTTTGGTAGATATTCATGTCAAAATTCAGCAGTACAGAATAAGGTCGAAAAATTATCAACAGATTCGAAGTTAATATTCGGGAGCACCTGACCAATTCAGCAGCATTTCAAAAGTCACCAATGCAAAAATACAAACAATGAAATACAATACCAGTACATCAGTATTAGTTGCACAAATGCTTTAGTAATAGCAATGCCAGAACATTTGAGAGATTCAATAGCTTTCCTGCTTGAAATTCTATAGCAGTATAGAGAGAATCAGTTCTTGTTCCAGCTAAAAATAACTTGGCCAACGATCAGTTTGGCCTGTTCTCTGAATAGACTCAATCATTAGAGCAAGCAAAACTGACGATCAAGTCTGCTTCTGTGTGAGTACCTCCTCCTTACGTCAATGCCTCTGTGACCGCCCATAGTAACCCAAAATGCCCGAGTCATCCAGATGATTGTAACAATGCTAAGTTTCAAAAGAAAAGCAAGACAATCTGATGCACTTCACCTAACCAAGTACCAGTACATCACAGTTTGTTCTATAAAATATTGTACTAATAGTAACGATAGAACATTTGTTGGGGGGATACCCCTGGGTAGGGTCACGCCGGGGTATAAAGGCCTAGTTAGCCGAGGTACGACAAGGTCAAAGCATGTGCTGGCCGAGTCACCTCAAGGCAGGCCGGATCACGGAGTAACCCGGACCAGGGGACGTCCACCTAACTTGGTCTCAACCGACTTAAGCCATATGTCGGTAAGATGTGTATAACTTGTATGCAGGAACAAGTGTGGCTGGATCAACTATGTAGGATCCGGGTTATATCAAGCTTGTAAGAGAAGGAAGGTATCTCGCTAGTCAAAGGTGACAACTGTACGCAGAGTGTGAGCGAAGCGGACAGGGGCCGGATCACCGAGGCGTGGCCGGCAAAGGTGACGAAGCCAATGTCGGGTGACCCAGGCGCCGCAGAGGCTCACGTAGCCTCTACATGGATGACGCTGGGGAAAAGTGACCCGGTCGGCTTACTATTTTGGGAGGAGGCAGGAATATGCCTCCACGTATGCCCTAAGTGGAGACATAGCCACCCCTATATAAGGAGGGCTAGGACCTCTGTAGAAAGGGTTGAACTCTGAGAGGTTGATTTCTGGTTTGGTCTGGACTAGATTGGTCTCTAGTGTGTGGCGATTTACTAGTGAGTTCTTGAGGGCTAGCTAGGGGCGAGAGTTCCTTCTTCCTCCTCTCTCCAATACAGCTCAAGGAGCACTTGTAATCTGTGAAGGTGAATCAAATACAAAGCTTCCGTGTGTGGAATCACCACACTATCCCTCCATGGATTCCCCTAGTGCATTTAGTCCCCACATTTAGCCTATACATGGCATATGCCATGACACCACCACGACAGTTAGCCCACCGTGGGGCTAGCGGCGCTAGCAGGGGTGAAGATCCGGACGGGAAACCTCATCGGCACCGGGCTCGTTCAGCGCTTTGGAGCGCTGGACTTTATCAGCAACAACGCTGGCTGCTTCGGCACGCGTTCTTTTCCGCGCAACGGCCTCTTCGTCAAGCTCGGCGCGCACAAGGTCTATGTTGCTGTCGATGTGTCGTGCGTTCATCCGCGGCACGTCGTCGAAGGAGGCGAACCACCCCTTAGCGTGGTTCACGGGGCGCGTATCACTCGCTCCCCGGACCGTGCAGAGGTGATGATGACTGCGCTAGGTGCAGGCGCAAGCAAGGATCCGGCACCAGATCCGGAGGTAACGCCCAAGGCACCGAGGAAAAGTAGAGGACCTCCCCTAGAGAGGCCTGAGAATGTGCTGCATCAGGCAATGGATAGCTTGGCAAACCCAGTAGCAGCAGCAATAGATCCGGCTCAGGCACAGGCCGAGCTAGAGGAAACTAGGGGGTTGAAACTAGGCCGAGCTAGATGAAAATACTAGAGGGTGCGAAAAAGATAGCTGCGGCTCAGCAGTCGTTGAACATGACACTGCGTGAGTACGCTAAAGCAAATAAGGTTGATGCTGTAAAAGTGAAAGGGAGAAATCTCATGAGTGAGATGAACAGAGAGGGTGATACAAGGATCGAGGAATCAGAGAACTGTTTGTCCGTGGGGCTGCCGAGGTATAGTACCTCGGCAAAGAACCTTAGAGCAGCGGATGCAGCTGCGTCCGAATTAGAGGGTTTGACAGGTGAAGCCCGTCAAAGACAGCAGGAAAGAGTCAATGAGTTGGTTTGGATCGCGAACAGGCAAAACGAGGAGTTGCTCAGGCGCAGCTGCGTCCAAATTAGAGGGTTTGACGGGTGAAGCCCGTCAAAGACAGCAGGAAAGAGTCAATGAGTTGGTTTGGATCGCGAACAGGCAAAACGAGGAGTTGCTCAGGGCTAACCCGGAGAGAGCTGGAGCCTCCAAGATCGTTCATTTGGCGGTGGGTAACCCGGAAAAATCCGCTGGAGCTGCATCGTCTCCTCATGGTGGTCCTAGGAGAGAAGAGGTACTTCGGCCAGGAGAAATAAACAGATAGTCCCATATGACCCGGCAAGGGCAGGGAAAGGAAAAGAAGTGCAAAGAAATGAAGATCGAAGGAGTGTGAGCCGAGGTGAAGCTGGTCGAGGTAACCACAACCAAGGCAACACCGGTCAAGGGAATGCTGTAAACGGCAATGCCAGACAACGTAATTCGGTAGTTGAAGGTCAACCGCAGCAGCAGAATATACCACGGCAAGAGCGCAACGCCGGCCAAGGTATGCAACAGAGGGCAGCTCCACAGGAGCAAGGTAGGTACAATGATGGTGATTCGGAGATGGTGAACGCTGGCTATCCTAGATCGGACTATCACGTGATAGGGTCAAGATTGGGAGGCAGAAACTTGATGCCTGATGACGCCAGGTTAAAACTGGATCGACTGTATAGGTCGGAGCAAATTGAGTGTCAAGGTCCTCCGGGTCCAGCTTGTTTTGGGCCCCGGATCATGAAGGAACCTCCGGTACCTAACTTCCAGTTACCTAGAGGCACAAAGACGTATGACGACAGCACTGAGCCGGAGGATTGGTTGATTAACTATGCAACTGCAGTAAAAATCGCCACAGGCAACTTGAGGTGGGCTGTGAGATAGGTACCCTAGATGTTGGAGGGCCAGCAAGGGTATGGCTAAACAACTTGCAACCCGGAAGTATTAACTGTTGGATCGATTTTGAGGAGATGTTTGTTAGCAATTTCTCAAGTACGTATCAGAGGCCCAACATGCCACAAACCCTAGCAATGTGCAGGCAAAGACCAAATGAGACAGACCGAGAGTTCTTAACCCGTTGGTGCAACGTGCGAAACTCGTGTGAGGGTGTGATTGAGTCACATGCCATAGCCTGGTTTGCGCAAGGATGCAGATATGCAAGCATGCTACGGCAAAGGTTGCAAAGGGATATGCCAACCACCTTGGCAGAAACGATCCGGATTGCTGATTCATATGCTTTAGGTGATCCGACGCAACCTAGGCTCACCTCAAACGAGTCAAGCGAGGAATGTTATCAGCGAGATGGGGCCGGGTCATCCCGAAGAAATGAATACCGAGGTAAAAGAAGGGATGACCGACCGGATTATCGCTACAGTTCGCAACAAGTTGCAGCTGTGAATCAGGATCAACCCAGAGCAGGAGGCAGCCAACGTCAGAAAACTGGAGGACAACAATGGACGCCAAGGAATGATGGGAAGAAAACTTGGACGCCAGAGTAGAAAAACCAGTGGCAAGAGAAGAAGGACCGTCCGAGGTACACCTATGAGGCAATGCTGGATCAGCCGTGTAAGTTTCACACGCGTAATCCAAGTAACCTAGCGGGTCACACAACCAGACAGTGTGAGTGGATGCGAAAGATAGAACAAAGTGGCTCGGGGAATGCTCAGACACCTCGGAATGATCAACCTCGGCAGCAATTGCTCTCCGGAGCGAACACGCAATAGTTAATGTTGCCTCCCCCTCCGCCGAGGTATGACAACCATGAGAGAAGGGATGCAGTGCATCAGGTGGAGAACCAAGACCAACATGATCAGAGGTACCCCGGAAACGAGGGGAGAAATGAGTACCGAGAGCACCATCAGAGTTACTGTGTGTTCACTACGGAAGAGACAGACAGAAAGAGCTTGCAGCGCAGACATATGGAAGTCAATGCAGTAATGCCTGCAGTGATGAGGTATATGCCTTGGTCAGACCAGGAAATTACCTGGAGCATCAAAGATCATCCCAAGCTTATGCCAAGTCCTGGTTCGTACGCGCTAGTGCTGGATCCAACATTCATTGGGCCTAACATCAACGTGAGATTCTCCAAGGTGCTGATTGATAATGGTAGTAGCATCAACATGATGTATGTGGACACGATGCGAAAATTGGGTATCTCGGAAAACATGCTTCAAGCTACAAGGACAACTTTCCATGGCATTGTGCCAGACATTTCTTGTGAGCCCATAGGCAAGGTCCGGGTTGACGTTTTGTTCGGCACAAGAGATAACTGCCGAACTGAGAATTTGGAGTTTGAAGTGGTGAACTTAGAAAGTGCGTATCACGCGTTACTCGGTAGACCAGCTCTAAACAAGTTTATGGCAAGTTGTCACATCAGTTACTTGAAGATGAAGCTGCCCGAGCCAAATGGTGTAATTACCATAGCTGGGGATTTCCGACGTTCAATTGAGTGTGCATCTGCCGGATCTAACCTGGCCGAGTCACTCGTGATTGCGCAAGAAAAAAGAAAGATCCAAGAAGTAACGGCATTGGCTCAGTCTGTGCAGCAGTATATGCCGGTGCTGAGTAACCCGCATGGTAGTGTATCATTCCAAGCGACAAAATATACCAAGAAGGTGCCTGTTGATGATATGTTCCCTGAGCGTACCGTAACGATTGGTGCCGGGTTAAATGACAAATAGGAAAGCGAGCCGTCAACTTCCTCCGTGAGAATCGGGATATTTTTGCTTGGCCACGCAGGATTTGCAAGGTGTTCCGAGGGAGTTGGCCGAGCACTCTTTGAATGTCAGACCTGGAGCAAAGCCGGTGAAGCAACCCCTCCGCCGCTTCGCCGAAGATAGGAGAAAAGTCATAGGAGATGAGATAGCTCGGTTGTTGGTAGCTGGATTTATCATGGAAGTGCTTTACCCGGATTGGCTATCTAATCTGGTGCTCGTGGAGAAGAAGAAAGATGATCCGAACGTGGCAGTGGTTTGGCGTATGTGTATTGATTACACGAACCTGAATAAGGCGTGTCCAAAAGATCCATTCCCACTGCCAAGGATAGACCAAGTCATAGATTCCACTGCTGGGTGTGAGTTGTTGTCGTTCATTGATGCATATTCTGGTTTCCACCAGATACATCTGAACCCAAATGATCAAATAAAGACTGCGTTTATCACCCCGTATGGGGCTTATTGCTATCGCACCATGCCTTTTGGTTTACGTAATGCAGGGGCAACGTACCAGAGATGTATGCAAAAATGTTTGCATGACCAAATTGGTAAAAATGTGTAGGTGTATGTGGATGATGTTGTGATAAAGACCAACGAAAGCAAAACGCTCCTTGACGATATCAGGCAGACGTTCGCGAACCTAAGAAGGTTCCAGATGAAGCTTAACCCGGAGAAATGTACCTTTGGTGTCCCGGTTGGAAAATTACTCGGATTCCTCGTCTCCAGCCGAGGTATTGAGGTCAATCCAACTAAAATCCGGGCCATAGAGCGGATGGAACTGCCGAAGTGTCTCAACGATGTTCAGAAGTTCACTGGTTGCTTGGCATCGTTGAGTCGGTTGGGAGAAAAGGCACTGCCTCTCTATCAACTCATAACAAAGTCGGATAAGTTCATTTGGACACCGCAGGCCAATGAAGCCTTTATCCAACTAAAGAAGATGTTAGCCACTGCACCGGTGTTAGCCTCTCCACTATCAAAGGAGCCAATGTTGCTCTATATAGCCGCAACCAACCGAGTTGTAAGTGCAGTAATTGTGGTAGAGCGCGACGAAGAGGGTAAGTCAGTGCAAAGGCTAGTGTATTATCTGAGCGAGGTATTATCAGCCTCAAAGCAGAACTATCCTCACTATCAAAAAGTGGCATATGGTGTGTATATGGCAGCTAAGAAGCTAAAGCACTATTTTGAGGAACACCCAATCAAGGTAATATGTGAAGCTCCCATATCCGAGATAATGAGCAACAAGGACGCAAGTGGCAGGATTGCAAAGTGGGCAATTGAACTAGCACCTTATGCGCCACAATATGACATAAGAGAGGCAATTAAATCTCAGGCTGTGGCGGACTTTTTTGTGGATTGGGCCGAGGTGCAATATGAGCCACCATTACTAGATCCGAACTACTGGAAAATGCACTTTTACGGGTCAAAAACAAAAACCGGGTTAGGTGCCGGAGTTGTGCTTACCTCGCCCAAGAAGGACCAGCTGAAATATGTGCTGCAGATCCACTTCACTGCATCAAACAATGTAGCAGAATACGAGACACTTATACATGGGCTCAAGGTGGCAAAGGAGGTTGGAATACGCCGGATCCAATGCTTCGGCGACTCGGATCTCGTAGTCCAGCAGGTCTCCGGGCAATGGGATGCTTTGGACGCAAACATTGCATTATACAGATTTCATGTGCAGAAGATATCTGGTTACTTTGAGGGATGCGAATTTCACCATATACCTCGGGTGGAAAATGAGGCTGCCGACGTATTGTCGAAGCTCGGTTTAACCCGACAAGCAATCCCACCATGCGTAGCATTGGAGCACCTCAGAAAACCATCCATCAGGCCATTCCCGGAGTCCGACTCAATTTTTATCCTGGCAAATCCAGAATCAGAGGCTGTGCCATGGACATTGATGTAGGGAGTGGTTCGCGAAACCCAGGGACTGCTTTGGCAAACCTGGGGACTGCCACGACAAACCCGGGGACTGCACAGCATGACCCGGTAGAAGTTATGCCGGTGGATCTAATGGAAATTGATGAGTATGTGTTCCTAGTAAGAGCTGTGCCAGCTTGGGCATTGCCAATATTCCAATTCCTAAAGGATGGAACCTTACCCACTAAGGAGGTACTTTCCAGGCAAACTCAGAGGAGAGCAAAAGCATACACGATCATCAATTTCGAACTATACAAAAGGAGTGTGACCAATATCCTCCAGTGATGTGTTGACCCGGAGGAAGGACTCGACATCCTTTGAGATATACATCAAGGGGAATGTGGGCATCATGCCTCATCTAGAGCCTTGGTAGCAAAAGCTTTCCGCCATGGGTTTTACTGGCCAAGTGCCTTAGAACAAGCAGAAGATCTGGTGAGAAAATGCAATGGCTGTCAGAGATATGCGACAAAAACACATATGCCAATGTCGGAGCTCAAGACCATACCAATTACATGGCCATTGCCGTATGGTGCTTGGATATGGTTGGCCCGTTTAAACCAGCAAGAGGGAATATGACTCACATTTTGGTCATGGTGGATAAATTTACAAAGTGGATTGAAGTAAAGCCAATAAGAAAATATGATGGAGCCACTGCCGTAACTTTCCTCAAAGACATCATCTTGAGATACGGTTATCCTCACAGTATCATAACAGATAATGACACAAATTTTGCTGAGGGAGCATTTGCGCGTTTTTGCCGAGATAAGAAGATCCGGCTGGACGTTGCCTCGGTAGCCCACCCCGCATCGAACAGACAAGTGGAAAGATTCAACAGATTAGTATTATCCGGGATAAAACCCTGGCTCATTGAGCCGCTGCAAAGGTTAGCGGGGTGCTGGATAGAAGAACTACCAGCGGTACTGTGGAGTTTAAGAACAACTCCGAATCGATCAATAGGCTATACGCCATTCTTTCTGGTATATGGGGCAGAAGCTGTATTACCAGCCGACATAGAGCATGAGTCGCCTAGAGTCACCCAATACACAAAAGCCGAAGTGCAAGAGGCCCGGCAAAATGATGTTTATATGCTGGAAGAAGCGAGAGAATTGGCATTGTCCAGATCCGCCATATATCAGCAAAATCTCCGACGCTATCATAGCCGGAAAGTAAGCCCCCGAGTTTTCCGGGAAGGTGACGTGGTACTCCGATTGGTACAACGTACTGTTAGCATGCATAAATTATCCCCCCATGGGAAGGGCCATTCACTGTGAGCAAAGCATTGCACAATGATTCTTATTATCTTATCGATGCAAAACCACAGGAGAAGAACAAGGCGGACAGGTCCGGCGAGGAATCCAAACGTCCATGAAATGTAGCTCTACTTCGTCCTTTCTACACTTAGCAGAGAAGTGTTTGTATCCGAGTCTCTTATATGTCGGTATGTATACCGGCAATAAGCTTATCAATGAAATCTTGGCACCTTGAGGCAGTAACTCGGGGACTGCCTTAGTAATTTTAGTTATCTTCTGTATTTATTATTTATACGTCGGCTGGCGTAAGTTGCTTCTACTTAGGTCGGATTAGTAATGTGTGAGCACCAAGAGCCTAACTCTTTGACTTGCTGCTATCCAACAAGATTTGGCTTCATGGCAAGCAAGAGAACAAGTTTGGAATTGCGTAGCACATGAAAAACGACCAAGGGAAAAAACTTAATCGAGCCGACGTTTGTTTTTCGGACTAACATTGCGTGTACTTTAAATTTATCATGCTGAATTATTTTGAGCTAAACCTAAAGTTTCCAAGTACTGTTAAATCAATTTTTGAAGCTCGGACTCGTAAGTCATAAAACCGAACCAAGGTGGACACGAGCCGAGCCAAAAAATTGGAGGAACAAGAAAATTTGACAAGCTAATGTGCTTAGTAGCAAAATATCACTAATGTGCTTAATACAATTGCACCCGGCATACCGGGGATCTGATAAACTTTAAAGTTTTTTTCGCTCAAGGAGCAGCAGGAGGAGGAAGTTCGGCGCCATCTTCGCTGCCTTCGACGTCCGAGGCATCATCCTCTTCGTCCTCATCCGAGCCATCTTCAACGTTTTCAACGTTTTCGACATCGGCGACATCTAGGAAGCTTGGTCCCTCGTTCCATTCATGAATGGGGGCATATTCAATGAGGCTATGGGCGCAAGCCTTGCACCGAGCAATCCACTCCGGGTCGCTGGACCATTTGGATCCGGTGCGCATGCGCGCTAGGAGGTTGAGGTCGATCTTCTCGTACCATGTGAGCACATAGTGGAGAACGGTCTCAGCTCCGACGCGTCCAGCAGATTCTCTCCAGAGATCAAGCTGAGTCTCGCATTCCATAAGCCGGGAAAAAAGAACAGCCAGGTTCTCCGGAGTATCCTCCTCAGGCCAAAAGGCGTTGAAGATCCGGACTACCACGTCCAAGATATCCTTGTCGTAGTTCCTCACGACTTCGACTCGGGCGGACAAACTAACTATCAAGTTCTCGAGATCGAGAGGATTGGAGCCAGGACCAGATGTAGTACCCCTCTGCTGGCAGAACTTGGTGACGGCATTGGATCCAATGACATCGCTCTCTGGGAATTTGCCTGGGAAGATAAAACAAGTGGGGTAAGTAAAGGAAACAGACCCGGAAAGATCAACGTCGGTTGAAGGAAAAGAACTTACTAGAGATATGGCTGTGAACCCGAGACAGCTCCTTGATGCAGTTGTCGCGCCTCTCCCGGAGTTGCACAAGTTCAGCATTCGCCGACTCAAGCTTGATGTCGGCCTCCTTGAGTAATTCCTGGTCCTTGGAAATCTGGAGGTTGAGGCGCTCGCGCTCTTCAGTAAAGTCCTGGCCGGCTTTCTGGAGTTCGGTTTGGTCCTCTGCTTTCAATTTCTTCATATCTGCCTTAAGCTTGGCAATCTCATCATCTTTGGCTCGGAGAAGGGCAAGCTCATCATCTTTCTTTTTGAGCTCGACCTGATGCTGTCCTGCTTGTTCGAGAAAATACAGCATCATATCAGGCACGGGTACACTATCTTCAAGAGATGCTGAAATAGTTTGTTGACCCGGCAAGCCGAGGTATGAATGTTTGCCGAGCCAAGGAGGAAAGGAGATGGAAAGCATAACAAGGTTGAGCAAAAATAACTTACCCTTAATTTGATCCAAAATTTTCCTCATGATCGCGTTCTCAGCCTCCACCCCAGCTGCGAAAACCGAAGGATTGGTTAGTTCGGCAGAAGAAGATGAATGAAAGTGGAAAAATGCCAAGGAAGAAACTTACCCCTTTTCTCGTGTTCAGCAAGAAGTGCATTATGTTTTGCCCGCAGCATCTTGTGAGTATCAAGGAGATGCTGAAACTCAGCGCTCCGGCGGTTGGTGGTCACCTGAAAGAGCAAAGGTGGACAGCTTAGGCTTGTGCATATTCGAAGTGTACGAAATCCGGGCCAAGTGGAACTTAACCCGGCTCTAGGTGTGTGCATATTCGAAGTGTACAAAATCCGGGCCAAGTGGAACTTAACCCGGCTCTAGGTGTGTGCATATTCGAAGTCTACAAAATCCGGGTCAAGTGGAACTTAACCCGGCTCTAGGTGTGTGCATATTCGAAGTGTACAAAATCCGGGCCAAGTGGAACTTAACCCGGCTCTAGGTGTGTGCATATTCGAAGTGTACAAAATCCGTTCCAAGTGGAACTTAACCCGGTTCTAGGTGTGTGCATATTCGAAGTGTACAAAATCCGGGCCAAGTGGGACTTAACCCGGCTCTAGGTGTGTGCATATTCGAAGTGTACAAAATCCGGGCCAAGTGAAACTTAACCCGGCTATAGGTGTGTGCATATTCGAAGTGTACAAAATCCGGGCCAAGTGGAACTTAACCCGGCTTTAGGTGTGTGCATATTGAAGTTATCAAGGAGCTACGTTAGTTCTCTAAGGAGCATCCGACCGAGTAACAAGTTACTCCGCCGGAGGCTCGGGGACTAATAGCTATATCAATTATATCTACAACTTGTTAAAAGAAAAGATGAAGTAACGTATCAATTATATCTACATCTTGTTAACGTAAAATGTACTCCCATCGACCATGTAAAATTCTAACCTAAAAGTAAGTGGTGAAATTTAAACAAATTATAGCTTATAGTTGTAAGCGACTATGAACATTCTTTGATTTCAAGCCAAACAACCACAAGGTCGAGGCTATATCTCTACATCATACTTTATTCTGATGATCGAGTATCCAAGAAATTGCATGACGATAGATTTGGCCATATTGTGAAAACAATCAAAGAGAAAGTAGTACAAAGAGTATGGCTTGATCAACTGCTCTCTCGAGAAGGAGCCAAACCCGATTGTTTTCTTTGCTCAATTTTAGGGTCCTTTGTGCTAAATGTATGGACCTCGATATAATTTCCCCCTATTTTAGGTCTTTGATGTAGAATGTACTCCCACAGATTGTGCAAAATGCTAACCTAAAAGTAAGTGATGAAATTTCAACGAATTTAAGCATAGTTGTCAACAAGTATGAGAAAATCTTGGATTTTCAACCCAAACGACGATGAGGTCAAGGCCATATCTCTACATCATACTTTATGTTGATGATCCCATATTCAAGAATTTGCATGGCGACAGATTTGGCCATATTTTGAAAACAATTGAAGAGGAAGTAGTATGAAGATTATGGCTCGACCAGCTGCTCTCTCGAGGAGCCGGACCCGACTATTTTCTTTGCTCAATTTTAGGGTCCTTTGTGCTAAATGTATGGACCTCGATGTAATTTTCCCTTTTTTAGGTCCTTTATGTAGAATGTACTTTATGCTTATGATCCCATATCCAAGAATTTGCATGTCGACAAATTTGGCCATCTTTTGAAAACAAGCGAAGATATCAAAAACAAAAAACAATCAATTTCATTTTTCCAAGTGATAAGAATTTATTTTCTAAAAAGCAAGTAAGAAGAATTTATTTTCTTTTTTCTGTTAAAAAAATAAAGAGCGAGAAGAGACTATATGGGCACAGAGAAGGCAACGAGAGAGCTGCGAAGAGGAGGATTTGAAGGCGGTGCGATGTCAGAGCAAAGCTCAGATGGGTTCCTAACACGATGTACATGGTAGAGTGAGTAGAGTAAATTTCAGGACCACGATATGTATGCACGCAAAATACAATGTGTTTTCTCTCTCCTTCACTCCCTCATCAGGCTAGTCATAGTGGGGGTGGGTACTAATAGTCCTACATATATTGCCAACAGTAAACATTTAGATGACATGGCATGCAATTAAATGATGAAAGAGAGCCTTGTGGTAACTAGCTATGTTAACATCACACATTTCAAGACAAAATGAGTCTACATTGCAATAAGCGAGGCTTTGCATGATACCGCACCTATATTGTTTTTCACTATGGAGGTAGTAACTTAGACTAGTAACATGCATATGTTACTACTAAGTTACTCCCCACTATGACCAGCCTCACCACCCCACATCTCGGCCGGTTGATCTCTCCCTCGTCCATTAAGTGGCGCTGCGCACGCGCGTCGATCGACAACCTGCCTTGTGTCGGCGGCTCCGTGTCTATGTCTGGCGTGTTCATCAGCTGCGTCGGTGGGAACCATTTTGGTCCTTGGCGGCAAAAAGTATTACTACTACAGTACTCCCTCCGTTTCAAAATATAAGATGTTTTAGCTTTGTGAAAGGAGTGTATCTAGACTTCTTTTAGTGTGTAGGTTCATCTAGATTTGGAGTGACTCTACATATTAAAAGGGATCTAGATACACTCCTTTCACAAAACTAAAACATCTTATATTTTGAAATGGAGGGAGTATAATAGAGCAGCAATTCAAACTTTCCCGGTTTCGAAATTTTCACTTCCTTCACAAACATCCAGGGGGAGGATATTCAAAAGATCGCCATTCACACTACTACTAGTACAAATACGAGTACTACTTAAGTGCTGGACAAGGGATTGGTTGATATGGCCAGCAAAAATACAAAAACGTCCCATCGCCCTGGATGCTCACCATTATGATCTGACCAGCCTACCTACTCCGCACTACTCCACCTCCGTACCCTAGAAAGAGGAAGCACCAAGCACAACCGCAGCAAGCTAGTTCGAAAGTGAGGAGCACTCCTTTTTTCTTCTTCTGTGAAGCAAGTAGTACTCAACGTTAGGACGTGTATCTGGTCAGAGTCAAATTTAATAAACTTTGACTAAATGTATGACATCAACTCAACGTTATTAGAATCAACATTAACTAAATTTTCATATTATTTGCATTTGTCATTAGAAAAGTCAGTATGTTTTTACATATAGTTGGTCGAACTTTATAAAAATTGACTTTGACCAAACCTAATATGCGTCCAAAATTGGGAAAGAGGAAGTAGTATGAAGAGTATGGCTCGATCAGCTGCTCTCTCGAGGAGTCGTACCCAACTGTTTTCAATTCCTTGTTTGGTTTTAGGGTCCTTTGTGCTAAATGTATGGATCTCGATGTAGTTTTCCCTTTTTTAGGTCCTTGTTGTAAAATGTAGTCCCACCATCCGTGTAAAATTCTAACGAATTTAAGCTTACTTATCAACGGGTATGAACACTCTTGGATTTAAAGCCAAACGACCAAGGTTAAGGCCATATCAACGTCATACTTTATGTTGATGGCCCCATACGAGCGAATGTGCATGCCAACAGATTGGGCCATATATTTTGAAAACAATCAAAGAGGAAGTAGTACGAAGAGTTTGGCTCAGATCAGTTGATTTCTCGAGAAGGAGCCGAACCAGAATGTTTTCCTTTTATGGTCCTTTGGGCTAAATGTATGGAACCCAATGTAAATTTCCCTTTTTAGGTCTTCGATGTAAAATATGATCCCACTGCGACCGTGTAAAATGCTAACCTAAAATTAAGTGGTGAAATTTAAACGAATTTAAGCTTAGATGTCAATGAGTAGGAACTTTCTTGGATTTCAAGCCGAACGACCAGATGGTCAAGGCCATATCTCTACATCATACTTTATGCTGATGATCCCATATCCAAGAATTTGCATGGCGACAAATTTGGCCATATTTGTAAAACAGTCGAAGAGGTGGTAGTATAAAATATATGGCTCGATCAGCTGCTCTCTCGAGAAGGAGCCGAAGCCGACTATTTTCTTTGCTCAATTTTAGGGTCATTTGTGCTAAAAGTATGGATCTCAATGTAATTTTCCCTTTTTAGGTACTTGATGTAAAATGTACTCCCACCGCCCATGTAAAATTCTAACCTAAAAGTAAGTGGTGAAATTGAAACGAATTTAAGCATAGTTGTGGACGAGTACGAAAAATTCTTGGATTTCAAGACGAACGACCAAGGTCAATGTCATATCAACATCATACTTTATGCTGATGAGCCCATATCAGAGAATTTGCATGGCAACAGATTTGTCCATATTATTTTGAAAACAATTAAAGAGAAAGTAGTATGAAGAGTTTGGTTCAGATCAGCTAATAATCTCTTGAGAAGGAGCCGAACCAATGCAACAAAAGGTTTTCCTTTTAGGGTCCTTTGTGCTAAATGTATGGACATCGACGTAATTTCCCCCTTTTTAGGTCCTTGATGTAATATATGCTCCCACCGGCCGTGTAAAATGGTAACCTAAAAGTAAGTGGTGAAATTTGAATGAATTTAAGCTTAGTTGTCAACGAGTATGAACTTTCTTAGATTTCAAGCCGAACGACCACAAGGTCAAGGCCATATCTCTACATCATACTTTATGTTGATGATCCTATATCAAAGAATTTGCATGGCGACAAATTTAGCCATATTTTGAAAAAAATCGAAGAGGAAGTAGTATGAAGAGTATGGCTCGATCAGCTACTCTCGTGAGAAGGAGCTGAACCCGACTATTTTCCTTACTTGATTTTAGGGTCCTTTGGGATAAAGGTATGGACCTCGATGTAATTTACCCCCTTTTTAGGTCTAAAAGTGTAAGTGGTGAAATTTATAGGATTATTTTAAGCTTACTTTTCAACGAGTATGAACATTCTTGGATTTCAAGCCGAACGACCATGGTCGTCATGGTCATATCAACATCATACTTTATGCTCATGATCCCATGTTAGAGAATGTGCATGGCAACTGATTTGGCCATGTTTTGGAAACAATCAAAGAGGAAGTAGTATTAAGAGTTTGGCTCAGATCAGCTGATCTCTCGAGAAGGAGTCAAACCAGAATTTTTTCCTTTTAGGGTCCGTTATGCTAAATGTATGGATCTCGATGTAATTTTTGCTTTTTTGAGGTTCCTGATGTAAAATGTACTCCGATCGACCATGTAAAGTTCTAACCTAAAAGTAAGTGGTGAAATTTAAACGAATTTAATCTTAGTTGTCAACGAGTATGAACCATTCTTCAATTTCAAGACGAACCACCAAGGTCAAGGCCATATCTACATCATACTTTATGCTTATGATCCCATATCCAAGAATTTTCATTGCGACAAATTTGGCCATATTTTGAAAACAATCGAAGATGAAGTAGTATGAAAATTATGGCTCGATGATCTACTCTTGTGAGGAGCCGGACCCGATTGTTTTCCTTGCTTAATTTTAGGGTCCTTTGTGCTAAATGTGTAGACCTCAATGTAACTTTCCCCCTTTTAGGTATAAAGTGTAAGTGGTGAAATTTAGACGATTTTAAGATTACTTGTTAACGAGTACCAACATTCTTGGATTTATCCGAATGACCAAGGTCATCAAGGCCATATCAACATCATACTTTATATGCTGATGATCCCATGTTAGAGAATTTGCATGGCAACAGATCTGGCCATGTTTTGAAAACAATCGAAGAGGAAGTAGTATCAAGAGTTTGGCTTAGATCAGCTGATCTCTCGAGAAGGAGCCGAACCAGATTTTTTTCCTTTTAGGGTCCTTTAAGCTAAATGTATGGGCCTCAATTTAATTTTTGCTTATTTGAGGTCCCTGATGTAAAATGTACTCCGATTGACCGTGTAAAGTTCTAACCTAAAAGTAATTGGTGAAATTTAAGCTTAGTTGTCAACGAGTACGAACCATTCTTGTATTTCAAGACGAACAACCAAGGTCAAGGACATATCTACATCATACTTTATGCTGATGATCCCATATTCAAGAATTTGCATATCGACCAATTTGGCCATATTTTGAAAACAATTCAAGATGAAGTAGTATGAAGAGTGTGGCTCGATTAGCTACTCTCTCGAGAAGGATCCGAACCCTACTATTTTGCTTTCTTAATATTAGGGTCCTTTTGTGCTAAATGTATGGACCTCGATGTAATTTTCCCCCTTTTTAGGTCCTTGTTGTAAAATATTCTCCCATCGACTGTGTATAATTCTAAACTAAAAGTAAGTGGTGAAATTTAAACGAATTTCAGCTTATAGTTATCAACGAGTATGAACATTCTTTGATTTCAAGCCAAATGACCACAAGGTAGAGGCTATATCTCTACATCATACTTTATTCTGATGATCGAATATCCAAGAAATTGCATGGCAATAGATTTGGCCATATTGTGAAAACAATCGAAGAGAAAGTAGTATGAAGAGTATGGCTCGATCAACTGCTCTCTTGAGAAGGAGCCGAACCCGATTGTTTTCTTTGCTCAATTTTAGGGTCTTTTGTGCTAAATGTATAAACCTTGATGTAATTTCCCCCTTTTTAGGTCTTTGATGTAGAATCTACTCCCAACGACCGTGTAAAATGCTAACCTAAAAGTAAGTGATGAAATTTCAACGAATTTAAGCATAGTTGTCAACAAGTATGAAAAAATCTTGGATTTTCAAGCCGAACGAGCACGAGGTCAAGGCCATATCTCTACATCATACTTTATGTTGAAGATCCCATATTCAAGAATTTGCATGGCGACAGATTTAACCATATTTTGAAAACAATCAAAGAGGAAGTAGTATGAAGAGTATGGCTCGACCAGCTGCTCTCTCCAGAAGGAGCCAAACCCGACTGTTTTCTTTGCTCAATTTTAGGATCCTTTGTGCTAAATGTATGGACCTCAATGTAATTTCCCCTTTTTTAGGTCCTTTATGTAGAATGTACTTTATGCTTATGATCCCATATCCAAGAATTTGCATGTCGATAAATTTGGCCATCTTTTGAAAACAAGCGAAGATATCAAAAAAAAATAACAATCAATTTCATTTTTCCAAGTGAGAGGAATTTATTTTTTGAAAAGCAAGTAAGAAGAATTTATTTCCGTTTTTCTGTTAAAAAATAAAGAGCTAAAAGAGACTATATGAGCATAGAGGAAGCATCGAGAGAGCTGCAAAGAGGAGGATTTGAAGGCGGTGCGATGTCAGAGCAAAGCTGGGATGGGTTTCTGACACGAGGTACAAGGTATAGTGAGTAGAGTGAATTTCAAGACTACGATATGTATGCACGCAAAATAAAATGTGTTTTCTCTCTCCTTCACTCCTCATCAGGCTAGTCATAGTGGGAGTAGCTTGGGTACTAATAGTGCTACATGTATTGCCAACAGTAAACATTTAGATGACATGGCATGCAATTAAATGATGAAAGAGAGCCTTGTGGTAACTAGCTATGTTAACATCACACATTTCAAGACAAAATGAGTCTACGTTGCAATAAGCGAGGCTTTGCATGATACCGCACCTATATTGTTTTCCACTATAGAGGTAGTAACTTAGACTAGTAACATATGCATGTTAGTACTAAGTTACTCCCCATTATGACAAGCCTCACCACCCCACACCCCACCCGGCTGATCTCTCACTCGTCCATAAAGTGGTGTTGCGCACGCGCGTCGTCTGACAACTTGCCTTGTGTCCGTGGCTCCGTGTCTGTGTCTGGCGTGTTCGTCAGCTGCGTCGGTGGGAACCATTTTGGTCCTTGGCGGCAAAAAGTATTACTACTACAGTACTCCCTCCGTTTCAAAATATAAGATGTTTAGCTTTGTGAAAGGAGTGTATCTAGACTTCTTTTAGTGTGTCGGTTTATCTAGATTTGAAGTGACTCTACACATTAAAAGGGATCTAGATACACTCCTTTCACAAAGCTAAAACATCTTATATTTTGAAACAGAGGGAGTACAATAGAGTAACAATTCAAGCTTTCCTAGTTTCGAAATTTTCACTTCCTTCACAAACATCTGGGGGGGAGGATATTCAAAAGATCGCCATTCGTAGTACTACTAGTAGCAGTACGAGTATGACTTAAGTGTTGGACAAGGGATTGGTTGATCTGGCCAACAAAAAAACAAAAATGTCCCATCGCATTGGATGCTCACCATTATGATCTGACCAGCCTACCTACTCCGCACTACTCCACCTCCGTACCCTAGGAAGAGGAAGCACCCAGCACACCCGCAGCAAGCTGGTTCGAAAGTGAGGAGCGCTCCTTTTTCTTTTCTTCCATGAAGCAAGTAGTACTCCCTCTTTCCCAAATTAGGACACGTATATGGTCAGAGTCAAATTTAATAAACTTTGACTAAATGTACGACATCAACTCAATGTTATTAGAATCATAATGAACTATATTTTCATATTATATGCATTTGTCATTAGAAAAGTCAGTATGTTTTTACATATAGTTGGTCGAACTTTATAAAGATTGACTTTGACCAAACCTAATATGCGTACAAAATTGGGAAAGAGAAAGCAATATGAAGAGTATGGCTCGATTAGCTGCTCTCTCGAGGAGTCGTACCCGCCTTTTTTCAATTCCTTGTTTGGTTTTAGGGTCCTTGGTGCTAAATGTAGGGACCTCGATGTAGTTTTTCCTTTTTTAGGTCCTTGTTGTAAAATGTAGTCCCACCATCCGTGTAAAATTCTAACCAATAAGTGTAAGTGGTGAAATTTAAACGAATTTAAACTTACTTCTCAACGGGTATGAACACTCTTGGATTTCAAGCCAAACGACCAAGGTCAAGGTCACATCAACATCATACTTTATGTTGATGGCTCCATACGAGAGAATTTACAAGCCAACTGATTGGGCCATATATTTTGAGAACAATCAAAGAGGAAGTAGTATGAAGAGTTTGGCTCAGATCAGCTGATGTCTTGAGAAGGAACCGAACCAGAAAGTTTTCCTTTGCGGTCCTTTGGGCTAAATGTATGGACCCAAATGCAAATTTCCCTTTTTTAGGTCTTTGATGTAAAATATGCTCCCACCGCGACCGTGTAAAATGCTAACCTAAAAGTAAGTGGTGAAATTTAAACGAATTTAAGCTTAGATGTCAACGAGTAGGAACTTTACTAGATTTCAAGCCGAACGACCACATGGTCAAGGCTATATCTCTACATCATACTTTATGCTGATGATCCCATATCGAAGAATTTTCATGGCGACAAATTTGGCCATATTTGTAAAACAGTCGAAGAGGACGTAGTATGAAACGTATGGCTCAATCAGCTGTTCTCTCGAGATGGAGCCAAAGCCGACTATTTTCTTTGCTCAATTTTAGGGTCATTTGTGCTAAATGTATGGATCTCAATGTAATTTTGCCTTTTTAGGTACTTGATGTAAAATGTACTCCCACCGCCCGTGTAAAATTCTAACCTAAAAGTAACTGGTGAAATTGAAACGAATTTAAGCATAGTTGTTGACGAGTATGAAAAATTCTTGGATTTCAAGACGAACGACCAAGTCAATGCCATATCAACATCATACTTTATGCTGATGAGCCCATATCAGAGAATTTGCATGGCAACAGATTTGTCCATATTATTTTGAAAACAATCAAAGAGGAAGTAGTATGAAGAGTTTGGCTCAGATCAGCTCATAATCTCTCGAGAAGGAGCCAAACCAATGCAACAAAAGGTTTCCCTTTTAGGGTCCTTTGTGCTAAATGTATGGATATCGATGTAATTTCCCCCTTTTTAGGTCCTTGATGTAAAATATGCTCCTACCGGCCGTGTAAAATCCTAACCTAAAAGTAAGTGGTGAAATTTGAATGAATTTAAGCTTAGTTGTCAACGAGTATGAACTTTCTTAGATTTCAAGACGGACGACCACAAGGTCAAGGCCATATCTCTACATCATACTTTATGCTGATGATCCCATATCAAAGAATTTGCATGGTGACAGATTTGGCCATATTTTGAAAAAAATCGAAGAGGAAATAGTATGAAGAGTATGGCTCGATCAGCTACTCTCGTGAGAAGGAGCCAAACCCGACTGTTTTCCTTGCTTGATTTTAGGCTCCTTTGTGCTAAATGTATGGACCTCGATGTAATTTACCCCATTTTTAGGTCTAAAAGTGTAAGTGGTGAAATTTATAGGATTATTTTAAGCTTACTTGTCAATGAGTATGAACATTCTTGGATTTCAAGCCAAACGACCATGGTCGTCAAGGCCATATCAACATCATACTTTATGGTCATGATCCCATGTTAGAGAATGTGCATGGCAACAGATTTGGCCATGTTTTGGAAACAATCGAAGAGGAAGTAGTATAAAGAGTTTGGCTTATATCAGCTGATATCTCGAGAAGGAGTCGAACCAATTTTTTTTTCCTTTTAGGGTCCTTTATGCTAAATGTATGGACCTCGATGTAATTTTTGCTTTTTTGAGGTTCCTGATGTAAAATGTACTCCGATCGACCATGTAAAGTTCTAGCCTAAAATTAATTGGTGAAATTTAAACGAAATTAACATTAGTTCTCAACAAGTATGAACCATTCTTCAATTTCAAGACGAACCACCAAGGTCAAGGCCATATCTACATCATACTTTATGCTCATGATCCCATATCCAAGAATTTGCATCCCAACAAATTTGGCCATATTTTGAAAACAATCGAAGATGAAGTAGTCTGAAGAGTATGGCTCGATCATATACTCTCGTGAGCAGGAGCCAGACCCTACTGTTTTCCCAACTTAATTTTAGGGTCATCCGTGCTAAATGTGTGGACCTCGATGTAATTTCCCCCTTTTTAGGTCCTTGGTGTAGAATGTACTCCCACCAACCGTGTAAAATGCTAACCTATAAGTAAGTGGTGAAATTTCAACGGATTTAAGCATAGTTGTCAACGCGTATGAAAAATCTTGGATTTCAAGCCGAACGACCACGAGGTCAAGGCCATATCTCTACATCATACTTTATGTTGATGATCCCATATTCAAGAATTTGCATGGCGACATATTTGTCCATATTTTAAAAACAATCGAAGAGGAAGTAGTATGAAGAGTATGGCTCGACTAGCTGCTCTCCCAAGAAGGAGCCGAACCCGATTGTTTTCTTTGCTCAATCTTAGGGTCGTTTGTGCTAAATGTATGGATCTCGATGCAGTTTTCCATTTTTTAGGTCCTTTATGTAGAATGTATTTTATGCTTATGATCCAATATCCAAGAATTTGCATGCCGACAAATTTGGCCATCTTTTGAAAACAATCAAAGATATTGAAAACAAAAAATAATCAATTTCATTTTTCCAAGTGACATGAATTTATTTTCTGAAAAGCAAGTAAGAAGATTTTTTTCGATCAACTGCTCTCTCGAGGAGCCGTACCTGACTGTTTTCAATTCCTTGTTTGGTTTTAGGGTCCTTTGTGCTAAATGTATGGACCTCGATGTAATTTTCCCTTTTTAGGTCCTTGATGTAAAATGTAGTCCTACCATCCATGTAAAATTCTAACCAAACAGTGTAAGTGGTGAAATTTAAACAAATTTAAGCTTACTTGTCAACGAGTATGAACATTGTTGGATTTCAAGCCGAACGACCAAGGTCAAGGCCATATCAACATCATACTTTATGCTGATGGCCCCATATGAGAGAATTTGCATGGCAACAGATTTGGCCATATTATGAAAAAAATCGAAGAGGAAGTAGTATGAAGAGTTTGGCTCAGATCAGCTAATCTCTCAAGAAGGAGTCGAACCAGAAAGTTTTCCTTTTATGGTCCTTTGGGCTAAATGTATGGACCTCCATGTAAATTTCTCTTTTTTGGTCTTTGATGTAAAATATGCTCCCACCGATCGTGTAAAATGCTAACCTAAAAGTAAGTGGTCAAATTTAAACGAATTTAAGCTTAGCTGTCAACGAGTATGAACTTTCTTGGATTTCAAGCCGAACGACCACAAGGTCAAGGCCATATCTCTACATCATACTTTATGATCCCATATCCAAGAATTTGAATGGCGACATATTTGGTCATATTTGTAAAACAAGCGAAGAGGAAGTAGTATGAAACGTATGGCTCGATCAGTTGCTCTCTCGAGAAGGAGCCGAACCCGACTACTACTCCCTCCAGCCCAAATTAATTGACTTGCATTTATCACATTCGAATGCATCTAGCACTAGAAGATGTTTATATACATCCGAATCTAGATAAATTCGAGTCAAGTAATTTTAGGGAGTACAATAGAGTAGCAATTCAAACTTTCCGAGTTTCAAAATTTTTACTACCTTCACAAACATCGGGGGAAGGATATTCAATAGATCGTCATTCACAGTACTACTAGTACTACATGGTACAGTGAGTAGTAACAAAATAAACTTGTTTTTGATGATAGTACCAAAAGAAAGGACGTCCCAAAAGAAACTTCATTCAACTATTAAGGGGTTGTTTGGTTCAGTGGCTATCCAATGGATAACACGGGATATCCAGTGGATAACATGGGATATCCACTTTTTTTTTGTTTATCCAGTGTTTGGTTTAGAGGGTGGAGGGGATATGGATAACCACTTTGGGCTCAAAATGGTGGTTGAGCATATCCCACAAAAAGAGCTGGATGAGCTCAACCAGTTTTGGATAGCTCCTCCGAAGCGTTTTCTTGTACGTTCACCCTTCCTCTCGAGAGAAAATAACCATCTTTCTTGCCTATGGGCTAGACACGAGGGCGGCCATAGCGTAGGTCGTCGGGCAAAGCGGGTGTTCGAATACGCACGCGGGCGTAGGCCGTCGGGCAGAGTGGGCAGGCAAAAGGGGCGCAGGCAGGCAGGCTGCCGGCGGTCGTGGCCGCTGCTAGGGAAGTGGTGAGGCGGATGAAGAAGACAAGGTGAAAGAGGAAAATGAAAAAAAAACAGTTGGGCCAATAGATTTTGACTGGCTATCCCTAGCCACTTTTTATCCCACTTTACCAAACAAAAAAGGCTACCCCTGACTAGCTGGTTGGGGATATCCTCATCCCTAAATGACATCCTCTAAACCAAACATCCCCTAACATAACAACACGAGTTTACATATAAAGGACTCGCTGCTAAACTAGTGCAGGTCCGACGCCTCCTAGCACTAGTCCGCACCGCCAGCGACAACTCTTGACATCGGCACCAACGCCAGCTCCAGTGACACAGCCGGCTCCTGACTCATCAGCACCTCTGGATAACGCAGCGACACCTCCTGAGCCATCGGTGGCACCTCCTAAGCCATCAGCGGCACCTCCGTATAACGCGGCAGCACCTCCGGATAAGGCAGCGGTACCTCCTGAGCCATCAGTGGCACCTCCGGATATGGCGGTGGTACCTCCGGAGCCATCGGCAGCTCCGGGAGGACACTGTGTCTTAAGTTGTCGTTGTTGGGGAACCGGTTCTAGTAGTTGGTGAAAATGTTGGCGCCGGTGAACACCACCATCTCGCAGCCGCAGTGGAAGGCCTAGCCATAGACGAGACGGGCGTCCCTAAAGTTGACAAACTTGACCTTCAACGTCCCGTCCGGAGTGTTGTGGAGGCGATACATACGGTACTTGCGACGACCGTACCTAGCATCGAGGAAGGCGTACGCCAGCTGCCACTTTGTTCTCCGCGGGGAGAAGGCCCAAATGCATAGGGAATTGTCGTCCTGTGCGGCGATGTCGGGGTCTTTGCGCTCTGGTACGACGGGCGACAGCCGGAAGGTGGCCATGGATGATAGATGAGGACGGAGATGGTTGCTGGAAGCCGGGGATTAGAGATGTATTGGTGGTGCGGGGAAGGGGAGAGGATAAATAGGAAGGAGATGATCCGATATTAATGTGGCAGATTACCGAAGCTTGGGGACAATCAATGTCGCTGATGAAGCCGATGCGTGTGGCAAATATTGATGACGATGACTAGGGTAAGCGATTGGACGAAACGCTGACTCTGCTTCCCGCACTCAATGTCCCAGTCTTGTGGTGCATCCAAGGAGACGGCGACCTCCCCCATCTGTGGGCCCTACGTAGATAATTGAGTTGATGGGTGAAAACAAATTGATAAAGTGAGCTCTTTCCTGTTCCCTCCGGTCCGAGATTTTCTATATCTATATCTATATCTATGTCTATATCTATGTCTATATCTATATCTATATCTATACCACTATATAGTACACGAGTTTTTGAATTTGAATCGACCCACACAACTTCTCGCCAATGCACATTGGAGCAATCCAAGACGTTTATTTCTCGTTGGAGCTTCTATGTGCCGTTCATCAGAACAAAACCCATTCGATCTAACGGCTGACAAAGGTTGGATTCGCCATCCTCTGTTCCCGCGCTCGTGGACTCTGGTTGCTAAAATTGCTAGGGGCTTCCGGATAAGTCTACTACTCTAGAAAAAAACAGAACCTCCTGCCATTTGGTAGTCGGTGGTTGACTGCCCCATGTGGCACGTGATGCGTCAACTAAGTCTGGAAGCGAAGTAGTTCTACCATTAATTGAATGTGAATATTTTACCTAGCCAGTAGTTAGCCTAATAAATCATCCATCCATCTATGTGAATTATGCATGTAGTATTCCCTTGGTATAAATACAACTTCTCAGATTTTTATTTTACAAAATGGGGAATAATCACCATGGCCTCTACATCGACCGTTATACTTAGTTTGTCCAGCATAGTCTATAGCATGTAACTAATTTGGATTGCTATTTTTAGTAGGAATACTTAAACAATATTAATAAAAAGGTGAAAAAATAAAACAATTCTTTCTTTTATATGATATATTTATTATTATTATTTGTCATGACAACATTACAATTTTAGAAGGTTAATTTTCATATAGTATTCTAAAATTTTATCACCTACTCCTAAGGCAAGGCATTAATAATGCAACAATCGGAGACATGGTAGAATAATATATAATCATCAACTTGTGAGAGAAAGAATTTTCAACACACAAATGGTCACGAACTATTTCTTTCATGCCCCATCGAAAATGATGGTAGTTTTGGAAGTAGAGAACGGAATGGACGAAACTTACACATATTGGCAAACCGAGGTTCAAATTGATGTTCAATAGTTCATACAGAAGTATATATGTGGATTCTCTGCCTGAAGGACAACTGTGAGTACAGAAAACGCAAAGGTCGATAATCATACGGAATCAGAGTTATCTAGATCATTGCAACTTCTAAATACCAGAGAAATATTTATTTGTAAATCGACCAAGTAGTATATCTAACTTCTAATTATATGGTGTATTATTATTTTAAAAAATTAGCCCTACTGCTAGCAAGGTCCTTCCATCGCAAATATTTTGCCTTGTTTTTTTAAATGCTCCTCCACCCAAAATTCTATCTCGTCGCTGCCTTTCGTGAGAGAAAAGGCTCCTGGATGAAGGAGAATCATCCTCCCTTTCTCCTCCTCAATGCGGCATTGGCTGCTATGTCCACTCTTGCATCTATGCCTGGTACTTGTTCATGTGGGAAGCATCGCAGCAGTCACCTCTTACTTCCCATGTAAGCTTCCGTGCAATGGAGTACAATCATACAGGCGCATCAGTGCAGAGAAGGTTGGGGTCCGTGGTGGTCCAGGCCAACTTTCCTTCTGTTTGCCTCGTGCTTCTGCCCAAAAATGAGCTCTGGCTGGATGTCTTCTTTGTCTTACATATTAGGCTTCTCTTCATAGTGCTAAATAACTTAGGCTAGTAAAACTTTCACATGTTACTATAGTACCTTCAAAGTGTACTGGGTGAAAACAAATATACACCGTTACTTTTTATAGATGTGGCTCTTTCATATTTTTTTGAGCTTTACCTATTACAGAGCATAATTTTATATAGTGATGATATGTCATACTTTATTATTATGTGGGTGTCACGTGCCAACTTACTATTAAAAGGGTGGTTCACAAATACAAAGAGGCTGCTAATCTTGTCTAACTAAACCAGGAATTTGTAAATAATAAGGCCTCAAAATATAAAAAAGGACCCTAGTATAAAAAGGAAAGGCGTAATCAGGTAGAGCTTCATTAATTATCAGCTGTGGTAATAAAAGAAGGGGAACGACTCGAGACTAGATCAGAGAGTCCTCATTTCCCCCACCCATATCACAATGCTTGGGACGTTCACTCTGAAGATGGAAGCCACCATTCTCAGCTGTTCCTCCTGCTCCCAGCCCCTCAATCCCTGGCGGGTCTACAAGGTCTCTCCATTTCTCCCTCACAATCCATTGATTTTTCTTTTTTCAGTTCGTCCGTGCAACTATTTTATTTTTTGAACTTCCGTTTCTACGGTGCGTGGATATTCATCTAGTTTGCCACCGCTGCGTCCGCAAGATCCTCCTGCCAGAAGTGCGAGCACCCTAGTGGCGGATTCAGCCATGAGCCCGCCATGGACGCCGTCCTATCAGCGGCTAGGGTCGAGTGCGCCCACAAAGGCTGCAATAGTTTGCTGCCCTACTACAAACTCCACGAGCACGAAATCATGTGTCGGTATGCTCCCTGCACTTGCATGGAGACCGGCCGTGACTTCGCCGCCCCGCCGCCAGTGCTCGTCGCCATCCTCGAAGCGGTCCACTCGATCCAAGTGCACAAGATCTAGTATGCCACCACCAAAGCTTTCTAGGAGCTAGTACCGCTGCTAGGCGAGCTGTCCCGCCAGCTCATCATCGTTGGGGAGCAGGACGGCGCCATGTTCGTCCTCATGATTGGCTCGGTAAGCACTGTCCCCCTCGTGTCTGTGGTCTGTGTTAGGGCCACGATGGGCGACTTGCCGGTGTATAGGGCAAGGATGTGGGTGCAATACCGCCGCTGCTCTCCTGGACGGATGAAAGGAGGAGGACCGGCAGCGTGATGGTGGAGCTTGACGTGTCGGGCTCCGCTAAGCCGGTCGAGGTTGCATTTGAGGACCTTACGTCTTACCTGGCGGCGCCGCCTCATTACCTGGTCGGTCCTGCTACCTCGAAGGAGCTGCGTTTCTTCTTCCGCGTCGAGTTTTAGTGGTGATGTAAGCTGCTTTTAATTGGTTTAATTGCAGAATGATCGTTTGCATACCAGGAATGGTAGAATTTTTAGTACTAGTACTCTATCTCCGTCCCAAGAAATAAGGCTCCCTTATTTTTGTTTTTTGTTTGACCAAGATTTACTCTAAATATATATAAAGAATATACAAATTTAGCATCATTGGAAAGTTGTTTCAGTACGAATTCAACGGAATTTTTTTTACACATCTAAGTAAATTTTTGTTGCTCCATTTATTCGGTCAAATTTTGCGCGCGTGCGCCTTATTCGTTGCAACGGAGGTACTAGACGAGTTCGGCGGATGTACTCTTCTGAGTATTTTTCATGAAGTCTTAACTTCCGATGGGTTGGTGGATCAGTGGATGTACTCTGCTGAGTAGTAAGATGAATAGGATTAAGGCTCTCTGTTTAGGAAGGCCAGCGGGCTAATTTGCAATACTACCAAGTAGATGAACTCTAATTAATTTATGCATGCACGACTATTTTTACATGCATGAGACGCTAGATAAAAATGGGAACATGATGAGAGATGAAACAACATGCATTAGGAGATTGAGAGAAAATAGAGATATCTAAATTAATGAGTCATGAGAATTAAGACAATAAATAGGATAGGTCTTATTATAATTTCTAACAATTTTAAAAATCTCTCTGGCCTAATAATCCCAAACAGAGGTAGGAGTACTGGTCAACATACATTCAGGAGTACTAGTATTAGTACAATAGTGGAGTACGATAGTAGTAGTACTCCCCTTCGATTCATATTAATTGTCACTGGATTGGATGTACTCGTATCTAGCACTAAAACATGTCTAGATACATCCATTTTTGCGACAAGTAAATATAGCCATTTTTTGAGTAGTACTAGATTGGTTGGAAGAAATCATATTTTTTCTGCAGTAGGGACGGTGGTTTTTTGCTAGTAGTAGTACTAGTACATAGGAGGTAGTAGTAATATATATGTTTATACTGTACTAACTCAACATATATTCGGGCAATCGACAAATGTTCATCTTGCGGTTCTGCTGCTACAGTGCTACTAGCAGTTTTTTAGGTACCCATTCACCCTCTGTCTTTAAGCAGTACTCCGCCTAAGCAGTATAAAATGCAATTTCTCAAAGAAAGTCTCTACCACTATAAAATTATAATCTGCCATGGCTTTTGATTGACAAGACAAATCATTGAGGTGGGATGTGTTGTTGGCATGTGCTACGATGCCTACTCATACTATCACTCTGCAGTCTAAATAAAAGAAACAGCTGCGATTCCTTGCATTAATTCTTGCCTCCGCCCCTTGTATGCCTGAAGTATATACATGCATTAACTTCTGCGAGTAGTATAGTACATACAAGTAGGAGTAGTACCAAGCAAGGATATACCGAAACTCAAAGATATACTCATAGGTCACATGGTGTACCATTCCGAGTCTTCATCTTCTTCTTTGGTCTGCTTACCCTTGCCCTTGCCCTTGCCCTTCTTCCTTAGTTTTTTTTTTGGTTGAACATTTTGAGAGTTTGTTGACCCCTCTCGAACTTTACTATCCGCCTGTATACCTCGTAGGTCGTGTAGGCGTCGAGGCTTGCATACTTGATCTGCTCTTTGCTCAGGGGCATGTTCCCCCACTGCTTGTGGTCCACATCCTGCTTGTTCTTCTTCATGACTTTGTAACGGATGTCTATGAGGACCACCATGTAGTCAGCCAAAGAATCCTTCTCATTCGTAGAGCTGGCAGGGTTCCACCTCTTCTGGATGTCCACAAAGTTCGTCACTAGTACTAGAGAACGCCTGAGCCTGATACAGTCATTGCCGATGTCGACGCCTGCAAAGGAAATGTTAGGGTTGGCGAGGAACTCTGCTAGCTTTGGGCATGGAAGGTCAGCTTGGCAGATCTGGTAGACCAGGCAGTCCATGCCCACACATAGCTAGACGACAACAGCCTTCTGCGTCGATGATTGCTCGTTGGTGTACTCGACGTCGAGGCCAACAATTTTGTCATCCGTTTCTTCCAGGAGCTTTTGGATGATTTTCTCGATGTAATCGTTCACCACCGACGCTCTGTTGGTATATGCCACCTGTAGTGTGGTGTTGCCAGGGTCCACGGAGTAGTACATCTTGTCAAACATCGCCGCCATGGACTGTGATTGGCGCCTTCTTTTGTTTTGCAGAGGTCCGGCCAGGTGACAGAAAAGGAATGGGATAGAGAAGAAAGGAACTGCTAGGAAGATCGGGAGATGCATGCATGAGTGGTTCTAGAGACGAAAGGGCATGCAGTTTCCCCTGGCCCCGCCCACGTACTCCTATAGAATATACTCCTATAGAAAGGAACCGCTAGGAATATCGGGAGTAATTTATTTACGGATCAGTTTTACGAATGCTGATTATTTACGACTATAGGTTGATTTCTAGATTATACAAAAAGTACAAGAACCTAACACACGGGATACTTTATGAACGAAGTTTGAAAGTATAAATATTTTTTGAGTTTCACCTACTACTATAATTTTATATAAAAAATGATATGTCATACTTATATTATCTGATTCTTACGTGCAAGGCACTTGCCTCACTAGTTATTTCTTATCTTATCTTACCACTATATCTCCGTCCCAAGGCTTAAGGCATATAATTTTTAAAAAAAAGTCAAACTATGTAAAGTTTGACCAAGTTTTCAGAAAAATATATTAATATTTACAATATGAAATATATACCCTTGGGTACATCATGAAACATATTTTCATGTGGTATCTATATAATATCATAGTTCTTGATAGTTTTTTCAAAAAAATTGGTTAAACTTTTCGTGGCTTGACTTTCGGAAAAACCTAAATGCCTTAAGCCTTGGACGGAGGGAGTATAATGGAGAAGTTTTGAATTGGATCCTTAGAACCAATCCTTACCATTGGGCTGTTAGATCCAATGGTTAGGAGCACATGGATTTGTGTTGAATAGTACCTAGAGCAAACTCCGCCATTTTTTAGAACCATCATGTCACCACCCCCAAAATTTCATAGCATAGTAGGTTGTATTCTCTCTACTACTACAATGGAGCAGTTTTGAATTGGATCCATAACACCAATCCTTACCGTTGGGCTGTTAGATCCAATGGTTCAGAGGAGGTGGATTCCTGTTGAATAGTACCTAGATGTCCGACATATCACCACTATATAAAATTTTAATAGGTCAAGCATAAAAAATATAAATTTGATTAACATCTATAAAGTATGGGTGTATATTTGGTTCTTGAACTTTTATATCATTTAGAAGTCAACGATTATTAGCTATCTAAAACTTGAAAATTCTGGTAACATGGTCTAGAGAAACGAGGGAGGAGAATCTAGAATGATGGAGAACTGTGTTTTGAATTTTGTGCATACCATTCATTGTGATGAATACTATCAATAAAATCTTCTAGATGCTAGAATCGAAAAGAAGATCCAATGGCTGGAAATGTTGGGATTCGTGAGTCTTGATCCAACGGTCAATATTCAAAGTTATTCGTACACATTTCTAGCGTTGGATCAAGACTCTCGAATCCCAACATTGCCAGTAGTTGGATCTTCTTTTCCATTTTAAAATCTAAAAAATACTACTCCCTCTGTCCATAAATAACTTACTTGGGTTTGTCTAGATTCGAATGTATCTATACACTAAAATGCATCTAAATATATTCGAATCTAGACAAAACCGACTCAGTTATTTCTGGACGAAGGGAGTACTTTTGATAGTCTTTAGCACAATGTATGCATATTACTACTCCAAGTTACTTACCACTCAGACCAGTCTTAGAGCATCTCTAGCATGGAAAAAAACAGTGCGCTATTTCACTCTATGTAGCGTGATATAGCGTATTTGGAGAGTGCACGATAGTTTTTAAAGATTTTGCTCGCTATGGCGCTATTTTTTAAATAGCATGCTATATCGCGCTAAAACATCATAGCGTTAGCACTATTTCAAGTATAGGGCGTTATATTTTTGTTGGCGGGTGTGGAGTAAGATAACATATGATGAATGTGTCGAGTAAGCAAACATATAATGAAAATTTGATTGTTAAACTTAAGTGATCGTCTCAAGCCGCCGCCTCCTCCTTCAGCACCTGGCGATGTACCTAGATTCAGCCCTGTCGGTTATCCTCCAACTTGGATAACACCGGAATCGATTATGCATGTGCAAGTATTACTCTAGGCAATTCATTACATCTTGAAATCATTTATATTCATGATATACCTGTTATATTTTTAAATTTTTACAAAAAGATGTTCTATAAAATAGCGCATTATTAACACGCTATAACTTTCATATCGTCTAGAGAAAAGCCATGCTAATTAAATAGCACGCTAGTATTTTTTGCCTTGATCTCTAGTGGCTTGTCTAAATTTGGTAGTCTCTTAGGCCTTCCACAGCGTGTGAAAAAATCAGTGCCCAAACCACTTTACAAGAATCAGGCACCGGTGCCCTCCGTTGCCCAATCGATGCCACCAAAAAATTTCAGGGAACCGATGCCCCAAACTCTTCACCCAATAGAATAGCAATATATGTGTACTATGCATGTTGTTGAGAGGACCTTCACCAAAGATAAGCCATGGAGATTGGTCTAGTTAATTTGTTTATCACGTTGTGGGCTAGCTATTTATTTTTTGCCAAATTGATCACATTGTGAGCTTGGTGCCTCAAAAGAATTTCTAGGCATCGCTTATGAGGTGGCAACTTTTCTATCTATTGGGGATTGACCACGCTGTGGAAGTCCTTAGAGCATCTCTAGTGGCTTGTCTAAATTTGGTAGTCTACATCTTCACTTTATAGATAATGGTGTGAAAAGATTCCTTTTTACACGACTTTAGTTTTCTAGTGGATAGTCTACATTTGATAGTCTATATGTCCATCTGCACACAAATAGTCAATATACATAGCAAATCAGTATAACAAATGCTCTGATTTGACGCGGGAGCGAGCTCACGAGCGACCAACTTTGCTTTAGACATGGCGACTCTATTGTCCAAATATGGACAACGAGTAGCCTGTTTGGAGGATGTCTAAATTTTAGACCACCGGATACACAAGCCATCGGAGGCATTTTTTGGTCCATGGTGGTCTATATTTGGCTTAGACTACCGGATACACTAGCCACTAGAGATCCTATTAGGCTGGTCATAGTGGGAAATATACTACTCTAGTTCATGTTACTACGTACCTTCATGTGTGTACGTAATTGAGCCGAAGGTAGAGACCTTATTTTTTCAGAAATGGCTCCGGAAATATTATGTACCTAGAAAGGCTAGGACATTACAGTAAACTATTTTTTCTAGTCATTGGACTATAGATACTCCTAGGATAGGATAGGATATTATTATTCTATATCTTTTGAACTGTATAGCCAAATTCAAAATCCCAGAGCGGCAAATTCTCCCGCCTCACCTCCACCGAAATATTTCGAGTGGTCACACGCCCCAAGTTGTAGCCGTACAGAATTCCTTTTCTACCCCTGACAATGGCCTATCTACTAATGTCGGGGCGTGGGTATGGTTCTTAATCCCCCCCGGGAGGTGGGGGTCCCTACTGCTTTGAAGCTGGGTAGTCCACCTTCCACCGACGCCATTTCCCCCAAAGCACTCCGAAAAACCCTAACCCCTTTCTCACCTGCGGCTCCTGCACCACCGCACCGGCCCATTCCCGCAGCGCTTCACAGGCCTACACGCCACCCAACCCCCTCTCACCTCCAGCACATGCACCACCGCACCGTAATCATCTCCGCCGCACTTCGCTCGCCTACACGCCACCCAACCCCCTATCTCACCTCCAACTCCTGCACCACCGCACCGGAACATCACCGTCGCACTTCGCTGGCCCACACGCCACCCGAAACCCCCTATCCCACCTCCGACTCCTGCACCACCGCACTTCGTCGGCCTACACGCCATACCTCTATACCATATACTCCTGACCAGTCTACGGGATCAGCCGACATCCACCTTACTGAACCCTAGTTCGCCTGACACCCTCTTCTATACAATCGTGTTAGTTTTACCGACTCCCTAGTCCACAACACCTGACCTGCTTCACCTACACCGGTGTGCGCTGCATTAGATCTACTTCACGGACTCAATAGTCCACAACAACAGATCTGCTTCACCGACGATGTCGTGCACTACACCAGATCTCCTTCACCGACAATCTTGTCAAGCAAGCCAGACCCATCAACAACCTCCACAGATCTGCTTCACAGACGCCGCCGAGATCTATCTACTTCAGCCTGACTCACCACTACAGGGCACCCTCGGTGTCCTTGACGTCACCCGCAAAGATGCCGTGTATTTGTAAACGACGCCGTGGCCTTGGTAAACCAGATCTGCTTGTTCGTTCGTTTCAATATAGCAGGTATGAGCCTGCGATAGTGAACCACATTTCTATATTGGCGGTAAATTCCTACCTCAATACTGGCATAATTCATATCCCACTCTCTCTTGATAAATTCGGCATAGTCTATGTTAAATCCAGGCATTAAACTACTCCTTCTGTTTCGAGGTATAAGGCGTCCTTGTTATGCGTGTTTTTCTTTGACCAACAATTACTCTTAATATACATAAACAATTTTGGTAGTGCAAAACAGACATCATTAGAGTTCATTGGTATTATGCAGTTCATCGCAAATGTTAATTCACTGAACATCTGAGGCTGCCTACCTATTCAACAAGTTCACAAGTTATGTCATCATAATGTGCACTTGCTTTGTCTGTTGCTACAATACCGACTGCACGTAATTTTGGAGTTCATTGGTAGTTTAAGCCATTGAACATGTAGGTTAACATTCCTTGCTCTACAAGTTCAGAATTTATGCTATTTTAATTTCAATCTGGTTGTTCTAAGCAAACACAGTAACTGCCTTCTCTTATGTAATTCATCGCAATTTTTTTTGTCATTGAACTTATTGGTTTTGCATTCCCTCAGCAAGTTATGCGATTATTATTTGTTTCAATTAAGCTCTGACAGTAGTTGCCGCCTATTGTGAACTACTCCCTCCGTTTCAAAATATAAGATGTTTTAGCTTTGTGATATGAGTGTATCTAGACACCATTTAGTGAGTAGGTTTACTCCAAACGTACATGAACCTACACACTAAAAGTGGTCAAGATAATGACTTATACTTTTTGAAACAGAGGGAGTACATCCATTCCGTAAAAGAAGGCCTATACAACTTCAAAGTCAAACAATGATGACTTTTACCAAGCTCATAGAAAAATATATTAAGGGTTAATTTGTGGCATTTCCGTCTATGAAAATATATGCCCCGATGTATTGAATGGCGTTGGTTTGGTATGGTAGATGTTCTTGGTATGTTCTACAAACTTGGTCCAATTTTGCGTCGATTGACTTGCGAAAAATATATAGGCCTTATTTACTTTGGATTGGATGTAGTATTACATGGCATGTTTTAAGGCACTTAACATGGTGATCTGCATGCCCTGCTCTATAAATTCAAGTTTCTCAAAATTTCTGTAGTAGTAGTATCTACCTTCTATTATGTAGTTCATGGCATTTTAAGTCATTTCACAGATGGGTTAGCATCCCCTGCTCTATAAGTTCACGAGATATACCATTGTAATGTCTATCTTGTTCATCCACATGTTAGTACAGTAACTGCCTGTTCTGTAGAAGGTGCCACTTATTATGGCACTTCTCATATTTGTTTGCAATCCTATTTCACAAGTTAAATCATTGTAATTTCTCTCTTGTTCGTGCTAAGGAGTGATTGTAACTGCATTCTATTTTGTTGCCATGGCAATCTTTATGTCATTTAAATGTTTGTTTATATTCCGCCGTTCCCTGCTCTACGTGTTCACAAGTGATTATACTATAATGTATATCTAGTTCTTTGTAAACAGCAACATCGACTATCTGATATTATTTCCTCTCATAGAGAACACGGAGAATCGTAGAGTGAATCGCCCGTACAATCTTGTAAGTACATGTTGCTTTGTATTGCTGAATGCAAACCTGTTTTCTGTGAATGAGTGGCCTGAACCTATATGTCGAGGAGCAACAATAAAGTAGATGAATCGTCTATCCAAGGACTCGATGCGGTGGATGCCTTCAAAGAATGAACTGACAACAGGATGTCCTTCAACGGGACTACACAAAAAGAAATAGTAAGTCTCTTGTTTTTACTGAGATTGCACAGTGTCAGATGCTTGTTTGTACGAGGTACCACATGATTCGGCTAATGAGAACAAGGTAGACCTTAACCAAGACTGGACAAAAACTAGATGTAAATCCCTCGATTTATAATTTAATGTGTTCACTTGATTTTGGTGATGATCTATTTTTTCTATAGTTGACTTGTGTTCATCTATGTATCTATCTATCTATCTATTATGTGGTGGTAATTTAAGTATATCCACTTTTATGCAAATTTATAGTCTATTATTGTATTTTTCTGCTATAATTAAGAGTTTGAGTGAACTCTGGAGGTAGTCACATTGTCTAGTGTCGCCACCACATGAGTTGGCCAATGATTAGAACAAGATGACCTTTAACGGTACTGCACAATGACCGGACGTAAATCCCTTGATTTATAATTCAATTTGCTCACTCAATCATGGTGGAGATCTCTTTTTGCTATATTTGACTGATGAGTTCTATCTATATATATACAAACGTTAACTAGACCATGATTAGGTGGTGGTGATTGAAGTATATCCACTTTTATGCTAATTATATATTCTATTATAATATTAGAGATCGCCACCATGATTGAGCTTATATGCACTCTGGAGGTACTAACATAGTCTAGTGTTATATGTATAAGACTAGTATAAATTACTTGGTCTTGGTGGGGAGTAACTTCGACTAGTAAAAATGCATACAATACTAGTCCAAGTTCTCTACCAACACTAAAGGGTGTCTAGATACATTCGTTTCACAAAACCCATGGCATCTTATATTTTGAGATGGAGGGAGTTCTATCTAGACTACTCATAGTGAGATTGTCATAGCTATTATCATCTAATATGATCCCAGTTACTATATATATGTACTATAACCATGTTAATATAATCTGGAAGTCTATCGTGCACCTGTTGTTTGATTGCTTAATTCATTGCCTGAATAGCTACTCTACATGATGCACATATAGAGTCTATTGCCAATTTGATTCTTTAGTTTGCTCATCATTAAAGCAATGTAATGATTTTCTTAACTTAAATGGTCAGAGCACCGCTCTATCAAGGTGAAGCTACGGGTTTGAGCCCCATCTGTCCCAAACTAGGGATGGCAATTTCTGTGAGAAATACAATGTTTGATTAATAATAAACAAGGGATTTTCATCTATACATCATCAGATGATCTTGCGAGTTTAATATTAGCCGCCATATGGTTCAATTGGTTATGGTTCCTGTGAATTTTTAGTTGACTTGTGATTGCATCAATGCTATATTCTGACATGGTTCCTAGACATACATTGTTTAAATACTTCATTGACATTGCAAGGTGCACAATGTATCATTTGCTTGTTTGTCTACTAGATTTTCTTCCCTGGTTATATGTGCAATGATACTGTCAGCAGTTAGAAATACAATAGTTGTAGGCATTACAAAGAAGGTTTGTGCTACTTTTTGGATGCATCCAACTATTTTTTTGGCAGCAAATGACCCATCTCTTTGTTTCTCTTATTTTTTATTTACTGGCCCGACGATCAAAATATTTGAATGATCTGGCTACTGAAAAGGAATGGTTGATATCTTGTTTGTCTAAAATGATTCTGGTAGTCTATTTAAGACACTTGGTCTATTGCTTGTTTTTCCAAGGTACTATCATAGTTGCCTGATGATTAAAGCAATGCCACCTGTGGTTGGAGGTCACTTTTTTTTGGCTAGTTCATACTATAGACCATTTTTAAACGCTATTCTTATATTTTAGGTTAGCAGCTGAAGGAATCTCATGCACCTCTTTTTGTTATATTTCTATATTTCCGTTATGCAGTTATATGATTAGTTTATGAGGGAAAGAGTCGAGTTGCTTGATTCCCTACATTCATTACCACACTAGTTCGGTTAGTCGGCATGAGACACACATGTTGATGGCTTGATTTGTTAAATTAGGACAATGCCAATTTTGAAATTCTTTAACAATAAACATGGTGTTTTTTCGCCTGCTTTGATGCTCTAACTTAATATGTCTTAGTTTCAGCATGCAAATAACCTGTAGTATTTCTTTCAGAGTGGCTATGATATTGGCACATGTACGCATCGGTCCAGGACATCGACAATTCCTGTTATTCCGGAAAGAGATGTACGAGGCACATCATTAATTGTTCCTGGCCAATGATGAATTTGAATTATTTTCTTTGGTTCAGGCTGCACATGAAGCTATGGGGGCAAAAGGGAGGAATCCTACGTTAAGTATTGAGGTCATTTCACAAAGCAGCAGTGAGATTGATTATTGCTTGCATCGGCCCATGGTTTCATTTTTTCTGGCAGAAAGAGGTGTTACAGCTGCACTCCAAACAATTGATTTAATTAAACAAGAAACAGATCAAATAGATGGAATAATCACGATTACACGTGAACATATACAAGAAATGAAAGATCGATAAGATTTGACGGACCGTCTACTTGATAATCTCTTCTGCAGCTGTCATGGTATGCCAGTTGTTACTTGTATGGGATGTAAGCTCCGTAGTAGAAACCCTGTTCCAACACATGTCTTGCGATGTCACTGTAATGCTTCATCTTGTTTATGGTCTGTAATAAATTTCAGAAAATATATGTTGATGTAATAGGATGATCCTAGCGTGGCCATTAGTGAGCTGAAATATTAACGGACTGTTTAAAACCAGAATTTCACCATAGTTATAGAATACACAAATATGCTACCCAGCAGATGGGCCAAATAAACACTAAAAGGCCATAAGTGGCAGATCAGAATATTGGTGGGCCTCATAAGTGGCCAAGGCCCTGAAAACGTATAGGGCTGAACAGTAACAGGTGAGAACAGTAAAGGGCCCGAACTGTAATGGGCCCAAATATTGATATACCCGAAGAGTAAAGAGCTGAAACAGTAAAAGGCCTAAACCGTAAAAAACCCGCGCAGTAGACAACCTGCATAGTAAAATGGACAGAAGAGTAAAAGGCATGAACATTAAATGGCCTGAACAATAGAAGGCCATAAGAGCAAAAGGCCTAAACAGTGAACAGTTGAAACAGTAGAAGGCCAGAAATGTGAAAGGCCATAACAGTAAATGGGTAGAACAGAAGCGGATCCCACGAGCCGTAGGAACAGTAACGGGCTGCCTGCAGGCCTTAATAGTGCCTGACCTTTTGGCGCAGGCCCCTAATGGGCCACATATTATTCTACCAAAGTGGGCCTTCTTTAGGCCGAAACTGTAGCGGGCTTGAAATCATACGGGCCCTGAATGGATTCATTAATGGGCCATGTCAAACAGTACACGGCGTGAGAGTAAAGGGCCGTAATCTTATTGGGATCTCCTCGTGGGCCGACCCACTTAACAATTAGCAGGCCTTGTCCGGGCCAGGCTTTTGCCACGGTTTCTGTGACTGTTAATGGTGGTAACCGGCCGTTAACGGCGGGTTCCACGTGGCATTTTGCATGACGTCAGCAGTCAATGTGGCTGACGGTTTTCGTGGCTGAAGGGTGCGATCAGCCTCGGTAAAAAAAACCATGGTATATTCTTTTGTGACGGGGCTTTTACCACGAAGGGCATCCATCGTAGAAGACTTTTCAGCCATGAAAAACGGGCCTTCAACCACGAAAATCGTCCGTTGTAAAAGCCAACTTTTCTTGTAGTCATTTATACTCTGTGAGAAAATTGGTGCAATGAGATTTTGAACCACATATAATCTTTGTAGTTGCTTCACAACGGAAGCCATTGTTGTCGCTTGGACAATTTAAAATAACTTCGATTTGGATGCACCCTTTTTTGTAAACATTGTTTGAAATGCCAATATTTAGTTATGCACCGATCTACCAAACATTAACACGTTATCATAAACTATGGCAAACATATGCCATTACCTTGGTCATCTCGTTTGAAAGACATGAATGTTCATAGATGGTACGCCATATTGTGAAATGGATTTCTTTGAAAGTTGTCAAAGTTTAGCATACTTTTCATGGAAACTATGCAGTGCACATAACAAAATACTCTATGAAAGAAAGATATTGCTTCAATTTATATACTTTTTATTTGGATTTTTCTTTCAAAAGGTCCCAAATTAGGCTGCATTATTAACATTCATATCAAGAAGTTGAGGGGGTGTTTGGTTAAGCTTATCTATCGCTTTTAGCTTTATTTTATAAGCCACTTTAGATTTTTGCTTTTGGCTTATACCATCATTCCACTATATCAGAGTAAAACTTAAAAAAACAAAGCCAAAAACACGTTCCTGGCCTTATAAGCCAAAAATCAAAAGCCAACATTAGAGCCCAACCAAACAGCGCCTAAATCTCACAGAACTCTTGGTGTTTCTCCCTTATTTTAGTACTTGGGTACCCTCAATTTTATTTAGCAAAAATATGACCAAGCAAGGTATCATCGACTTGTAGATAAATTTTTGAGATAATTTCATTAAATTGTGGTAACACCATTCTATTCCACGAATATATATAACCATAAAGTTTGAACATATTATTGAGAATTCACATAATCCTAAACCATAAAATCTAAACCCCTAAATCCTGATCAAGCAGGTATCGTGCACTTATAGATCAAAAGTTGAGATACTTCCGTTAAATTGGGTAACACCATTCTATTCTACGAATACAATCATAAAGCTTGAACATTATTGAAAATTCTTGGAACCCTGATCCCTAGCTAAACCCTAAACCCTAAACCCTCGGCCCAAAAACCCTAACCAAGCAGGTGTCATGCACTCATAGATCAAAATTTGAGATACTTTCATTAAATCAGGTAACGCCATTCTATTAGAAGAATATAAGCATAAATCCTGAGCATTACCAAAATTAGCTAAACCCTAAACCAGAGACAACCCATAAAACTAAACCATAAAACCCTAAACCCTAACCAAGCAGGTACCGTGCACTTATATATCAAAATTTGAGATACTTTCATTAAACTGCGGTAACGCCATTCTATTCCACAAATATAAGCATAAAGCTTGAACATTATTTAAAATTCCCAAAACCCTAAAACCTAAACACTAAACCCTAAACCCGTACCAAACATGTAGCATGCACTTATAGATCAAAATTTGATATACTTTCGTTAAATTGGTAACGCCATTCTATTCGATGAATATAAGTATAAATCTTGAGCATTATCAAAAATTCCATAAACCCTAAATAACCCCTAAATCCTAAACCTAAAACCCCAAACCCTCAACCCATAAACCCTAACCAAGCAGGTATCATGCACTTATAGATCAAAATTTGAGATACTTTCAATGAATTAGGTAACGCCATTCTATTCAACGAATATAAGCATAAATCTTGAGTATTATTGAAAATTCGCTAAACCCCCTAAACCCTATTCAATCCATAAAACCTAAACCGTAAAACCGTAAAACCCTCGACCCATAAACCCTGACCAAGTAGGTACCATGGACTTATAGATCAAAATCTGAGATTCTTTCATTAAATTGCGGTAACACCATTCTATTCCATGAATATAACCATAAAGTTTGAACATTATTGAAAATGCCCTAAACCCTCAACCCCACCTAAACGACCCTAGCAAATGGGGTATCATGCACTTGTAGATAAATTTTTTAGATATACTTTCCTCAAAATGTGTTAACTCCATTCAATTCCAGGAATGTAAGCATATATAAAGCAGCTTAAACATTATCGAAAATTCCCAAAAAACCTAAAACCCAAAACCCCTAAACCCCCAAAACCATAAAACCTAAACCCCCATCCCCTTAACCCCTTACCAAGAAGGTATCATGCACTTATAGATCAAAATCCCGGATACTTTCATTAAATTGCGATAACACCAGTCTATTCCATGAATATATATAAGCATGTATATATATATAAAGCTTGACCATTATTATTGAAAATTCATAAACCCTAGAACCTAGAAAACCCTAAACCCTAAATACTAACCTTAAACTCCTAAACCCTAAACCCTAAAATCCTAAATCATATACCATAAACCCTAAACCCCACAACCCAAAAAACACGAACCTTAAACCCTAGGCAAAAGCCACTATCGTTGCTTGAAAAATTGAAAATAACTTCAAATTCAGAAGCTTCCTTTGTAAATAATATTTTAAATGCCAATAATATGGACCAATCTACCAAATACAAACATGTTGTTATAAACTATAGAAAAGATATGGCCATGACCTTGGGCATCTGGTTTGAAAGCCATGCATATTCATACATGGTACGCCATATATCGTATGACAAAATTAAAGCCATTATTATCAATTGGGGCTTTTAAAATAACTTCAAATATGGAAGCTCTTTTTGTAAAAAATGTTGAAATGCCAATATGCACCAATCTACCAAACATGGTTACATTATCACAAAGTATGGTAACACATATGGCCTTGACATTGGTCATCTAGTTTTTTCAAGCCATGAATGTTCAAACATGGTACGCCATATTATGAAATGATTTGTTCAAGGGTTATCAAATTATTTATATATATTTCATGGAAATTGGCTAATGCACGTAGTGAGACACCAACGGAGAAACGAATGGTTGCATTTTGTTTTATATTTTGTTTCTTTTTTTTTCAAAAAATGGCCCAAATTTGGTGTCATTACCATTCATATCAAAAAATTGAAATCTTGCAAAACTCTTGGTGGTTCTCCAATATTTGACTAATTTGGTACCTTTAAACTATTTTAAAAAGTCAAGAGCAAGCTATATCACACACTTTGTAGTTCATAATTAGACATACTTACTTTAAATTGTCAAAAAAGTCATTTTATTGCACATCTTCAGCTAGGAAGCTTGGAAACTCATGAAAGTAGGGTATTATCCATCAAATATGGAATCTCCTTTGTAAACAATTTCTTGAAATGCCAAGATGCACCAATCTACCAAATATGGACACATTTTTAAGCTTAGTTGGCGAAGATGCTTCAATGTATGGAGTAGTACAAAACATGAAAAAGGTACAGAAACTATGGTTGTGACCTTGGTCATTTGTTTGAAAGCATTGAATTAATGTTCATTAATTTTGGCAGATGTCTATAAACTCATTAAATGCTCAAAAGCATACAGGCTTGTGGGTCTATTTGACGGAGACAGCATACCAAGTGGGAGTAGCGTACCTTAGAAGCTTCAACTTCAAAATTTCGGCAGAGCGCCGAAATATCCCGCCCACCATTCAAACATCCCGCCCATCCATATTCAAACATCCAGCCCCAAAAATTATTTTATTGCACAAATTTAGCCTGAAAGCTTGAAAGGGCATTATACATTGTGTGAAAAAAGGGGGTAGTGGCATTTTGAGCCATCATCTTTGTAGTTGATTCACAACAAAACACTTTGTTGTTACTTGTATATTCGAAAACAAACTTCAAATTTGGAACTAGACATATTGGTTGATTTGCAAACATGCACCGATCTACCAAATACGGACACGTCATCATAAACTATTTCCATGACCTTGGTCACCTTTTTTTGGATGATGGTCATATTCTTGAAAGCCTTAAATTTTTCGAAAATTTCAGCAAATGCCTAGAAACTCATTTAAATGCTGGGAAGCAACTCTCGCTGGCGTGTGGATCTAGACGGTGACAACGCGTCCGAGAGGCCCCATGCCAGAGTAGCGTATGCTAGAAGCTTCGACCTCAAAATTTTGGTATGGTGCCCAAACATCGCATCCATCCATTAAAATATCCTGCGCATCCATTCAAACATGCTTCACCTCTTTCTAGAATGCAAAATTCCTCTTCTATCCCTGCTTCGGAAACAACAATCCGAGGGAGCACTACAATAATAGAGGGATATAGGTGGTAAATTTGCATTCTCCCAAGTGCATCACCCCATCGATGTTTCCCAGCCCTTCTTCAATATTTACCTGCCCACCCATTCTGACCTACACTGATTTTTTGGACCCACTATGCAAGTGACCCACATGTCAGTGAGCCAGAATTATGGGAAGTAGAGATTCCCATCGCTTGTCGTTCGAAATTTGAACATTTTTTGCTAAACCGAGATAAAATCATTAAAATCATCCAACTGGCTTGGAAGCTTGAAAATTCATGAAACTTGGGCATTATCCGTCAAAAAATTTATACTCTATGAGAACATTGGTGCGGTGAGATTTTGAACCACATATAATCTTTGTATTTACTTCACAACGGAAGCCATTGTTGTCACATAGACAATTTAAAATAACTTCGATTTGGATGCACCCTTTTTGTAAACATTGTTTGAAATGCCAATATTAAGTTATGCACCGATCTACCAAACATGGACACGTTATCATAAACTATGTCAAACATATTGCCATGACCTTGGTCATCTTGTTTGAAAGCCATGAATGTTCATACATGGTACGCCATATTGTGAAACGGGTTTCTTCGAAGGTTGTCAAATTTTAGCATACTTTTCGTGGAAACCATGCAATGCACATAACACAATACTCTACAAAAGAAAGACATTGCTTCAATTTATATATTTCTTATTTGGATTTTTGTTTCAAAAGGTCTCAAATTAGGCTGCATTATTAGCATTCGTATCAAGAAGTTGAGGGGTTGTTTGGTTAAGCTTATCTATCGCTTTTAGCTTTATTTTATAAGCCACTTTAGATTTTTTTCTTTTGGCTTATACCATCATTCAAAAACAAAGCCAAAAACATGTTCCTGGCTTTATAAGCCAAAAATCAAAAGCCAGAATTAGAGCCTAACCAAATAGCGCCTAATTCTCATGGAACTCTTGGTGTTTCTCCCTTGTTTTAGTACTTGGGTACCTTCAATTGTATTTAACAAAAACTATGACCAAGTAGGATATCATCGACTTTTAGATCAAATTTTGAGATACTTTCATTAAATTGCGGTAACACCATTCTATTCCACGAATAAATATAACCATAAAGTTTGAACATATTATTGAGAATTCAAGGAATCCTAAACCATAAACACTAAACCCCTAAACCCTGACCAAGCAGGTACCATGCACTTATAGATCAAAATTTGAGATACTTTCATTAAATTGGGTAACACCATTCTATCCCACGAATATAAGTATAAAGCTTGAACATTATTGAAAATTACCGAAACCATAAACCCCTAAACCCCTAAATCCCAAATCCTAAACCCCTAAACCATATATCCCTAAACCGTAAACCCTGACGAAGCACGTATCATGCACTTATAGATCAAAATTTAAGATAATTTCGTTAAATTGGGTAACGCCATTCTATTTGACGAATATAAGCATAAATCCTGAGCAATATAAAAAATTCCCTAAACCCTAAACAACCCCTAAAACCTAAACCCTAAACCCTAAACCCCTAAACCCTCAGTCATAAACCCTAACCAAGCAGGTGGCATGCACACATTGATCAAAATTTGAGATACTTTCATTAAATCAGCTAACACCATTCTATTCTATGAGTATAAGCATAAATCTTGAGCATTATTGAAAATTCGCTAAACCCTAAACCCTAAACAACCCATAAAACTAAACCGTAAAAAACTAAAACCCTAAACCCTCGACCCATAAACCCTAACCAAAGCCGGTATCGCAACTTATAGATCAAGCTTTGAGATACTTTCAATAAATTGATGTAATCCCATTCTATTCCATGTATATAAGCATAAAGCAGCTTGAACATTATTGAAAATTTCTAAAACCCTAAACCCCTAAAACCTGAAACCCTAAACCCTTACCAAGCACGTAGCATGCACTTATAGATCAAAATTTGATATACTTTCATTTAATTTGGTAACGCCATTTTATTTGACGAATATAAGCATAAATCTTGAGCATTATTGAAAATTACCTAAACCCTAAACAACCCCTGAAACCTAAACCCTAAAACCCCAAACCCTCAACCCATAAACACTAACCAAGCAGGTATCATGCACTTTATAGATCAAAATGTGAGATACTTTCAATAAATTACGGAATGCCATTCTATTCGACGAATATAAGCATAAAGCTTGAGTATTATTGAAAATTATAAACCCTAAACCCTATACAACCATAAAACCTAAACTGTAAAACCCTAAAACCCAAAACCCACGACCCATAAACCCTAACCAAGTAGGTATCATGCACTTATAAATCAAAATTTGAGATACTTTCATTAAAGTAGGTAACGCCATTCTATTTGACGAATATAAGCATAAAACTTTGAGCATTATTGAAAAAATCGCTAATCCATAAACCCTAAACAACCCATAAAACCTAAATCATAAAACCCTAAATCCTTGACCCATAAACCATAACCAAGCAGGTACCTGATACGTTGCTAACGTATCCATAATTTTTGATGTTCCATGCTTGGTTTTATCTACTTTCTTATGTTTTGTTCCAACTTTGGAGTACTTTTCATAGACTTTCTTGGACTAACCTATTAACAAGATGCCACAGTGCCAATTGCCTGTTTTCTGCTGTTTTTGGTTCCAGAAAGATAGAAAATGAATATTCTCGGAATTGGATGGACAAAAGCCAAAGTCGATATTTTACCGGAAGACTCACGGAGCCAGAAGACGAGACAGAGAGGGGCCACAGGGTGGCCACACCACCCCTAGGCTCGGGTCCCCCTGGCCGCGCCAGGGCATGGTGTGGGCCCCCTGGCCGACCACTGACCTTGCCTCCTTCGCCTATATATCTCCCCCGAGGCAAAAACCCTAAGTCGTTAATCCGAAATCCACGAAAAGTTCTGCAGCGCCACCGCCACCGAAGGGAGGATTCGGGGGACAGAAAGTCTCTGTTCCGGTACCCTGCCGGGACGAGGAAGTGCCCCCGGAGCCATCTCCATTGATCTCCACCACCATCTCCATCACAGTTGCTGATTCCCATGATGATGAGGGAGTAGTTCTCTCTCAAGGCTAAGGGTTCTACCGGTAGCTATGTGTTCATCTCTCTCTATGCATGATCATATTGTGATCATGAGATTTGTAATCAAGTAGATCTACCTTGCTACTCAAGTGCTTTAATAGATCTTCAGCTATCCCCATGTGTGTGAAAGTGACAGCGTGCAGACCATGGTGGCACTTAGGCTAGAGATTACAAATACTTGTTATGAGTTATATTTGGAGTTGGATGCCTTTATGATATTGTGGTGTTTGTTGGAACCATCTAGTGCTCAAGGTGACAGTGTGGGGTTTTCTAGATGGGAAAGATGAACTTTGAGGTGTGCTGTTATAGCCCTACCATCGATTAGAGTGTCCAACCGGAGAGTAGTTAAGAGTAGTATCATAAAGAGAAGATATTTATATGAGAGTGTTCACTAGTGAAAGTATGATCCCTAGGCCTTGTTTCTAAGCATTGATACACCGTTTGCAATTAGATTTTTTACATGCTTGCTTGCTTCCATATTTATTTCAGTTTTACTTTAGTCTTTTCCACGCCATCAAGCTATCTTCTATCACCATTACCACTTATAATTATCTATACCACTTGTATTTCACTATCTCTTCGCCGAACTAGTGCACCTATACACCTGGCAACTGTATTGGGTGTGTTGGGGACACAAGAGACTTCTTGTATCTTGATTGCAGGGTTGCTTGAGAGGGGATACCTTTGACCACTTCCTCCCTGAGTTTGATAAACCTTGGGTGATCCACTTAAGGGAAAACTTGCTGCTGTTCTACAAACCTCTACACTTGGAGGCCCAAAAACTGTCTACAAGATTAGAAGTGCGTAGACATCAGTACCATACACTTATAGATCAAAATTTGAGATACTTTAATTAAATTGCGGTAACGCCATTCTATTCCATGAATATAAGCATAAAGCTTGAACATTATTGAAAATAAAAAACCCTTAATCGTAAACCCTAATAACCTCCTAACCCTAGAACCCTAACGTCCTAACCCTAGAACCCTAAACCCTTACCAAGGAGGTATAATGCACTTATAGATCAAAATTTGAGATACTTTTATTAAATTGCGATAGTGCCATTCTATGCCATGAATATAACCATATATATAAAGCTTGAACATTATTATTTAAAATTCCCAAAACCCTAAAACCTAAACAATCATAAACCCTAAAACCCCGAACAACCCTAAACCCTAAATCGTGAACCCTAAACCCCTAAACCCTAAAATCCTAAACCATGAACCCTGAAACCCTCAACCCAAAATAAACCCCAAACCCTAAACTTCACCCTAGGCTATATATACTTTGTGTGAAAACTGGGGCAGTGGGATTTTGAGCCATATTTTGTAGTTGGTTCATGACAAAAGCCATTGTTGTGCCTTAGAAAATTGAAATAACTTCGAATTCGGAAGGTTCCTTTGTAAATATTATTTTAAATGCCAATACGCACCAATTAGCAAATATGGATAGGTTATTATAAACTATAGAAAAGATAGGGCCATGACCTTGGTCATCTGGTTTGAAAGCCATGCATATTCTTACATGGTACTCCATATATTTTGATACAATTTTTTCTCAAAAGTTATCAAAGTTTAAGATTATATTTTTCCATGGAAACTAGCTAGTGCACATTGTGAGACACGAAGAGAGAAAAGAATGGATGTATTTCGTTTTATATTTTGTTTCTTTGTATTTTTTTAAAAAGGCCAAAATTAGGTGTCATTACCATTCATATCAAAAAGTTGAATTTTGCGAAACTCTTGGTGGTTCTCCAATATTTGACTACTTGGTATCTTTGAACTATTTTAAAAAGTCAAGAGCAAGATATATCACACACTTTCTAGTTCAAAATTAGACATACTTACTTTAGATTGTCAAAAAGTCATTTTATTGCATAGATTTAGCTAGGAAGTTTGGAAATTCTTGAAAGTTGGGCATTGTCCATCGAATCTAGAATCTTCTTTTGAAATGCCAAGATGCAACGATCTACTAGATATGGACACGCTATCATAAACTATAATAGAGATATGGTCGTGACCTTGGTCATCTTGTATGAATGCCTTCAAAATATACTGTTTATCAATTTTGGTAAATGTGTGGAAACTCATTTATATGTTGGTAAGCATACTGTCACTGGTGTGTGGGTCTAGACGGGGCCAACACGTGGGAGCGTTCACGTTGGAATAGCGTACGTTGGAAGCTTCAACCTCAAAATTCCGCAAGGCACCAAAACATTCTGTGCACATCTATTCAAATATCCCACGCATCTATTCAAATATCTCGCCCCGCTTTTCGCAAATGAAAAATTCCTCTTCTATCCCTGCTCCGGAAACAAGGACCGTGGGAGTACTGCAATAATAGAGGGGTATAGGTGGTAAATGTGTGTCATCCCACCTATATCCCCCATCGTCTCTTCCCTGCCCACACCCCTATGTAACATCCCAAAACTTTAATCAAGGTTTTCAAAAGCCTAATCACCCAATTTAGGGTTAACAAAAACTTTTATTAATAAAATGTTTATGAATGCATGTGTGTTTGCTTTAGTGTAGAATTGTTTGAAAGTGTCATGCTTGATTGTTCAAAATGTTGTGAAATGATTCAAGGGTGAATGCCACATCATCTAGACCATTTACAAACAAAATTCAAAGAGAAAGAAATCAAATAAGATTAAATAAGGAAAATGGACATTTTTGAACATTTTAAACCACTAGGTCACTTTAGGTGTTCCTAGAAGACAATTCCTAATACAATCTATTCTAGCTCTTTTCACCCCTTGCTAGACCAAGCAAAGATGTACCAAGGCCCACTTTACAAACTTACAAAAACATTTAGCCACTCCATTTCATGGACATTTCAAAATTGAATCAAGTGTAGGGGTTAAGATCACACTTTTTTCAAAAACACATCAAATGAATTTACCTTGGCAATCCCAAGCAAACATAGCCTCTCAAGCTTAATACAAGACCACTCAAAAAAATTGAGACAAAAATTCAAATGTAAATCTCTTTCGGCCATTTTAACAAACACCTGAGCTACACTAATTAACCACCTGCCAAACTCCACTGTTCAACCCCTCAGTCCCCTCTTCACTCTTCTGTTCCCTGTAAGTCTAACCAAGCCACAGACAGCCACCCCCTTTCGATGCTGCACTAGTGGAGCGCCGCCCAAACTTGGTCACCACCGTTCGACCATGTCCAAACCGCAGTAGACCACCCCGCGCCTATCCAGGATGCCTAGGAGGATTGTCGTAATCTACCGCCTCTTCGTGTCCCTTCCCTGAGCGCAGCCAGGCCCTGGACCACCCCTAGTGACACCGCGCCTAGAGCGTCTGCACCATGCCGACCAACGCGCACACTCCGCGCATCGACCTCACCCCGCGCACATTGCTCTGCCATGACCCCAGCAGCCGCCCAGACATCCCCGTTCGCCGCCGCTTGACCCGTCGCCACCATGCGCCGCGTCGAACACCGCTTCTGCCGTGTAGAGCACCGCCCTCTCCTGACCCAATGCGACCGCCCCATGCCCCACCTTTAAGCCAGAGTGGACCACCAGGAGACCACGCACCATCCCGTACCTCCAGCCGGTTTGCTAGCTGCCCGTAGCATCGCCACCGACGAGCCGCGCCCATGCCGCTCGGTCCCTTCGTCGAGCTATAAAAGGAGGCCCTCTCCACCCTATTTCTCCACATCATCTCACTACCCTCTCACCACTGATCCTCACACACTATCCCAAGAGCAAGGCGAGCCTCCGTCCGCCGGAATTTCACCGGAGCTTGCCGCTGCAGAGGAGAAGAGGCACCGTCGATTGGAGCCACCCTAGGAGCCGCCGCGACCACGCCTCGAACCACCGTCGTCTACCAGCTCGATCGCCCCCATCGCCACGTGTAGTTGGAGCCCTGGTGAGCCCCCACGTACCCCCACCGTGTCGCATTAGGGTTCTTTCTCGCCGGAGCTGTTCACCGGAGACGATGAACCACTGTCGTAGATCTTGTTCTAACCGTAAGGCTAGGATTGAAACATACCGGTTCGCTTAGATAGAGCCGCTGACGCATGGGACCCCCTTGTTAGCAGCCCGCTGCGCCCGCGCAGTACAGCTGGGCCGGCCCATTTCCTTTCCCGCGCTAGCCCACGGATTCAAATTACTATTTATCTTTTTAAATTGGAATCCTATTCTGTCCACTTATTCAAAAATGAATTCAGAGAGTTTCACTTAACCAAAATGCATGATTCAAATTTTGTTAGGAAGAAAATTAAAATATCTATCCAAGCCCGTTGGATTTAAATCAGTTGGAATTAGAGATCACATGTAACAAATATAACAAGACAGATACTTTTCTGCATTCAAACATTTTTCAAAAATCAACCATAATAGCTTTTGAGTTGATTCCAACTCTCAAAAATCACATTTGATGATATCTATATGATTATATAAAAATATTTAGGTTTGCATGCAGTGACATTGGACTAGTACCAACATAATGCTACTAGGGCATTTCTAGTCACTTTAAATTGATTAAATAATAAACTTACAATTTATAAAATGAGACCAACCCTTTAAATCGCATTCCCATGTATTGGAATATGTGGTGATGAAATGTATCCACATGATCCTATATTTCAAGTGCAGAATATTAAATCTTAATTAAATTAATTGAGTAGAAATTACTTTTCTCAAATAAAATAATGAAACTAGTTCTTTAATTCATGTGATGATAGTGATGATACTAGACCATCAAGTGTGAGCCTTAGTGTTCTAGTTAGCAATAAATAAGTATTTTTTGGTGATTGTGTGCCCCGTATTCTTTTATAGACGATAGTATCGACCAAGTCTACGAGGAGCAGGAGTTCTACCCCGAAGAAGACGAGGAGAATTTCAATCACTACACCAACCAAGGCAAGCCACCATTAACAATGCAAGCTAGATCTTGCCAGCTTGAGAACTTAAGCAAAATTCCTTAAGCATGCTTTGGTTATACCATTTTTGATTATACCAATTCCAAGTTTTCCTTACAAGCTTTACTTTCTTTTACTTTACCAAAGTTCTTTACTTTTAGTATAGATAGCATAAAGAGTATAAAACTTGGCCTATCTAGTTATACTTAGATGTCATTCTATGGCATGAGATTGAAGATTAGCACCCATAATTAGTGAACACTCTTAACCGTAGTGGCTAGTGATAAGCATAAAACTTGATCACTTTAGGTGGGACTACTTGGTGAAAATGCTTATGAAAACCTTGGAATGATGAGGCATTCTATTGAGATGTTTTGACATGTGTTGAGAAACACAAATGGTTTATGATGATGAAAATGTTGAGGCATGAGCCTTAGCCCTTTTATAAAAACTGATGGTTGGGTTCGGATGCGATACCATTCCAATTTTACCGTACAACCACAATACCTGAATTGTAAGGCTTAGCCAGAAGTTTATATGCATTAGTATGGGTTCCCTCATGGAAGAGGTTTGAGCTGAGGCTACCTCTTGATGATGTCCACCTATGCAGTCCCAGGATGGCAGATGGCCATGGCTAGGAGGCCAAGCTCATAGGAGAGGTGCTTCTACTAGGGTGTGTAATTGAAAGGTTATGATTGATTATCCGCATACTAAGTATGATTGATTCAGGGTTATCCTTGACGGATGTATCGAATTTTGTGGTGAAAGTGTACCACCTCTGTAGAGTGACAAACTATTCGAATATCTGCATCCGCGGTCATGGATAGTTGGAGTGGCCATACTGTTCCGTCGTCAGATGTTTTCAAAATGACATTGTGAAGTGAACTATGATTTTGACTTGACCACAACAGGGGTGTGAATATGAAAAACTAGGTTCCCACTTAAAGTGATTTTAGAACATTAAATTAGCTTTCTTTACTTCTGAAGTTAGCTGAAGATAAATCTAGCTTTTGCAAATAAACTTAGAGCTTAGCATTCCTACTAGAACTAACTTACTTGTTAGTGATAGTTTGCGAGTACTTAAAGAGTACTTGGCTTTGTCCCTGGCTATTCCCGTGGCTAGACTATGAGGAGGACTATATGGAAGAAGGACAGCAGCACGGCTACGAAAACTAGGATCATCTCCCATCGTTAGCATTGCCTGTGACACTGAAGATGGAGAAGCTTATTATTCTGCTGCTTGTTTGTATTAAGACTGGATCATGAGATCCTTTATTTGTCTAAGACCTTATTATGGTTTGTAAGGGATGATGTACTGTGATATCCAATCTGTTATGTGTCGCAAAAATGGTAATCCTAGGATTGCGATGTATGGCATAACAGGCATCTGGGATTAAAAATCCGGGTGTTGAAAAGTTGGTATCAGAGCCATCCTGACCATAGGATACCCTAGTTAGAATGGACGTCTAAACAAAAACTTAGTTTCAAAAACAAATAAAGTGAGTATTTATGAAAACATATTCCCACTCTTATCCTTGATTCTTTCTAAAAAAATCATGTTCCTCAAAAATTCTTACATTCCTACATAAAATTTGACACACTTGATCACCTCACTAACTTACACATCCTAAATTCTTATAGATGGAAGTTTTGTACTGCAAGTTCTACCAGTTGAGCAATGGAGGCCAACTGATCTTTGAGAGGGATCTTGATGCACTGTCTGAGTATCTTGAGCGTCCGAATCTGTAATTCTTCGGAGATCAACTCAAGGATTTCCCAAGAGGAGATCTACATTGGCTGATAGTTGCAGATCTTCGAGGCAAGATGGAAGCACCCCTTTCGGAGAAGATTCAATTCACCGTGAGGGAGAACAACTGGCTAGATGGATTATCCAGGGCAATGCATGAAGCTCTCGCCCGTCTTTGCGGAAAGAACATCAACTTGATCCAGGGAACTCACTTTGCTCACTATGCAAGGTGTGATTCTATGGGAATGCCATTGGAGATGCCAAGTCACCCAGAGATGAAGCGCCAAGTGGAGAACCTTGACTTCCTGCTGTATGATAGGCAGAAGGAATTGGACAATGCTCGAGCCTATGCCAACCACAACCTTGCCATTGCCGCCAAGAAGGGCCATACTTTCGCCCTGCTCATCAAGGATCGTCAATCACTTTGTCGTCAACGCGAGAAGAAGGATCACACCATCGCTCATCTTTGCAAGAAGGTGGCCGACCTTGAGAAGACCATCCAGGAAAAGGAAGCATGGCTTGTAGCAAAAGAAGAAGAGGAAGAGGGTGAAGACATCTAGGGAGATATTCACTCGCACCTCAGTGATGACAATGACTACCTGGAGGATGATGCCATGGATTTCTACACAGATGATGATGATTCTGAGTTCATTGATGATGAGTAGATGCACTTGATCACTACCGTAGGAATGAGTTGTATCGGTCCCACTGTATTGTAGTTTCACAGAATGGTTCTTAAAACCATCTGTTTTCCAGTGTGTTGTGGTGTGTGTTGTATTGTGTGCTTGAATGAATGAATGAGGAGTGTTAGTTTGCAAAACCTGAGTCAAACTCAAAGTTTAAAGCTTTTGAAACAAAACCATGAACCTTAGAAATTTCCCTCTTATCTCATTATCTATCTCAATCTTCAGATGACTCGTGGAAACCCCGGAGGAAGCAGCTCATCGCAGGACCCGATGTTGCATATTCTACAGATGCTAGTTTCCGACCGTGAAGCTAGTAGAGCAGAACGTCAAGCCAACCTAGCCACTCTTCAATAGATAGCTCAGATGGCCCACAATAATCAAGGCCATGGAAACCAAGATCACCATGGATCCAAGCTCAAAAACTTTGAGAATACCAATCCCCCTATCTTTAGCAAGTCTGAAGACCCTTTAGATGTTGATGATTGGTTGCAAACCATGGAGAACAACCTGGAAGTCGCCAGAGTTGACACAAATGAGAAGGTACTGTTTGCCACCCACTATCTGGCAGGAGATGCAAGAGCCTAGTGGAATAGCACCCGTACTATGAACTACGGTCAAGTGATGACGTGGGAAGCTTTCAAGATCAAGTTTAGCCGCACCCATGTACTAAAAGGTTTAGTCACCAGGATGAGAGATGAGTTTAGAGAACTAAAGCAAGGAAGGATGACGGTACTTGAGCACCGTGACAAAATTTTGTCGCTAGCTAGATATGCACCTGATGAGATCAACACTAAAGCCAAGAAGAAGGAGTGATTCCTGAACAGATTACATGATGAGATGCAAACGGTGTTAGTCAACATCCGTTTTGAAGATCTCAAAGAGCTTGTAGATTCCGCCATCCAGATGGAAGGGAAGATCAATCAAGCCAACGACAACTACAAGCGTCGCATGATGCACCAGAGTGGATCCAACCACCCTCAGAAGTATCGCCCCAACCCGTCTACATGATATGCCCCGAGAAACAATAGACCCCCGATGTCCCATCCAAGCTACCCCAACCGTAGTGGAGGAAACGTGATGTCCGGAGGAAACCACAACAATAACCCTGGCAACTCCAACAACTTCAACCGTGCACCACCCAAGTCCAACAACAACAACAATACTGCCCCAAGGACTGGAAGCAATGTTGTACCTGTTGCAGCCAAGGACAAGTCCCAACTTACTTGGTTTGAATGTGGAGTCAAGGGTCACTACTCCAACGAGTGTCCCAAGAAGCTTGCAGCCACCACCAATGTGAATGCCCCAGCTCAGCAACAACGCCATGTTCAACTTGGAAGAAGATTCTCCCCAAGGAATTCGCTCAACCGCAATGGTCGTCTGTTCCACATGAATGCTGAAGAAGCCCAGGAAGCGCCAGATGTTGTGTTGGGTATGTTTTCTGTTAACTCAGTATTAGCAAGAGTGTTGTTTGATTCTGGAGCATCACACTCGTTTGTTACTGAAGAATTTGCATGCACTAGTAAGATTCAACCAACAAAATTGAAGCATGTCATGATAGTTCAAATACCTAGTTCAACTACCAAAGCTAGAAAATTTTGCAAGGCTGTACCTATCAGAATCCATGGAATAGATTTTTATGCCAATCTAATAGTACTTGGAACCAAAGGTTTGGAAGTAGTACTAGGAATGGATTGGATGTCGAAACATAAAGGATTGATCGACTATGCCAAGAAATCCATAACCATGACCAGTAGCTCTGGAGTATCAGTAGAGCATGTGTCGGAAACCTTGCCCCGTCAGTTCAAGTGCAACAAGAGTCTAGCCCTACCAACCATAGACCAAGTCAGAGTAGTCTGTGAATACCCCGATGTATTCCCAGATGAATTGCCCGGTATGCCTCCTGATCGGGATATCGAGTTCATTATTGAACTAATTCCTGGAACTGGACCCATAGCACAGGGACCCTATAGCATGAACCCCTCTGAACTAGTGGAGCTGAAGAAGCAACTTGATGCTATGCTGGCGAAAGGTTTGATTCAACCAAGCGCATCGCCATGGAGATCACCTGTCTTGTTTGTTGATAAGAAGGATAGAGGTAACCATTTGTGCACAGATTACCAGAAGCTGAATGATGTCACCATCAAGAACAAGTACCCACTGCCCAAGATTGCAGATCTGTTTGATCAGTTGACTGGTGCCAGAGTGTTTTCTAAGATTGATCTTAGAACTGATTATCATCAACTTAAAATCCGTGCAACAAATATTCCAAAGACCACCTTTACCACCAGATATGGATTATATGAGTATACGGTCATGTCTTTTGGATTAACCAATGCCCCCGCTTATTTCATGAATCTCATGAATAAGATTTTTATGAACTTTCTAGATAAGTTTGTTGTTTTTATCAACAATATTCTAATCTATTCCAAGTCAGAAGAAGACCATGAGTAACATCTGAGAACCATCCTTGAAACCCTGAGAGAGCATCAGTTGTATGCTAAGTTTAGCAAATGTGAGTTTTGGCTGAAAGAGGTAGGATTCCTCGGACATATTATGTCGGCAGGAGGAGTCGCTGTTGATCCCACCAAGATGAAAGATGTTGAAGAATGGGAAGCCCCAACCACTCAAACTCAAGTCCGTGCATTTCTCGGATTAGCGGGATATTACCGCAAGTTTGTTGAAGGATTTTCGAGCAACGCAAGACCAATGACCCAACTGTTGAAGAAAGATAAGAAGTTCGAATGGATAGACAAATGTGAAGCAAGTTTTCAAGCGCTTAAGAAAAGATTGATTTCAGCCCCAATTTTGATTATGCCAGATATCAAGAAGCCATTTGATGTGTATTGTGATGCATCCAAGATTGGTCTCGGATGTGTGTTGATGCAAGAAGGCAAAGTCATAACATATCTGTCTCGACAACTGAAGCAACATGAGCAAAACTACCCTACCCATGATCTTGAACTAGCAGCCGTAGTTTTAGCTTTGAAGACATGGCGTCATTACCTTATAGGTAACCGATGTGAGATTTATTCAGATCACAAGAGCTTGAAGTATATTTTCACCCATAAGGAGCTGAATATGAGGAAAAGGAGACATATAGAGTTAATCAAAGATTTTGACCTTGACATTCTGATACGTCCATTTTGCATCACTATTCTATGTCTTAATTCACTATTATTCATTGATATATTTCGTATTGAGAGGTGATACTTATGTTATTTCATCTATTTTTGCATGGTTGATGACTTTTGGAGCATGGACCGCTGCAGTCAGGATTCTGATGGAAAAGGTGCTGTTTGGAAGCAAAATTCGCGAAGATCAGAAAATCCAGGAAAATATATGGAAAATTCTATTTTTCCAGAAGACTCAGGATGCCAAAAGATGGAGTGGAGGTGGGCCACAGGGGGCCCACACCACCCCATGGCACGGGTAGGCCTAGGCCGCGCCTGGGAGTGGTGTGGCCGCCTTGGCCCACTCCAACCTCTCTCCTCTGGCGTATATCATCCCCACCAAAAACTAAGACTCGGAGAGCGACCACAGAAAGATTCCGCCACCTCTGCGGGGCGGAAAACATCGAGAGAGAAAGATCTCTCCGGCAGACAGATTTATGCCGGGGGAATTCGTTCCCGGAGAGGGAAGATCGTCGCCATCAACACCACCATCAAGCTGGACTTCATCGGGATCATCATCACCATCATCACCACCATCATCACCACCATCATCACCATCAGCACCCTCATCACCATCTCCATATTGCTGTAACAATTGGTTGAATCTTGCTATAGTTCATAGGGGAAACTTTCCCGGTGTTGATTACTCTTTGTAGTTAATGCTATTGAGTGAACCATTGAATTATTGTTTATGTTCAGATTGTTATACATCATTATTCCATCTTTGATCATGATCCATATGATGTCTTGTGAGTATTTCGTTTTGTTCTTGAGGACATGGGAAAAGTCTTGTTGTTAGTAGTGGAGTTGTGTTGAGAAAGATTCAATAGATTGTTATTTAAGTTGTGGTGTACTTCTTCTAGTGGTGTCATGTGAACGTCGACTACATGACACTTCACCTATATGGGCCTAGGGGAATGCATTGTGTATTTGGCTACTAATCGTAGGGGTTGCCAGAGTGACAGAAACCTAAACCCCCGTTAGGAAACCATTGCACAAGGGACGTAAGGGTCTTAGAGTTTAAAGTTGTGGTTAGGTTTCTTCCTTAATTAATTTCTTGTACTTACGGATGTTTGCAAAGGGGTTTAATCACAAGTATGTATTAGTCTTGGATGGGGCGGTACATTAGCACAGGTTCACCCACACAACACTTAGCAAGCTAAAGAAGATTAATCAGCTATATGAAGCGAAAGCACTTGACAGTCTTCCCATGTGTCCTCGAGAACATTTGGTCATCTATAGAAATACAAGTGGCTTGTCCTTTGATGCATAAAGGATTGGGCCACTTGCTGCATTCATTCTTACTGTCTTTTATTTACTCGTACTTTGTTTACTTGCTTTATCGAAAACCCCTAAAAATCCGTTTGCTAAGTATTTGCAGAGAATTCCTGATCCATACCACTAGCCAGCACCTTCTGCTCCTCGTTGGGTTCGACACTCTTACTTATCAAAAATACTGCGATACACCCCCTATACTTGTGGGTCATCACATTCACTATCACCCCGGCAAAGCCAATGTGGTAGCGGATGCTCTTAGCAGATTGCTGTGTAGATTAAACACCATGATCAAAGAAGCCCAACCAAGTTTGCATGAAGAGTTGGAGCAGTTTAGAACAGAGCTAGTTAGCAAAGGATTCTTAGCTAGCATAGAACTTCAACCCACTTTGATTAGCCAGATCAAGGAAGCCCAGAAGGGAAATGCAAGTATCGATAGAGTCAAGCATCGTATCGGTACAAGAAAGGTACCCGGATTCACCGAGGATGGAGAAGGAGTTTTGTGGTACTAAGGACGTATATGTGTGCCAGTAGATTCGGAGCAGAAACAAGTTATCATGCAGGAAGCTCATGCTACTCTTTATTCTATCCACCCTAGAAGAACGAAGATGTATCAGGATTTAAAGGAGCAATCATTGTGGCACAAGATGAAGAGAGAGATTGGAAGCTACATAGCCAAGTGTGACATCTATCAGAGAATCAAGGCAACACATTAGAGACCCGCAGGACTATTGCAACCATTGCAGATTCTGGAATGGAAATGGGATTCCGTCGGAATTGACTTTATCACCGGTTTGCCTACATCTAGTAGGGGAAATGACTCTATCTGGGTCATAGTTGATAGATTGTCCAAGGTAGCCCATTTTATACCTGTCAAGACAACCTACCAGAGTTCGAAGCTAGCAGAGTTGTACATTGCTAGAATCATCAGTTTGCATGGAACCCCCAAGACCATAGTGTCAGATCGAGGAACCCAATTTACCTCGAGATTTTGGCAGAAAGTCCAAGAAGGATTGGGAACCAAGTTAAACTCCAGCACAGCTTATCACCCGCAGACCGATGGACAGACTGAAAGAGTCAACCAAATCTTAGAAGATATGTTGAGAGCTTGTGTGTTAGAGTATGGATCAAAATGGGAAGATTGTCTGCCTTTCGCAGAATTCTCATACAACAACAGTTATCAAGCCAGTTTACAAATGGCCCCATTTGAGTTCTTATATGGAAGAAAGTGCCGTACCCCTTTGAATTGGTCATTGGTACGAGAGTGTTAGATTTTTAGACCCGCATCCTACGAGAAGCCGAAGAGAAAGTTCACAAAGTCTGTGAGCACCTCAAGACCGCTCAATCCAGACAGAAGAGTTATGCCGACAAGAGACGTAGAGACTTGACTTTCAATGTCGGAGAGTTTGTGTATCTCAAAGTGTCACCATTGAAAGGAATGCAGCGTTTTTAGCTGAATGGAAAGTTAGCCCCAGATATATTGGACCCTTCAGGATTCTGAATCACCGAGGAGAAGTATCGTATCAACTGGAACTGCCAGAGGAGATGTCAGCCATCCATAATGTGTTCCACATCTCGTTACTTCGCAAATGCTTAGAAGTGCCGGAGAACACCGAAGTTGTCAAGAACATCGATCACCGATCCATTGATATCAACAAGGATTTGACGTATCATGAAGTGCCCATCCGTATCTTCGAAGAAGCCTTCAGAACCACTAGGACCCGGAGTATCAAATTTCTCAAGATCCAATGGAGCAATCATACCGAAGAAGAAGCTACCTGGGAGCGAGAAGATTACATTAGGACTGAGTTTCCAGATCTCTTTAGTTCCTAGTTTTTCGTAAATCTCGGGACGAGATTTTGTTTAAGGAGGGAAGGTTTGTAACATCCCAAAACTTTAATCAAGGTTATCAAAAGCCTAATCACCCAATTTAGGGTTAACAAAAACTTTTATTAATAAAATATTAATGAATGCATGTGTGTTTGCTTTAGTGTAGAATTGTTTGAAAGTGCCATGCTTGATTGTTCAAAATGTTGTGAAATGGTTCAAGGGTGAATGCCACATCATGTAGACCATTTACAAACAAAATTCAAAGAGAAATAAATCAAATAAGATTAAATAAGGCAAATGGTCATTTTTGAACATTTTAAACCACTAGGTCACTTTAGGTGTTCCTAGAAGACAATTCCTAACAGAATCTATTCTAGCTCTTTTCACCCCTTGCTAGACCAAGTAAAGATGTACCAAGGCCCACTTTACAAACTTACAAAAAAATTTAGCCACTCCATTTCATGGACATTTGAAAATTGAATCAAGTGTAGGGGTTAAGATCACACTTTTTCAAAAACACATCAAATGAATTCACCTTGGCAATCCCAAGCAAACATAGCCTCTCAAGCTTAATACAAGACCACTCAAAAAATTTGAGACAAAAATTCAAATGTAAATCTCTTTCAGCCATTTTAACAAACACATTAGCCACACTAATTAACCACCTGTCAAACTCCACTGTTTTGCACAGTAATCCTCCACCCCTCTGTCCCCTCTTCACTCCTCTGTTCCCTCTAAGTCTAACCAAGCCACAGACAGCCACCCCCCTTCGCCGCTACACCAGTGGAGCGTTGCCCAAACTTGGTCACCGGCGGTCGACGATGTCCAAGTCGCAGCGGACCAACCCGCGCCTATCCAGGATGCCTAGGAGGATCGTCGTAATCTACCGCCTCTCCCTGTCCCTTCCCCGAGCGCAGCCAGGCCCTAGACCACCCCAACGACACCGCACCCAGAGCGTCTGCGCCATGCCGAGCACACGACAGAGCACCGCCCTGGCTAGCGTACACACTCCGCGCCTCGATCTCACCCCGCGCACACTGCTCCGCCATGACCCCAGCAGCCGCCCATACATCCCCGCTCGCCGCCGCTTGACCCGCAGCCACCATGCGCCGCGTCGAACACCGCTTCTGCCGTGCAGAGCACCGCCCTCTCCCGACCCAATGCGACCGCCCCATGCCCCACCTTTAAGCCAGAGTGGACCACCAGGAGACCACGCCACCGACGAGCCACGCCCACGCTGCTCGGTCCCTTCATCGAGCTATAAAAGGAGGCCCTCTCCACCCCATTTCTGCACATCATCTCACTCCCCTCTCACCACTGATCCTCCCACACTATCCCCGGAGCAAGGCGAGCCTCCGTCCGTCGGAATTTCGCCGGAGCTTGCCGCTGCAGAGGAGAAGAGGCATCGTCGATTGGATCCACCCCAGGAGCCGCCGCGACCACGCCTCGAACCGTCATCGTCTACCAGCTCGATTGCCCCCATCGGCACGTCTAGATGGAGCCCTGGTGAGCCCCCACGTACCCCCACCGTGTCGCGTTAGGGTTCTTTCTCGCCGGAGCTGTTCACCGGAGACGATGAACCACGACCGTAGATCTCGTTCTAATCGTAAGGCTAGGATTGAAACATACCGGTTTGCTTAGATAGAGCCACTGACGCACGGGACCCCCCTGTCAACAGCCTGCTACGCCCGCGCAGTACAGCTGGGCTGGCCCATTTCCTTTCCCGCGCTAGCCCACCGATTCAAATTAGTATTTATCTTTTTAAATTGGAATCCTATTCTGTCCACTTATTCAAAAATGAATTCAGAGAGTTTCACTTAACCTAAATGCATGATTCAAATTTTGTTAGGAAGATAATTAAAATATCTATCCAAGCCCGTTAGATTTAAATCAATTGGAGTTAGAGATCACATATATCAAAAATAACAAGGCAGAGACTTTTCTTCATTCAAACATTTTTCAAAAATCAACCATAATAGCGTTTGAGTTGATTCCAACTCTCAAAAATCACATTTGATGATATCTATCTGAATATATAAAAATATTTAGGTTTGCAATGCAGTGACATTGGACTAGACCCAAAAGAATGCTATTAGGGCATTTCTAGTCACTTTAAATCTATTATATATTAAAAGTACATGACAGGCTAACCAGAAAATAGAGAAATAGCCTAGAAAATCCCAAAAAAACAGAAACATCTGGCCATTAATTCTTTAAATCCACGACTAACAGCCGATGGATCCTCAAGACTGAAAATTACCCACCTTTGCCACTATTCAATATTACATCTAAACCGGTAACCTTCCTCCAGCCTCCTTCTTTTCCATGTCGAACACAAGTTCACGGCCGCCTCCACCATAACCTCATTGAGTCATCCTCTGGGAGCTAACGCTGCGCTAGCATCAGATCTCCCCGTCGTATTCTCCCTTTTATTCACAGGCTTATAAAAATCTTGCATGGGCCTTCTAAGCTAGCTAGCTTGTACGTGATTGATCTGATGCTCCACGATGTAACTCCGACGAGCGGGGCAGTAGGCCGCCGGTCTATGTACGTCGCCATGCAAGCCCGCCGGACAAGGCACGTCCTAATCCAGCGCCGCCTCGGTGGGTTCCTCTAATCGGAAGGTACATCCGGCCGTGGCGTGGTTCATGGGTCTCCTCCTTTGGATGTTGCTGTTCCTCGGGTTTTCTGGTGATTGACCTTTACCTAGAGTACTCAAATCTCTTGGATCGATTTTGATTCCTTCCCATTTGCTCTCCTTGCAGGGGGATGTGATTGGGATGGTCACCGGAGGGAGGAGTAGCTGCGTGTAGTGCCGCAAGGTGAGTCCCTGAACGATTGCTTCCATGCCTGCTATATAATTCAATATTGTTTGCCAAGATCAGGACAAAACAGATTGGGGAGATGTGCACACAGAGTCGATCTCCTTTTAAGGAACGTCATTAATGGGTAATTGGGTATACAGATGCTCCTGCTGGTGATGCAAATTAGTGCACACGGCCGGAATATACCATGCGGTCCTGCTACCATGCTAAGATATGGATCCATCCGTGGAATAAAAACTTGGTTCATGCACATCGATGGAAATCCCAAAGCCAGATAATAGCAGGTGAGATTTCCCTTGAGTTTTATATCTATTCTTCACAATACAATATCTAACTCTATCATATATGCATGACAGAAGGTTGTTGAAGAATAAAAATCCAATTCGCTGTTCCTTTTCTAAATTTTCTAATTTCTACATCCCTTTTATTTCCAATCTTTCAGTTTAGCAATATCCTAGACCTATCGTTACATTTATACAAATGGTTTCCATAATTATTTTTCAAACTTTACTATTAGAAAAATCAACAAATTATCGCTAAATGTGCTATTGGTAATTTGATTCTCTGCAGCGGACAAACTAGATGCAAGTTTGAGTCAGATTTTCTCTATACTTTTCTGTACATCTAGATCAATATCCTCTTCGTTAGCATGGTTAAAATAAACTACTATTTTATTTCTTCGTCTAATGTTATTAGTTGGAAACGATGCCGAAAGTATCATCGGAACACATTTGTACATATCCTTTATAGTGACAAAGCAAACAAACAAAAAAGCAGGGTGTCGCCATTGCTGGAGCACCATGCGGCCATGCAGCCATGAAGATGGATCGATCCAGGAATTATTAACTTGCCTCATGGACACAGCCGGACAACCAGGTAATATCACCTTTCCTCTGAGCTCCATCTATTTCTTTATGATACACTATATAGTCTCTAGACTGTCGGAATGTAGAATATGAGTTGTGCATCTAGCAATATGCAAAAAAAAACTATTACAATGCAAGTTGTTCTATTGCAAAGTTTCATTGTTATAGAGGCTTGAGTTAAAGTTTCCCATCAACTATGTAACACTTCGCCAAGTTTATGACTTGCCATCGAAGGTGATGCATGGAACATTATTGGTTCGAACTGCACGGATTTTGTTCCAGGGTTCATGAATGTTGAGGTTCATAGGAACCAGCCCATGATGTGTTGAGTATTAATCAGTCACAGATAATATTTAATAAAGTGTTGAGGTGCAGATTAATTAGAAAAGGCTAATCCTATGTATATGGGCTACATACCCTCTCACATTCATAATTTTTCAAATGAGACATGCTTAAATTAGGTTTTTTTTTTGCTATTTGAACCGTTAACAAGTGAGACACGTTTAATTTGTAGAAGTGAGATATTGAGCATTGTCCGTGTTCATATGGAAGAGTTTGACTCCTCTTTATTTTTCATTGATTTGAACCAGGCATGACAGAGCCCAGAAAAGACACTCGGCAAAGAAATAAAACACGACAAAGGCAAGAAAAGGCCCACGGCAACCATCCCTCCTGATATTTAGCTCTCATTGAATATCCAATGTTAATATATTTGCTATAAGATCTAAAAAATACTATAACACGGCAACGAACCAGGCACGACAAATCCCAGAAAAGACACTCGATGAAGAAAGAAAACATGACAAAGGCAAGAAAAGGCCCATGAAAACCATTCGCTCCTGTTATTTAGCTCTCACTGAATATCCAATGTTAATATATTTACTATAAGATCTAAAAAATACTACAACACGGCAAAGAACTAGGCACGCCAGAGCCCAGAAAAGAGACTCGACGAAGAAATAAAACACGACAAAGGCAAGAAAAGGTCCACGGCAACCATCCCTCCTGATATTTAGCTCTCACTGAATATCCAATGTTAATATATTTACTATAAGATCTAAAAAATACTATAAAAAGTAATTAATTGCATTGATACATGACATTTTGGAGTTTTCTTGTAGGTCCTTCAACTCTAACTACCGTTTATTTCTTTCCAAAACCAACCAGCCTATACCTACATGATCATTTAAATTGTAGTACTTACTAATATAGTTACTCTAATATATAATAGTATCAAGTTAAGCATGAACATGTAACTCACCATTTTAACTTTCAGTTCACATGTTGATAATCATGCACAACCAATGAAATGTCACGACACAAAACAAACAAGTGATTGACTAATGATTTGAATTTATGCGTATATATATGGTAGTATATAAAAATGACAAGCCATGTCACATTAATTAATTATTGGAATGATATACTTTTATGCATCAAATACACCTAGATTGGAGCATACCGACATAATATCACATACAAGACATAGAAATAACAAAGCAATTACCGATGGCTTCCTCGAGGTACAAACTTAAGTTTTAGGTACTGATTTAATATAGTATACACACGACATACAATGATATTAATTTCATGCTCTTCCAAACAAAAACACAAAAGTAAAATACACATGATAGATCAAGTAATTGTCATCCTAAACAATTTTTCTACTATTAAGAGTCCATTATTTGCATAATGACTCCAAACACAATAATATCCAATGACTAGGAGATATCATAACATAATATTGTAAAAACATAATAGTTGTGCCCTCGCCACTGTGCTAGTTGATTAAATAATAAAATTAAACTTTATAAAATGAGACCAACCCTTTAAATCACATTCCCATGTATTGGCATATGTGATGATGACATGTGTCCACATGATCCCATATTTCAATTGGAGAATATTAGATCTTAATTAAATTCAATGAGTAGAAATTACTTTTCTCAAATAAAATAATGAAACTAGTTATTTAATTCATGTGATGATTGTGATGATACTAGATCATCAAGTGTGAGCCTTAGTGTGCTAGTTAGCAATAGATAATTATTGTTTGGTGATTGTGCACCCCGTATTCTTTTATAGATGATAGTACCGACCAAGTCTACGAGGAGGAGGAGTTCTACCCCGAAGAAGACGAGGAGAATTTCAATCACTGCACCAACCAAGGCAAGCCACCATTAACAATGCAAGCTATATCTTGCCAGCTTGAGAACTTAAGAAAAATGCCTTAAGCATGCTTTGGTTATACCATTTTTGATTATACCAATTCCAAGTTTTCCTTACAAGCTTTACTTTCTTTTACTTTACCAAAGTTCTTTACTTTTAGTATAGATAGCATAAAGAGTATAAAACTTAGCCTATCTAGTTATACTTAGATGTCATTCTATGGCATGAGATTGAAGATTAGCACCCCTCATTAGTAAACACTCTTAACCTTTGTGGCTAGTGCTAAACATAAAACTTGATCACTTTAGATGGGACTACTTGGTGAAAATGCTTATGAAAACCTTGGAATGATGAGGCATTCTATTGAGATGTTTTGACATGTGTTGAGAAACACAAATGGTTTATGATGATGAAAATGTTGAGGCATGAGCCTTAGCCCTTTTATAAAAACTGATGGTTGGGTTCGAATGTGATACCATTCCAATTTTACCGTACAACCACAATACCTAAATTAGGTAAGTCTTAGCCGGAAGTTTATATGCATTAGTATGGGTTCCCTCGCGGAAGAGGTTTGAGCTGAGGCTACCTCTTGATGATGTCCACCTATGAAGTGCCCAGGATGGCAGATGGCCATGGCCGGGAGGCCATCCTCATAGGGGAGGTGCCTATACTAGGGTGTGTAATTGAAAGGTTATGATTGATTATCCACATACTAAGTATGATTGATTTAGGGTTATCCCTGACAGATGTTTCGAATTTTGTGGTGAAAGTGTACCACCTCTGCAGAGTGACAAACTATTCGAATAGCCGTGTCCACGGTCATGGATAGTTGGAGTGGCCATACTATTCCGTCGTCAGATGTTTTCAAAATGACATTGTGAAGTGAACTATGATTTTGACTTGACCACAACAGGGTTGTGAATATGAAAAACAAGGTTCCCACTTAAAGTGATTTTAGAACATTAAATTAGCTTTCTTTACTTCTGAACTCACCTTAAGATAAATCTAGCTTTTGCAAATAAACTTAGAGCTTAGCATTCCTACTAGAACTACCTTACTTGTTAGTGATAGTTTGCGAGTACTTAAAGAGTACTCATGGCTTTGTCCTTGGCTATTCCCATGGCCAGACTATGAGGAGGACTATCCGGAAGAAGGATAGCAGGACGGCTGTGATAACTAGGATCATCTCCCATCGTCAGCATTGCCTGTGACACTGAAGATGGAGCCCACCGCTATGCTTATTATTCCGCTGCTTGTTTGTATTAAGACTGGATCATGAGATCCTTTATTTGTGTAAGATCTTATTATGGTTTATAAGGGATGATGTACTGTGATATCCAATCTGTTATGTCTCGCAAAAATGGTAATCCTGGGATCGCAATGTATGGCATAATATGCATCTAGGATTAAAAATCCGGGTGTTGACACCCTCCAACCTCGACCTTCCTCCAGCTGCTTGACCGCCGGTCCTCTCTTCCACACCGGAGCTCCTCCACTGTCGGTGCTCTTCACCGGAACTATTTCACCGACTCCATCGCTGGATTGGATCTGCTTTGCCAACGCCATCATCTACCCTATCGGGGCCTCTTCACTGAATCACTCGTTGTTGACCCCGAAATGCCAAGCCACCGCCCCAGCCGCCCTCTTGCACGTCCCACCCGTCCTTGCCATGCATCGATAATTTCTCTTGCCCGTTTGCTATATTTTTGGTACTCGTAAGCTATGAAATCGTTAGGATGTTTCTCAATATCCTGGATGCTATTGCCATTTTATTTGCACCCTTCAAATGGTATGTACTATCCACATCATTAGCTTCTTGCTTTTATTCCCTTTCTTACATTCCCACGATATCGGTTTAATCCTCCAACACCAACTCATAGATACTATTCTTTCTGAGCGCTCGCACGGGTCATGCAAAAAGCTCATAGAGGATCCAACACTGACAATATGACGCCTAGCAAGGCTGAATTGTGAGGTTTCCTTGTGTTACGTAGGCCAGTTTCTTGTCATGTTAATAAGTTGTATAACGTGCATGCCTAATAAGTTAATAAGTCAATCTACCTAAGACCTTGCCGTGACATTTGCATTCATGTTCTATTGTGTTTCTATCTGTGAATGCTTAATTCAGAAAATGTCCATCTAGTTTGAATCATATATCTGGTCATTTTAATGCTATATTTTGGTGTTTTGACCTGCTTTCCTCCTTCCAAACTAGCTATCTAGTTTGAATCATACATCTGGTAATTTTTAATGCTATGTTTTTTTTGTTTTTAAAGAGTTTTCATCCTTCCAAACCAGCTAACTTGGTTTCAAATGTCATGCAGAGAAATGAAAATGGAGTACAAGGACCAGAGTTCCAACTGCTTGGCTCAGATTCTTCTAGCAGATTGACCAGGAGTCGCACCCGCTCGAGAATGAGCTACTGTCAGCCTGAACGTGCTACTGTAAGTTCACACTACTTTAAATGATCTCTGCTTTATATAATACTACTTGTTTCCCTTGTTCTTTGTTTTAACCTCTTTCACCATATTTTAGCAGACTGTAGTTAAAACCTAGCAGGAGTCTTGGAAGGCAGGACTGAAAGTTGTGATCTATCTTCCCGTTCATCCTCTCATTGCATTTCTGAAGCAAACGACTTACTTAACAGTCCACCTAGAACAACTCCTGCAGGTGATAAATATATAAAGGTTGTATTGCATGCAGAACGAAAGGGTGTAGCTGCTCTTAGATCTGTAGCTGAAATGTTGAAGAAGAGGATAGATGAGACATTGAAGCGGATCGCCATGTACCGATCTCTTATTGATGATACCGACACATTTTAATCTTTCAGAATTTCGATCTTGTTGTATAACCTATTATAACAAACTTTTATTGTTTTGTAATAAGAAGTTTTAGTTTGTGTGTGTTTATTAATTGATGTCTTGATAGTCACCTGTTCTGCCAAAAATAGGCACTAGCAAAAAAGGCCGAAACAGTAACAGGCCGGAGCAGTAGCATGCTGAACGTTGAAACAACGTGCACATGGACGGCCCAAAATGACCAGAACAGTAAAAGGCCAGAATGATAGAAGGCTGGGACGCTAAAAGAATAGAATAGTAAAATGATAGAATAGTAAAAGGCCAGAACAGTAAAAGGCCAGGACAGTAAAAGGATAGAGCAGTAAAAGGCCAGAACAGTAAAAGGCCAGAACAGTAAAATGCCAGAACAGTAGAAGGCCAAAGTAGAGAAAGGTCGGAACAGTGAAAGGCTGAAACCATGAATGGTCTCAGCAATAAATGGTCGGAACAGTAAATGTCCAGAACAGTAAAAGGCCAATACGGTGGCAGGCCAATACAGTAATAGGCCGAACAATGCCGGCCTGAATGGGCAAAAGCCCAAACACTAAAGGGCCTAAACAGTAATGAGGCGAAATTCATAAAAAGCTAGAACAGTAACATGACTGAATAGTAAAAGGCTAGATTGACAACAAGCTTGAACAGTTCTGGGTCGTCTTAGTGCAGGCCTCAAGTGACAACATAGTGTTGGGCTAACCTAGATCTTATATAGGCTGAAACAGTGTCAGGATCAAAAGTGTACGAGCCACTGCTGGCTGTAGTACTGGGCCGATTCAAGATAGTGCAGGACAAAATAGTAAAGGGTTGTGTTCCTATTGGGCTCTCCACATGGGTCGGCCCATTTAATTATTAGCAGGCCTTGGCTAGGCCTGGCTTCCCCCACATTTTGTGTGACCATTAACAGCGGTAATCGGACGATAACGGTGGCTACCACGTGGTAGGTTGCATGACGTCAGTAGTCAGTGTGGCTGGTGAACAGATCTACGACAAAACAAGTTTTCGTGGCCGAAGGGTGCGATACGCCACTGTCGGAAAAAAACATGGTTGATTCATTTGTGAGGGGGCTTTTACCACGAAGGTCATCTGTCGTGGAAGACTTTTTAGTCGCAAAAAACGGGCCTTAAACCACGAAAATCATCCATTGTAAAAGCCAACTTTTCTTGTAGTGAGTCACGTGATCCTTGGTTTGCAGACTATGCTAACTTTCTTGTAGGTAAGTTTCTACCAAAAGGAATGAATTACAATCAACTAAAGAAACTCTTTGATGATTTAAACATTGATTTTGGGATGACCCTTATTTATATAAGCATGATATTGATGGGATAATTAGGAAATGTGTACTTGACCATGAGGTGGGAGCTATTCTTAGGGCTTGTCATGATAGTCCTTATGGGGGACATCACACTGGTAACCGTACATCAGCCAAGGTCTTACAGTCAGGATTTTACTAGGCAACCTTGGTTAGGGATGCTCATGATTACGTTAGTAGCTGCGATGCATGTCAACATATGAGCAACATTGGAAAAAGACAGGAAATGCCTATGAAATATAATCTCATAATAGAGCCATTTGACGTTTGGGGAATGGATTTTATGGGACCTTTTGTTCCCTCTAACGGTTATACTCATATTCTTGTTCTTGTTGACTATGTTACCAATGGGTAGAAGCTATACCCACTTCCCATGTGGATGCAGCCACTTCCATCAAGATGATTAAAGACATCATTTTCCCAGGTTCAGAATACCTCGATTTTTGATTACTAATGGTGGAACTCATTTTATGAAGGGTACTTTCGGCAAAATACTTCAAAAATATGGATTCAATGATCGAGTAGCCTCGCCATATCACCCACAAACCAGTGGGTAAGCAAAACTATCTAATCGGGAAATTAAAGTCATACTCCAGAATACGGTGAATAAATCAAGAAAGGATTGGGCCATGAAGCTTAATGATGCATTATGGGCATATCACACAACATTCAAAAATCCAATGGGAATGACACAATATAATATGGTCTATGGTAAAGCTTGTCATCTCCCGTTAGAGTTAGAGCATAAGGCTCGTTGGGCTATTAAAACTATGAACTTTGACTTTAAAACTGTAGGAGAGAAACGTCTCTGGGATATAGATGCTTTATATGAACTCGGGAATGAGGCCTATGAGAATGCAAGTATATTTAAGGAAAAAGTAAAGAAATGGCATGATAGAAAATTAGAGAATAAAGAATTTAAATCTGGAAATAAGGTTTTTCTCTACAACTCTAGGGTTAAGATTTTTGAAGGTAAGCTAAAATCCAAGTGGGAAGGACCTTATGAAGTTGAGGAGGCGTACCCCTCGGGAGCGGCAAAGTAGAAAAATACTACTCCCTCTTCTTCATCCTGGATTTTTAATGGGCAACATTTAAAAGACTATAGAGTTGGGGAAGTCTGTATGGTGGAGCAAATCTCCTTAATTTCGGCCGAGGAATACAGAAAAAGTGAGGTAACAAGGTCTTATCTGCTTCATTTTGCTATTCTAGAAGTTTTTCAGTTCGTACTGTCATGTTCTTTGCTTCCCCTTCATTTTTCTTATTTTTTGAGCTAGACCTGGTACGGGTGGGCCGTACAGGCAAACGCTCCCATACTAGTGGTCGTTAAGCAGATAGAACCCCGCACTAGTTTTCTTGAAATTCGGTATGACCAGGCCGTACGGGAAGACATGCCGTGCCAATGATCATTAACTTGGTAGTACAACTTTTGGTTTCTCGCATATCAGTACGGTCGGGCCGTATGGGCAAACGCACCCGTACCGATGGTCGTTACTGGCTCTGTTCCTCCCTCGTTTATTTGACGAACTTAAAAAAAGACATGAAGGTCGGCAAGACGCCATTATGGGTGTACGGTACGGACAGGTCCTGCCCGTACCATTACCCGTGACCAACTCCAGCCCCTTTAATCTATGGTTATTTCTCCCTTTTGATTGCACCTTTTCTCCTTTTTGTTTTTCACCTTCATCTTTCAGATCTAGGGTTCTTCTTCTTTGTCTTCTATCATGACACCTCAGATCTCACTTGGTTGTTTAAGGACTATGCATCCTTTTCATATCAAGCAGATCTAGACCAACAAGGAAGATGTTCCTACAACACAAGCCAAAAGAAGGGAATTCGAGAGGGATTCTTCGTCTTCCTCAACTAAAGAGTCTACTCAAGTGGTTCCTCTCCCCGACTAGGAGGATATGTTTCCGCGCAAGTTGGAGATGATCAGGCACGTGGAACAAAGGAAGAATAAAGGAGAATCCCCACTCTACCCCTATAGGTACAACCTTCGTGGATCTTCTCCCAAATATCCTCCTAGATCCTCATCTCGAAAATAGGAAAGACGGGATGATAGTAGGGAAAAGATCGAAAACCTTGAAAAGATTTCCAAAGCTTGTGTTGAAACTATTGGGGAAGGAGTTGACTCTTACTAGATGATGGGCAACGACCTTGAAAATAAAGTCGATGATATCGACGGTAGAGTTCAACTCCTAACCAAGATTATCATGGAGATGGCTAATGACAGAAAGACACTAAGCAAAAATAATTAAAGAACAACATGTTAGCATCACAATGTTGTCCACTCGATTCGCATGTATTTCTCGTGCCTGCAGCCTCCAAGCGGAAGAAGGAGAAGAAAATGATGACTTCTTCACTCCCAAGAAGGAGTAGGTACTCACAAGGATTTTTGGGATCCTCTCCGCCTTGATTACAAGCTTGGGGGGGGGGTCTGTGAATACCTTGTAATATAGCTTACAGTTTTAGCATGTTTACTTTGCTGCACACATGTTAGGTTTGAATTCCATAATTTGCATTAGTTGCATCATCTTCAAGCTCCCTTCTGTTTGATAAAAGAATTATATCCATTGAGTTTCGATACTTTACAATATTTGAAGTTATATTTTGATTCATGATTATTATATTAGATGATGGAATTAGGTTGAGTGCTATGATACTTGTACAGCTGTCATGATTTTAGGGACTTCCACACCAATAAAAGTATTGATTAAACTATTAGAAGTATAATTCTAGTAGCATATTATGGTCACGGTTTTAAAAGCCATAAACAGTAGTGAGCATGATGATGTGGCTGTACTAAAAAAAGGGGAGATATAAAAGAGCAGCTATCAAAAGAGTTCCAAGGCAAAATAAAGGTACAAGCTTGAAAAGAGAAAAGAAAAAGAATGATCATGAATCTTCATTACTAAAATTAAGTGCACAACTAATTTAACTTTATGTTTAATGAAATCACTAAAAGCTTCTTATAACTTCATTGATACCAAAAAGGTATGGAAGCCTCTAAGTCATGTGATGTGTAAGGGTGTGATAATACCCCCGAAGTAACTTTGCATTTGATATTGTATTCCTCTTTCAATTTCTGCCTCATTTATTATAATGACTCGTGCCTCATGAACATAACGATCTTGTTTATAAGCGACCATCTTGCTTGGGGACGAGGAAGAGTCCAGCTTGGGGGATTTGATGAATCCAAAATTTAAGCATATTTACCTTTTGTTTTTGCATAAGTAGAATAGGATTTTTGTATTTTATTTCGTTTGCGCGCACCTTTTTTCCTTGTTTCAACAGGATCCCAAATTACCGAGTCTCTTATGAACATATCAATTGGAACTATCATATTATGTTGTAATATGATATTTTTAAGTGATAAAAGTCATCTAATTGATTTAACTTTGCACTTGGGAGAGTAGAAAACTTGAAGGCTACTGCAGCGTTAACGACCAGTGGTACAGGCGGATCCCACCCGTACAACACGACAGCGCGACTGCCTCGTCAAATACTTTCTGCTGGCGAAGGCCGATCAAAGATCCGACATTCACAGCAACCTTGAGCCACGAAAAACCACACTAGAAAGGGATCTAAAGGAGGAACTTGGAGAAGGGAGAATCCCTGTTGCTTCATGGATCATTAGAGGACATCACATCATCCCCTTCATCATCAACCACTGCATCACCATCACCACTATTACCCCCATCCTTCATTCATTAGATCTTGTTGTAATTCCAAATTCAATTGTGGTTTGCACGAGATTTATCCTCGTACTTTTATCCATCCATTTGATTATGATGATGTCGTTGATTACTTCCATGTGTGAGTAGTTTCCCCTTGTTCTTGGGGAGATGGATAAACCCTAGCACTATTATGAAATTGAAATAAAGATGATCTATTATTGTGTCCATATGACTTACTGGTCTATGATAGATTTATGATGTGTGTTTGATCTCTCTCTTTAGATGTTATGTGTAGTCGGCCACATATCATTTGCCTTCGGGACTAAAGAAGAGGGAGAAATCATTTGGACGTGTTTGCAAGGGTGCCTCAGAGCTATCATGACTTTAAGCACTGACTAGCAACCTTCACGATCAATGGAGGATTAAGAGAGATTTCCTAACCTAATTACGATATCCACGGGGAGACCCTTAATTGCGGTGGTTTGTATGGGTGATTTATCTCAGATATCGCGGTGGTTATTTAGAGATGACCTCATTCTTGGCACAACAAAGTGGATGCCTACGAGCCTTGTAGCGAACATCTTATTATGGATCTCTATCCACACATATCATGGCAAAAGAAGTAGGTTATCCTAATTATGAATAATAATATCTTGCTAGAGGGTATCCTACACCACCGAGAATGCTTTAGCCCTATTGAGTTCAACCACATTTCTAAACACTTTTGTTACTTGCTTTCTTTTACTTTTTAAAATTACTTTTCTGCATTCAACCAAAAACCTTTCAAACACTCTTTACTTGAAATCAAAGGCATCTTACAAGTATCCTTTGGTAGACAGCGACAAGGGGCATAAAGACCTTAACCTTATAGCTCTCTACGGGTTCGATACTCTTATTTAGAAACTAGCTACAATTTGTCTATTCACTTGCTATCATCAGCCATCATGGAACCTTGTGCTGGATATGCTTGTTGTGTGGTAGAAATGCCAAACTTTGAGAGTCCCTTCTTCCAGTTCGTCACCGTTCCACCAAGTCCTATGGACGAATCCAAAGACCCAGCCGAGGATGAAGAACCAGTCAAGTTTGCTGCTGTGGGTTCTCCAGACATGGACTAGGCCGGCAACAACGACGGCTCAAGCGCTCCACTACCACCACCTGCAGCATAGGATAAAAACTATGCATTATTTTGAACAAGTGTTGCATAATGAAAAATTACCCGGTTATGTGATGTACTATAAGAACTATGCCTTTTAATCTAGCATTTGTTAAATTTTGTGGTTCTTGAAAATTTCTTAAGAACTTTGTGTTTATACTTTTCTTTTATCTGGATTTTTCACTTTGTCCCTTTCATGAGCCAGCCAACCTTCAACACTAAAGCACTGCCGAGCAACAGAGCTCAATTGTTAAACCCAAAAAGAGAGTCGGTTTCTAGTACCAATAATTCACAACTCGGAATATTCCTGCGTATAAGCAATCAGATAAAAACCAAAGTTTAAACAAAAAATGAGACTTACACCCAAAGGTAGGATTTTTATAGAGTCAAAAATCTAACCAGAACGAACATGAGCATAAAGTACTTTCAATCATTCCGGGATTTTGCGAGTTTGACATGATCATTCAGAAATAAGATGGTATAAAGAACTTCTCAGAAAAACATCAAGGTAACCAATACTTTATTTCACTTGAACGTGTACATTTATAAGATTACAAGAAAAGAAACTTAAAAATAGAAGGCACATAGCTATGCAATATTCCATGGATGATCTAACTCATCCAGATCTATACTACCACTAGCTCTCTTTCTCTTCCGAGTATCTAGTCTTTCCTTGATTAGTCTCATATAAGTTAAATAATACGCCCCATTATGTAGTACTCTGTTGATCATAAAAGTCCCTTCCCAAACTGGGGAAAGCTTGTGCTTTCATTTTTATACCAATCGGAGAACTAGATCGCCCTTCCTGAAGGAATGCTTTTTGACTCTCTGACTATGATACTTGAAGGGAATATGCCCGAGAGGCAATAATAAAATGGTTATTATCTCATTTCATGTTTATGATAAATGTTTATTTCTCATGATAGAATTGTATTAATAGGAAATAATAATACATGTGTGTTTGATAAACAAACCAAAGTTCCAACTAATGCCTATCATATATATACTAGCTCGTTGATCAACAGATGATCAATGTTTATTGATAATGAACATTGGATATTGTTGATAACGAGATCATGTCATTAGAAGAATGATATGATGAACATACACCCAAAGTAGATTTAGCAATTCGATCTAGTTATTAAGTTTACATTGCTACACCAAACACATGCGAAGTATTCCTAGTCCTTATACCATGAGATCATGTTAATCACTAACACCGGAAGAGTGCCTTGATAACATCGAACGTCACACTGTAACAGGGTCACTATAAAGGTGGGTTCGGGTATTCTGAAAGTGTTATGTAGAAGCTCATGGATCAAGAGTGGGATTTGTCCATCCTAATGATAGGGATATATACTCTAGGCCCTCTCGGTGATATCACATCAACACCGCTTGCAAGCGCGTGACTAGGTCACATGAATGTTCTATCACAGAACGAGTGAAGAGTACTTGTCGGGAATGAGATCAAACTAGGGTATGGTTGACGCCTATTATTGGTTCTTAGATAAGTAAAGTATCATGAGACAAAAGGAATTGGATATGATGTTGGTGGTTCACACGATCACACAAGTCGTCGTTGAATGTGTATGAGTCAATATGGATCTCCAGGTCTATGAGACGTGTCTCTATCATGTCTGCATTATTCACGAATCATAGGGTGTCACACTTAAAGTTCTCTGACACTAAGTGGTAGATAAAACATATCCAAGAATAATTTTGTAAGAGAAAAAATTGTTTCGATGATCACCGGAATTGTTTCGGGTCAAATCGCTGAAAATGGTTTCAGGTGTAATATCGAAATAACGCAAGGGTTTTTATGTGAATGTTTGTTAGTTAAAGTAATTAACAAAAAAATATGAATAAAATGAATAAAAGAGTTTTATTTAAAGAGAAAAATGCATTTATGCTAATGGGAAATTAATGGATGTGAGTGAAAGAGTGTTTTATGTGAGTGGAGAGTCCACCCACATGAATGAGCGAAGAGGTGGGGGAACCACCATGGCCGACGGCCATGACTCTTGGGGCTTCCCCTCCCCTATAAAAGGAGGCCTCCTCCTCCTCTCTATTTGCACCACCTCCTCGTGAAGGTTCTCTTTCCCCTCTAGCATTTCCCCATGGCCTTGGATTAGCGAGGTACATGTTCTGTTGGATTCTCAGAGTAAGATTTATCTACTCCTTCCACTGCACTGCTGGAGTGGAGGTTGTCGGGAGCCGAACATGTGCCCGATCATGGATGCACTGCTGGTTTGCCGGGTTGTACAACTTGATCTTGAGATCGGCAAGTGATCAACTACATCAATGACGAAATTAGTTTTCGTAAAATGCTTTCGGTCTACGAGGGTAAACCCGTTAGTTGTTAGTAGAATCTACTATATTAGATCTTAGCACAATTGGCATTCTTATCGTAGATTTTTTTTGTTTTCTATGTCGTGGACCCTTCAATACTTGCGTAACTTTTGTTGATATGCTGTAGATCTCTGTTTAGTAACGACACACACTTCCTTGACTACATTGAGATCATCTTGTCGAGAAACTTCGACATCCTATTCGATATATGCGGCTACTCGGGGATAAATATGGATTAAATCACTCGAAAGTATTGCCTTTGCGTCGTAGACCAAGAAGAAAGGCGTGTATCCGGTTGACCTGTTTAGAGTGGTTCGTAAACTCTAGATAACATATTGTAATTCTTCCACCCAAGCTCCTGAAACACAATGAAGTGGTGCTTCAAGACAAGGTCGGAGGCCCTATAAGATGAGACCATTTGCCCTTTTGACTTGTCCATTGGCTTGTGGATGTGCGATTGACGCAATGTCAAGTCGGATTCCTTGTTCTTCGAGAAACTCGACAAGTTCTCGCATGGAAAAGTTACTCCCATTGTCTGTGATAATACTATGGGTGTGTTTGGTAGCCCGGGTGAACCCAGATTGTCTTTCTCTCCTCATACATGTTGACCCCAGACAAGTTGTGTTGAGATTCTCTCATGTGTTTGGTAGCCTGTGTCTATCAAGATATGTTGAGCTGAGATGTTGTTTGGTAGCCCAGGTCCGTGTAAACATGCTGAGCTCGGACTTTGTTTGGTAGACTGCATGTGATTGAGACAAATAATAATTCAACTAATGCAAATTTCAATAAGTATATAATAGTTTTGGTACATAGTAAGCAACAAATTTGGAGCACCAACAAGTATGTAATAATTTCAGCACATACCAAGTGACAGTACGTCATACATACCAAGTGACAAATTTGACAGCAAATTTGGAGAACCAACATAATAAGCACCAAAACAACACGTCATACATTCAGAGTGACACAACACGTCATTCCAAGTGCAATTCATAATAAGTACGTACGAGTGCTCAATAATAGATCCATATAACAAAGTCAACAATGCATTAGTTCTAATCAACATTACAAAAGAGGATGTTTCCCAAGTTGCATCAACCAACAACACATCAAACAAGATCAGGATTTTTAGCTATGATACGCTTGAATGAGGCCTCACGAACTTCAGCTTCCATTTTCATGAAATTAAGGCCTTTACCTTTATGCTCTGTCAAATAATCTAAAACAGCCAATCTTTGCTCCATCTCAAATTGGGTAAGATCCATCACTGTTTTGCACAAATCAGGGTGGGTTTCGGTATGGCAAGTGTTGCTGATAGCACCAGCCACATCACGCAATGCTTCCGACATGTTGGTAACCTGAATCATATCTTCCTCAGCCAAAATAGGACCCCTCTTCCTCTTCCTATTTGAGCTAGAAGGTGAAGGAGTAGTGGCATCAATGCTATGTCCACCTAACTCATGTGTCGCTTGACCTTCCATAAATCCTTCTCCATGGGCATGCAGGCTATCCAAATCAATTGGGTTCCCCGTACCTTCTACCTCAATGGGTTTTCCCAGAGGCTCATTAGACCCCATTGCAAACTTACCAGTGGCTAATTTATCGGCAAAGCAAGTTTCCATATTTTCAAAGTTGACAAGTGGTGTGTTTAGAAATTCAGCATCCTTAGGAGTATCCTACATATAACATTAAGAACAGATTTCAAGATATATTTCAGAAGTAACATGACATATTTCAGCAATAACATGACATGTTTCAGCAATAAAGAATGGATTTCAGCAATAACATGACATACCTGAGTGTGCCCCAAATAATGTTGCTCTTCTAAAACTATCATTTTTTGGTCATCATCCCAAAGCACCCCACTTAGCATTCTCAATTTCTCGATTTTTTGATATCTAACCTTCCATTTGCGGAGATGATTGGTCACTTGGGTGTTGGTCACTTCATAACCGACAAGTTGGGTCAACTCTTTTGCAACTTTGGTAATATGGATTTCTTTGAATCCTTTGTCTGTCTTAACACCTTTTCTTGCTATGGCGGCGAGACCTCGGAGCATGCATGGTGACATAGGAGGGGTCCAATTCATGATCTTCGCCATCTTCTTGGCTTTAGCACCTACATCCGGAACTTCCTCCATAGATTCAACCATCTACACCAAACAAATTGCATCAGTTTTCAGCATATAAGAACAAATTCCAGCAATATATGACACATTTCAGCTCCAAAATGACAGTTTTCAGCATATATATAACATATTCCAGCAAGTACATAACACGTTTCAGCATATAAGAACAAATTCCAGCAACATATGACACATTTCAGCTCCAAAATGACAAGTTCCAGCATATATATATAACATATTCCAGCAAGTACATAACACGTTTCAGCATATAAGAACAAATTCCAGCAACATATGACACATTTCAACTCCAAAATGACAGTTTTTAGCATATACATAACATATTCCAGCAAGTACATAACATGTTTCAGCATATAAGAAAAAATTCCAGCAACATATGACACATTTCAGCTCCAAAATGACAGTTTTCAGCATATATATAACATATTCCAGCAAGTACATAACACGTTTCAGCATATAAGAACAAATTCCAGCAACATATGACACATTTCAGCTCCAAAATGACAAGTTCCAGCATATATATATGACATATTCCAGCAAGTACATAACACGTTTCAGCATATAAGAACAAATTTCAGCAACATATGACACATTTCAGCTCCAAAATGACAAGTTCCAACAGCACCAAAATGTGTGCAATTATTACATAAAGTCACAACATGATACATCAAATGTGTGCAGCCCCCCTATTTGCCCACATCGCTTGAGCAAATTCATTCCTCTTTTGTTTCCAAGAAGCATTATCATAAGCAATGTCATTGTGCTCCTCGTTGATTGGTTCCGGTTCCCATGTGGCCTCCGGTGGAAAATATTCATCCTCCCCAAACTGAAGTATCCAATTATGGAGAATGGCAGAAGCTATCACTACTTTTACTTGGGTCTTGTATGGATGGAAAGGGTCTATTGTAAACAAACTTCCAACGATTCTTGTATGCTGCAAAGGCCCGTTCAATCGATATTCTCAGAGAAGAGTGTCTTAAGTTGAACAACTCTTTATAATTTTCAGGATGATTCCCCGCACCATACTCCTTCAAGTGGTACCTTGTTTTACGGTATGGCGGAAGGAAACCCGGTCTCACAGCATACCCAGCATCGACAAGGTAGAATTTTCCTATGATAATGGAACTATTAGGTATGGCAGAAACTATCGAGAAATATATAACTATAGGTTTAAGTTATTACCCGGAGGAAGTGACAACCCATCATCCCTGTCCACAGCATCAGCAAGTATAAGGGCATCATGGGCTGACCCCTCCCAACCAGCAAGTACATAGGTAAACTTTAAATCAAAGTCTATGGCAGCCATGAAATTTTGGGTAGTACCCTCTTTTCTACCCCTAAAGGCGGACGAGATATTGATTAGCACTCTTGCGGACACATGAGTTCCATCTATTGCTCCAATACAATCCTAATTCAGAGAATACAAATATTTGTCATTCATTGGTCTTACAAAATTCCAGCAATATCTAGAATTTTTAACTAAAATTATTTACCTTGAAGTAAGGATTGAAGCGGTTGTTTTCCTGAATTTTAGGATGGATATGAGTAGATGGAGGACGAATCATCTCAGCTCGCAACTCTCCAATGGCATATAACACCGCCTTAAAATACCTACTAATTACTTCAATAGATCTTCTAAAAATTGGTTGTAAAGCTCTAAAACGTGTGTTGTGACCAACTACTAGGAGAAACATGGCTACTTGTTCCTCGATAGAAGTATGAATACTATCTTTCAATAATTCTCTCTCTCTAAACAAAGTGCACAAACTAAAAAAGGGAGCTCTTTTCATTCTAAGCTGATTTGAGCAATTTATATCGGTAGAATGATATGTATATCTCAGATTTGACTCCCTAGCTATGTCCATGTCAATCCTATGACCTAATGTTATCACCGGAGTTTTCCTAGCTTTTCTTGAGATAAACACCATATAAGCACCCCAATACAGCTGCCAGGCCGGCTGCTTTCACAATTAGTTGCCTCTGTTTTTTTTTGCCAAATCGTCCATCTAAAGAAATAAAAACAAATCGTGTTGGTATTATGACATAGCAGTGCGCAACTGTCACATAATAGGATGAAACAAACATACACAATGAACAAATCTTGCTGCCAAATGATTCATTATTCTCATTGTACTGTCCACAACAACACAAAATTAATTGGAAAACAAGGCAAGGAGAGATTGAAGCGTTTTTGCTAGTACCTTGCAAGAACTGCTACTATGGAGTACTTTGCCGGTGTATATGGAGATGGGAAGTGGTTCAGATGTGGGCGTAGGAGTACTGCTGCGGCTGCCGGTGGTCCACGTCCTCGTCCAGCTCGCCGATGGCTGCTACAGAATGCCGGTGGTCCACGTCCTTGTCTGGCAGCGTCGATTCCTAGCGACCAGCGGACTGCAACTAGCCGAGCGCCGGTGTGGAGCGCCCTACGACCAGCGGACTGCAGAGCCTAGGGAACGAGGGCAGGGAGAGATTCCGGCTGAGGGAGAGGGGCGGGGAGGCTCGCTAGCGGTGGGATATGAGGGGCGAGAGGGCTGGCGGCGATGGGATGTGGGGTGAGCGACGAAGGAGAAAGAAGAAAATGGGGGGCGGCTCGGGGCGGGTTGGGGTCTGGGGGCCGTGGGCGGTTTCCTGGCCCGACGCGCGGGGAAAGAATCGGGACGCGCGGGACCGATTTTTCGGGATGGACACAGCAGGGCTGAGGTGTGAAGCTCGATTTTTACTTCGCAATCGGGCACTGCCGAGACACTGTTTTTGTACCGGGTGGGCACTGCCCAGACAACGGAACCGATCTAACAAACAGCCAAAACGAGCTGAGGTGGGAATATCTGAGTTGAGCTAGTCTACCAAACACACCCTATGTGGATAACCAAATTGGATGATCACGTCCTCGACGAATTTTCTGGCTATAGCCCCATCGCAACTTGTTACGGGTTTGGCCTCAATCTATTTTGTGAATTTATCTACCATCACTAAGAGATGAGTAAATACACATTTTTCCATTCTAAAAGGCCCTACCATGTCAAGCCCTCGGACCGCAAAAGGCCATGTAGTTGGAATTGTTCGCAGTTGATCAGCCGGAACATGGGCTTGATGGGAGTAATTTTCACAACCTTTGGACATTGTGTCCAGTTTATGAGCAGCTAACTTAGCTGTTCGCCAAAAGAATCCATGACGAAAAGATTTTGCCACTAAAGATCTGGCTACAGCGTGATGACCGCATTTGCCTCCATGTTTTGTCTAGTTTCTCCAGAGAAACATGGTGCTGAAAACTCCTTGAAACACTCCGTTTATAGAGCTCGCCATTGATTATTGTGTAGGCTTTCACTCGTCGGATGATCTACCGACTCAACACCTCGTCTTCTGGTAATTTTCCATCTATCAAGAAATCAAGGTAGGGTTTTGTCCAACTAGGAATAACAGCTAGAACTGCAACTAGTGGTGATTTGGATTTTTTGGGTACTCTCATCAACTCTTGTGATAGAGGTAACTTTTAGGTACTCTAGGAAAGCACCATCCGGAACTTGTTTCCGCGTGGAGCCTATTCTCGATAATGCATCATCTTCCTCATTTTCTGCTCTAGGGATGTGTTGAACCTCAAACCCTTCAAAATATTTAGATAGTTCTTCCACGACAGCACAATCGCTGCCATGTTCTTATTTTCCTTAAAGTGATTGGATACTTTATGTGCAACTAAATCCGAGTCTCCATAACACATGAGTCGGCTCACACCAATGTCTTTGGCAATGTGAATTCCATGCAACAATGCTTCATATTTGGCAATATTACTGGTTGCCATGAAGTGAATCTATAACACATAGAAAATCTTGTATCCTTGGGGTGATTTGAGCACCACACCAGCCCCCGAGACCCCAAGCACTTTCGACCCGTCAAAATTTAGGGTATAGTATTTCGACTCTAGGGCATGTGTATATTATTTTGTATATGTCTAATCAGCGAAAGAATCGGTAATAACTTGGGACTTAATAGTTTTTTGTGGCTTGTACTCAATTTCTAAAGATGCTAGCTCGATTCCCCACTTAGCGACACGTCCAGTGGCATCACGATTGTAGATTATGTCTCTTGGGAGATCTCTGCTCACCACTGTGATCTTGTGTTCTTGAAAATAGTGCCTTAACTTTCTGGCAGCAAAGAATACGCCATAAGCTAGCTTTTGATAGTGCGTATACCACTGTTTCGACTCTATCAGGATCTCGTTGAGATAATGAAAGGACATTTACTGTCATAATCACTTTTGGTTTTCGTTAACAACAAGTAGAGCATTTTACAATATGCTATTGTCTATAGGTTGATATAATGCAAAGTGAAAAGGACCCTTGGCCTACGGAACTTTCCCTGCATATTTACATGATTCCTAGGAATTCTAGACCGGGGTCTACGGCCTGCATGGACCAGAATCTCCGGTGTGGTCTGGAGTTTCCCCAGGAATCCCCAGAGGGGGCTCCAGATTTCTACCTGGGTCAGCCAGATTGGTAGTCCGGAGCAAGGTTCAGAGACTGACCGGAGTCTCCGGTCCAAGCCTCAGGCCGGAATCTCCGGTGTGGGTGGACCGGAGTCTCTGGTCCACTTGGCTCTCAGAAGGCCTGGGTCAGCCAGATTGCTAGTCCGGAGGCTGGTCCAGAGATGGGCCGGAATCTCCGGTGTAGACCGGAGTCTCCGGGATGCAGACCGGAGTCTCCGGGGTGCAGACCGGAGTCTCCGGTGTGCAGGCCAGAGTCTCCAATCTGACTTTTCTCAACTGTCAGAAAACGGTTCAGTGGAGTGTAGGGCTATACATAGAGGACCTTATCCCCTTCCTCCAGCTGCTCGTCCCACTGAAGAACACCATCCCCATTTGAGCCACCAAATCAATAAGATCTCTTCATCCAACCATCCAAATCATTGATCTTTGGAGAATCGAAGGAGGAGGCCTTGATCTACAGCTTCACCAAGAGAGATCTTCATTTCCCCCTCATTCACTTGAGGGCCCCCATGCTCTAGTGTTTGTTTGGAAACCCTAGCTTTTTATTTGGTTCTTACAAGCTTGTCTTTGATTGTTTGACAACTTGCTTATATTTGGGAGACTCCAATTAAGTTGTGGATGTGTGCCCCGAACTCGTTGTAAAGGTATCGGCTTCCACCTCGAAGGTTGCCATATAGTGGAAGAGGTGAATCGAACCCGTTGGGGTGAGGTTCATCGGAGAACAAGGGAGGCCTCTTGTGGCATTGGTGGTTTGAAACCACCCCCTCTCCAAACAGGGCTTGTTCGTCTGCGGTACCAAAGTTGGCAGGCCAGAGCATGGCGGTACCTAAGTTGCCTAAAATCACCGCGTTTCGAAAAGTTGGGCCGCCAACTACCGAGAGGGGCCATTTCGATGCAAACTCGTCTCACCCCTACCAAATCCAAACATGCCATGAAACTGCCCCGTGAAGTAGACGGTCGGGACCCTCATGTCAGTAATATTTCTGTGATGCGAGTGCCAACGCGGAAACCACGTAGGCGAAACGAGATACTAAAGGAGCATCGTGCGTTGACCAAGTTCACAAATCCACCCCTCCCTCCTTTCGCATGAACCCTAGCACCGGCGGCGTCGAAATCCCCTCTCCAACCAGAATGACCTCTTCGGGCATTTGACTTCCGGTGCCAAGTTGCTGCGCCTACTCGCTGCTACCGAGCTCTAATGCCGAATGTCGTGCCAGCCGTTGCGACGATCTAGCCTGCCTCTACCGCCGACGAGCTGAGCAGCGCGGAGGATGGCAGATCCATTTTCCGATGAAGAAGTACTTCTGGCTAATTTCGGGTGAGCTACTCTTCTCTTTGCTATTCGCACTACCTATAACTGCTAGCTGGCTATTGGTATTACACAGATATATGGAACATAGAATTGTTTGCTAGCACGGCGCTGACAAACAATTCTTATCTTTTGTCTCCAATTTTCTGTCAACTAGGATCTCCGCTGAACCCAACTACACGGTTCTGGTAACCATCTGCGGCTACCTCATTAAATTAGCACATGGGAAGAGCACGTGGAAAGAGGCTCAGAATCTGAAGATGGAAGTAGCGCCTATGCAGTTATGCACTATCCCTGGTTTGGTTGCTGCTGTGCGTGAACTTGCTGAAATGAGGCCGGAGCAGACTGCACGGTTCAGCCTCCTTAATGAACGAGGCTTCAAGGTTCCTATAGCGCGTGACAGTCAGCTAATTGGGTTGATGAAACAACATGTTAGGCTTCACGTGGTTATGCTGGTGTGTAACATAGTGGATGAGGAAGCTCCTGCTACTGGGAGTCGCCCAACTATTATTAGACAGGGAGGTCTAACTCGAACCCCTGCCGTTGTTGAGCAAAATGTGGTTCCTCGCCCGCGACATGCTTCTGTCAGGCAACCTCCTCGTAGGAGTCCCCGTATTGCCGTTGTGGAAAACTCTGCTCTAGAATCTGCTGGTACTGGTCGTCCCCTTCCCCGGGCCCGTGTTGCTGCAGCTGCTGCTCACCCAATCCATGCCGCTGTTGAGCAAACTAAAGCGTCCGGAGGCTGCCCCGCTATTGTTGCCAAGACCGCCGCCTTGTGTGCTGGTCCTCCTCGAAACCGTCCTCAAGTTGTGCGAACCCATGCTCTGGAATCTGCTGGTACTGGTCGTCCTCGTGTTGTTGTTGATCTGGACGCTGTTGACCCAATCCCTGCCGCTGTTGAGCAAACCAAGGCTTCCAGAGGCTTCCCCACTATTGTTGCAAAGACTAAACCATTCTCTCCTCCTCGAACCCGTGCTCGGGTTCAGCGAGCTGCTGGTCTGAAGCCAGCTCATGGTCTGGACTCTGCTAGCACTTGAAACACTTATGTTGTGGGAACTGCTCCTGATCGTGAGGTGGCATGGCAGCAGCTGATCTATTGTGGCTGCCGTTAGAAGGGGCCCTGCCTATCCACCATGTAATATAGCTCCCGCTGCTAAGGGCCCTCGCCTTGCTCCTGGTCATGGTACTTCCACCGAGGTTGATCCAGCTAACGATGATGCTGGTGATGGCGGTGGTGGCATTGCGGCTGGGTATGATGGTGCCCCTCCCTCTCTCGAACCTCTCGGAGGTTTCTATCCTGAAGAACCTGATGATGGCAAAGTAATTGTTCGTATCGGTGTCACGGAGTATACTGCAAAATTAGATGATGGCACAGAAAAATTCTATGACGAGTTTGATGTAATCCTTGGCAGATACGACCCTGAAGTGGTAGAGTTATCTGACCTAATGGCATCGTTACGTGTGAAGGTGTTGTGGGGGTCCTCCCAGGAAGCACGTTTGTTATATTATGGTTACAGGAGCAAAAAGGCTATCGAAGTGAAAGATACCAGGGATTTAGTCGTACCGTTTACAAGGAAACATTATAGAGGTGAAGTTTACTTCCACTTGGTAGTGCTCACGGTTGGAGAGGAATTGGAACTCGACAATAGAGATGATGGACTTTTAGAAGGCAGGGGTGACCTGATCCATGGCATCACTGGGGCTGGTGCGACTGAGGGTGGCTTCGAACAGAGGAGAGTCTTACAGAGGAGCGTCATAAAGAGGAGCAGGAAGAGCATCCCCAGAAAGGGCACCCCGAAGAAGAACGTCACCAAGGAGACCACGCCAGAGAAGAGGGCGCCCAAGAGTCGCACGACAAAAGGCACCACGCCATAGAGTACACCCCTGAGATCCAGTCAAAATGCCACACCGAACGGTAGCAGCAAAAACGCTAAGAGGGCTAGCACGGTGGTGAACACTCCCACGAGTGGTAGCAAAGAGGCGAAGATGGCCAGCACGGAGGCTACCACACCTAGTGGGAGCAGAAATAACACTAATTTGGAGCGGAACACGCCGCTGTCAGGGAATTATGCCAGCACGAAGGAGAACACGCCCAATAGCAGCAGCAAAAACACTAATTTGGAGCGGAACACGCTGCTGTCAGGGAATTATGCCAGCACGAAGGAGAACACGCCCAATAGTAGCAGCAAAAGGGCTAATTTGGAGCAGAACATGCCGCTGAGGTCAGGCAATAATGCCAGCACGAAGGGCCCAATAGTAGCAGCAAAAGGGCTAATTTGGAGCGGAACACGCTGCTGGGGTCAGGCAATAATGCTAGCACGAAGGAGAACACGCCCAATAGTAGCAGCAAAAGGGCTAATTCGAAGAAGAACACGCCGCAGAGGTCGGGCAATAATGCCAGCACCCTAGAGCCAACACCCGTGAGGGGAGGAAGTAAGGAGATCACACCCAAGAGCGGCAGCAAAAGGCCTAGTTCGATGGGGAATGGAACGCGGATGTCAAGCCCTACTGATACCATCAGGAAAGATTACATCAGGAAGGAGGATGTACACAGGAAGAGCAAGAGGGTTCTGTACACTCAAGATGAAATTGATTCTGACTGCTGTTTGTCCACTGAAGTACCTGGCGTGCAAATGTAAGACCACCCCATGTGGTTGCAGCACAACCAACCGAGTGTCTTGGAGAAAACAGAGTTGCCGGTGAGGTGGACTGGGGTAATGTTCCTGTCCATCCGGGTGGAGACGATGGTGCAGCCCCACCCATGGGAGTCAATATGATGTGTGCAGTACTAGGCATTAGAGACGATGGCGAAGATTCTGAATCAGATGAAGAAGCAGGCACTGTAGAGGATCAAGAATCTGGTGATGATGAAATAGACGAGGAACTTAACGATGGGGCTGGTATTCCAGTCGATGATTTGGGTGTTGAAGTAGAAGAAATGAAACATGACCACGAGTATCCTATAATTTCGGTCGGCACCGAGTTTAGGAGAATGCATGAGTTCAGGATGTCATTCCGGCATTTTTGTATCAAGGGGGAGTTCGACGTTTATCGACTGAAGAACTCTGCCGAGAGGTATGAGGCCGTTTGCAAGTTAACGTGGATGAATGGACGGGCCGAGGTACATTGTCCATGGAGGATTACAGCAAGATCCTTACATGCGTCGACTGCAATTAGGGTATTGGGGCAATGAATGCAGCAAACCATTGATGTGCGATATCTTTTCACTCTATAACTACAATTGATGTGCGATATCTTTCTGGCAACTAGTCAACTCCGCTTATCTTTTAAATGAATCTGTATTGCAGGTGAACAGAATGGGCCCTGCACACATGTGTCTGACAGGAAGCAAATTGAAATCCTCAATGGCTGATATGGAGTGGGTGGCTATGCAATCTATGTCCATACTAAAGGATAACCATAAGGAGACCGCGAAGAATATTCAGACTAGCCTCGGTTCTAAATACAACATTGTCCTTCTGTATTACACGGTTTGGAAAGGTAAAGAGAAAGCTCTGGGGGTCTTGCACGGGGATTGGACCAATAGCTTCAAGATGCTGTACAACTTCAAGGCGGAGGTACAAGCTAGGTGTCCCGGGAGTGTTGTGGAGATTGACACCGAAGCAGAAGGTGGTAAAATATATTTCAAAATATTTTTCATGGCACTTAAACCTTGCATCGATGGATTCAAGGGCAGTTGTAGGCCGTATCTGAGTGTAGACAGCACTGTCCTAACTGGCAAATGGAAAGGCTGCCTGCCATCTGCCACAACACTTGATGGTCACAACTGGATGTTCCTAGTGGCATTCGGGCTGTTTGAAACAGAAACGAACGAAAACTGGGTCTGGTTTATGAGGCAGCTCAGGAGATCAATATGCCACATGGATCCATTGGCTATATCCACGGATGCATGCAAAGGGCTGACAAATGCAGTGAAGGAGGTGTTCCCGCGAGCTGAAGGTAGAGAATGCCATGCCCATATGATGCTCAACTTGTACTCACACTACGCAAGCAGCGTATTTTGTTACATGTTTCCTAGTAGCAGCGATTATTTCATGAGCAAGATTTTTGCCGAAGCCCCTAAACTTCCAGAGTACATAGCCATCCATCATTCGTAGCTATGGAAGAGGAGTCAATTCATCCCTGACATCAAAGTTGATTACATAAACAACAACCTTGCAGAATGCCTGAATAACTGGGTGAAGGACATAAAAGTGCGTCCTGTTCATATCTTGATGGACAGCATACGTGGTATGATCATGAAGCTGTTAAATATAAGGAGAGAGATCGGTAGGAGACTTAGAGGGCATATGCTACCGCCAGTTGTATAGCAACTGCACAAGAGAAGCCGAGGACTTGCTCATCTTAAGGTTCTCCCGTCAACCTACAGAAGTTGTGAGGTGGTCGATATGTCCAAGAGTGGCAAAAGGGATGTTGTGAACATCCAGCTGCGAGAATGCACCTGCTTAGAGTGGCAGCATACCGGGAAACCTTGCAACCACGCCTTGGCCTTCTTGGTGAAGAAAAGAACTCTACCACATTTGGATCAGTATTTGTCAGACTACTACTCTATGGAAAAGTTCAGAGCTGCGTACGCTGGATCCGTCGAGCCATGTATAGACCCATCTCAGTGGCCTCAAGTCCAACTGTCTTTCGAGCTTTGCCAGCCAGTTACAAAAAGGGGCAGAGGAAGACCCCAGGTGAATAGGTTTAAGAATTTTCTCGAGAAGAAGGGTTCGGCTTTCTGTGCTACAAAGAAGGGCAAAAACAGATGCAAGACCTGCCATCTTATAGGCCATAGAGCAACTGGATGTCCCCTTAATGCTCCCAAACCTAGGTATGAGATGGTACATTCACACAAAAAAATGTTTATAGTCTGTAGATATAAGGTAGTAATCCATGTACTGTTTTTTTATAGGAAGCGCAAGGTAAGAAACAAGACAGCCGACTCAGTGATTTTCCTGCAGGAAGATAACCAAAACGAGTGGAGTGATGATGCCGGACAAGATTCTGCTGCTGATTGGGCTGACTTCCCTCGGCCCGGAGATGCAGGGTACGTGAAGGTAAGAAAATTGGCACCCAGGAAGAGGAAGAAGGCAGGAGATGAAGAAGCTAGTGGACGTGGAAGAAAGAGGAAGAAAGTTGGCACCCAAGTAGAGAAAGAGGGCTAGCAGTGTAGCAGCCTAATGATGTATTGAACTTGAACCTATATATGTAGTTCGGTTAAACTCTAGAGCTGTGTGCGTGGAACTTGTCGAGCGAAACAATCTGCCTCTCGTACTAGCAGTAAAATGTATCGTGACTTTAGGATTTGATACGGCCGAGGCCACTAGTTGAATCCAAAACTGTGATTGTGCCACTACTATCTGAACAATCGCGATAGCTGAGCGGTTATCCTCTCCAAAATCGATGGGTGTTAGTGGCACAGACGTGATTTATTTATAGGCGCTTAATAAATCCCAGCTGTTGGCATTACACTTATGGTAAGTTTCTGGGCTGGAAAACAATTTCTTAAGCTGGCCGCTACACTCCACGAAGCAACAATTTATTTCAGCTGCTGGACAACGACATGGCAACATAAACTGCAAATGCAACAGATAATGCCCAGATAATGAGGAAATTGTGTCCACTATCTGACCTAATCTTGAGCCCGTCTGTCTCACCACCTCCCTCTCCCTGCCTCCCCTGCACTTGGCGAAGCTCCTGGATCTCTCGCTCCATCGCATGAATCTCCTCTTTCTTGTCCCACACAGCATCACGTAGATCCTGAACAAGCTCTTTGTGAAAACCTATCAGTGGCTTTTCGATCCACACAACTTGTCACAGCCAGCCCCCCTCCCTTCCTGCGTAGTAGATCAAAGGAAACAAAAAAAAAGAATTACATTATGCTTTCCGGATCTGGGTTACCATTGTACCTACAGTAGGAACTTACCGCTCTGATGCTGCAGTTGCTGAATTTTCCTGCAGTATTTTCGTCGGTCCACGAAATCCATCTCGGCATCTTCTCACCACACAAACACAGCATATCGGGGTAGTAATCGTAGGGCGCCCTCCGGTACCTGATGGGGGCACCCGCCTGACGGCGTTGAGCCGACCCTGATTCCGCCCGAGACGAACTGCACGAGCTGTGAGCCATGAGCGGGGGGGAGCGAGGGCAGAAGAAATAGGAGCCTTTGGATGTCAGGGTAGTGGTGAAGCATGATTTATCCCTACTTAATAACTCGGGAAGAATCCTACCATCCACATACGGCTGACAGGTGGGGGACCTAGCGTGTGGACTTGTCAAAAGAAACTCACGCATTCGTGGTTCAAAAGCCCTGTCGCGCGCATTGGACAAATTTTTTTGGTACCTTGCCCGCGTACATATCACTGGGAGGTCTTGCTCAGGAACCAGACACGCCTGGCCCACAATCTTAATCCCTCCTAGGAACTTGTCATGGCTCGCGCCGGCAGATCCATCCGCTCCACCGCTTCCGGTAGGGCTCGCCGCAGCGGATCCACCCCAAGATCCTACCGTCGCAGTATCAAATGGCCATGGTTTCTTGAGAGGAGCGATGACGCTACGTATGCGAGCTCGGCCCCTCCTACCTATAGAAGGACTGATGCGGCGTCGAGCTCGAGCAGGAGCCGCCAGGCGCGACGGCGCTCAGTCCACACCAACCCCGTCACTTTCGTCATTGTCGATTCCGATGTGGAGGGCGACGGGGACGAAGCTATGCAGAACGCCATTGTTGCCTCCTTGGCGAAGGGCAAGCCACAGGCAGGAGTGGATGTCGCCGGGAAGGGCACGACAGTGTCACCAATCGAGGTGGACTGCGATGATAACTGTGTGATGTGGGTTTAGATGTTGTTTAGGATGGTTGCAATTTCGGTTGTGTTTAATGCGAGTACAATTATTGTAATGTGTTTGTCGAGCTATATTAAGAAATGTGTGCAATAGCAGCCGGTGAGTGCTTTTCCACTTTAGAAATTGTGTCTGTGCCATTTGCATGTTGCATTATCAACGTAGATTACTTGTAAACAATCCAAAGAAAATCATCAGATTACAACCATCGGACGGGAGTGGCAGGATGGAAGAGAAGTTGGGACAGTGGCTTCGAGGGGAAGGACACTGGCAGGTGGGCTCTCGCAACACGTGCCACTGACATGCGGGAGCGGGAGCACACGGTATTGCCAGTCTGTCCAGAGCAAGCGGACTTTGTAATGTGACAACAGCAAGCTGATTGGACCAATATAATAACTCGACGAAGTGTTAAGGAGTACTGAAGACTACAATTGGGGTACATTCGCACAACACGTATGCTCTAAGCATGTGAGAAGCATCGCTTAAGTCTAACAGTAACGATAGCACAAGTACTACATTTGTCCGTCTGTCTTCTCGATACAAATGTAGAAATGCATCTGCCTGTTTGGTGCAGCACTGACAAGGTACTGAGATGGCACGCATAGGAACGACCTTAGGTCCACATACTCCACCTCCCGCGGCGTCGGGCAGCTCGGCGCCTCGGCTAGCACAAGAATGCTATCCGACGATGGCGGCTGGGCGTTCGCCCACATGCGCACCGTGTATACATCGGGCCAAGAATGCATCGGGCCAGGCGCACGAGACCGACCTGACGCATACGGCACCCACGATGGTGGGCCCGGCTCTGGTTCTCGGAACACCGGTGGTGATGGTCAAGACGAAAACAGAGCCGTCCCCCCTGGAAAATTAGCAGGCGGCGTGCCGAGTCAGTGAACGGCACCTACTCTTGGAGAAGTTGGGCTTGCCCATACGAGATCCTAATCACTTTGATCAAGTGCTCATCTGCAAGGTGGACGACGAGCTTTGTCGGCGGGCCGGTGCAGTTGCAGCCCGGCTCCGTGCAGGCGCACGCGCCGGGCGGGCACGCGAGCTCGTGGAGCGAGAGCTTGCGGTAGGAGTAATGGCGAAAGCATCCTGGGTGGGAGCACACGAGCGGGAACGCCGCTGCGAAGTTGCACGCGAAGATCTCCAGATTCTTGGGCTCCCACATCTGCCACAACTGAAGTTCATCGAGAAATTGGAAAAAAGATCAGCAATTAGATTGGCGAATAGCAGGAATGTGTAGGATAAGTTCAAAAGCTTGTAAAATGATTCTTACCATGAAGGTAGCGACAGGAGAATTGGTGGATGTCGTCGGCTTGCGGCTATGGCAGGATGGAAGTGAAGTGGGGAAAGTGGCTTCGAGGGGAAGGAAGAGAAGTACGGGGAGGAAGAGAAGTAACGGGGACGTGACACTGGGATATGGCCCACTGAACTCGTGAGTCGTAACACTCGCAACATGCCAGTTTGTCTAGAGCAAGCGTGGCCAATCATGCCGCATAACAGCCTACTCGGGGATCGCTCTCGCGAAGACCATCCCAATCGTCCAAGCACCCCAATCGAACGGTATGTAACAATCGTCAAGCAGAACAACTATGTTATGCCGTGCCTTCTAGAAGACTCGGTCAAACGGTGGATCCATTGGGGGGCAGTGCTAGTTTTAGTATAAGAACAATCATGAAATGACTCAAATGGATCCATGTGTGGTTTGTGGAAATAACAACACATGCAATGACTCTAGTGGTTGATCCATGTGTGGTTTGTGGAAATAACACACATGCAATGACTCTAGTGGTTGATCCATGTGTGGTTTGTGGAAATAACACACATGCAATGACTCTAGTGGTTGATCCATGTGTGGTTTGTGGAAATAACACACATGCAATGACTCTAGTGGGTCCACATGTGTGGTTTGTGGAAAGAACACACATGCAATGACTCTAGTGGTTGATCCATGTGTGGTTTGTGGAAAGAACACACATGCAATGACTCTAGTGGTTGATCCATGTGTGGTTTGTGGAAAGAACACACATGCAATGACTCTAGTGTTGGTTTTAGTATAAGAACACACATGCAATGACTCTAGTGGTTGATCCATGTGTGGTTTGTGGAAATAACACATATGCAATGACTCTAGTGGTTGAACCATGTGTGGTTTGTGGAAATAACAGACATGCAATGACTGTAATGGGTCCACATGTATGGTTTGTGGAAAGAACACCCATGCAATGACCACCGGTTGATCCATAAGTTGTTTGTCGAAAAGAACACACATGCAATGAGTCTAGTGGATCCATGTGTGGTTTGTGGAAAAGAACACACATGCAATGACTCTAGTGCTGGTTTGTGGTTTTAGCATAAGAACAAACATGCAATGACTCTAGTGGTTCATCCATGTGTGGTCTGTGGAAAGAACACACATGCAATGACTAGTGCTTGATCCATATGTGGTTTGTGGAAAGAACACACATGCAATGACCACTGGTGGATCCATGTGTGGTTTGTTGGAAAGAACACACATGCAATGACTCTAGTGGTTGATCCATGTTTGTTTGTGGAAATAACACACATGCAATGACTCTAGTGGTTGATCCATGTGTGGTTTGTGGAAAGAACACACATGCAATGACCACTGGTGGATCCATGTGTAGTTTGTGGAAAAGAACACACATGCAATGACTCTAGTGGTTGATCCATGTTTGTTTGTGGACATAACACACATGCAATGACTCTAGTGGTTGATCCATGTCTGGTTTGTGGAAAAGAACACACATGCAATGACTCTAGTGCTGGTTTGTGGTTTTAGTATAAGAACAAACATGGAATGACTCTAGTGGTTGATCCATGTGTGGTTTGTGAAAATATCACACATGCAATGACTCTTGTGTTTGGTTTTAGTATAAGAACACACATGCAATGACTCTACTGGTTGATCCATGTGTGGTTTGTGGAAATAACACATATGCAATGACTCTAGTGGTTGATCCATGTGTGGTTTGTG